>CM060345.1:7958307-8008307 GCA_030674155.1 Stramonita haemastoma | reverse complement strand
GTGGTGGAGGAGGAGGAAGAAAGCAGCGCAGAGACGGGTTCGTTCATGCCTTGCAGGAGGTGGGAGACCACTTTGCTGCTCTGCTGCTGCTGCTGCTGGTGTTGCTGCTGGTGGTGGTGGTGGTGTTGCTTGTCCATGATGGAGGCGGCTTCCTGCTTGAGGGCCAGGCGGTCTGAGGGGCCCTCCAGCGTCTTGAGGGACACGGCCTGCAGCAGAACCGGAGCAATGCCCAGGTCCCCTGACATGGCTGAAATCACAGAGAGAGTCCTTTTAAAAAAAAATTTTTTTAATTTTTGTATCGAGGATAATGTGCTTTCCTGTGTGTATGCAGTTTCATAATTGTAATGGGTTTATTTATTATTCTTTCTTTTAATATTGAGGATAATGGAATAAGCAGTTGTGCTTTTTTTACATCCAGTCCCAGTGTGTATGCAGTTTTGTAAATCTTGTCATCTGCTCCCACTGGCACACAATGACCACTCTTATAAAAGCGGAACAGGATTTGATGTAATTGCTGAAATGCGCAGTACATCGACTGACAATTAAAATTACAGGTGGTTGTCTGTATTGTACTGTGCTATCATTGTTCAGGTTTGGTTGTGGGGTTTTTTTTTGGGGGTGGGGTTTTTTTTTCGGGGGGGGGGGGGGGGAGATTTCCTCAGCTAGAGCTTTATGTTCTCCAATGGTGAGATTTTTGGGACTAAAAATCTTGGGGGGGTGGGGGTTGTTCCTCGACTAGAAAGTAGAATGCTGATGTTCGCCAATGGTGAGATTTTTTAGAATAAAATTTGGGGGAAGTGTGGGGGTTCATTCCTCAGCTAGAACTCCAATGTTCACAAATGATGAGATTTTTTTCAACTAAAATTTTTGGGGAGAGTGGAGGGTGGGGGTCATTTCTCTGCTATAGTTCAATGTTCACGAATGGTGAGTTGTTTTTTGGACTAAAGTTGCCAGTAGTGGCATAACTAAGACTGGATGAACGCAGCGTGTCTTTCATCTTGTCGGTGATATTGTCATGAAGAAAATCTGGGCCTCTGTTTCCCCTTAGTGCATGTCACATCAGCCACCCATTTCCAAAATCAATCCTCCAATTCCCAGAGGCAAGATGTCTCAAAGTCTCCCAGGTCAGTGACTCTGAATTTTTTTTAAAATCATTTTTACAGGTCAGAAAAGTACTTGACAAAGTCCTAAAAAAAGATATTGACAACTGAAAGCAACCAATACACAGAGAGGCAATATATACCGCTCAGTCTGATCAGCTTGACTGGGTTTTATAAATTCATAATCACCATCTGTAATGGATAACTTAGTGCTTTATGTATTTGATGACTCAACGCTGGAATCACCGTGCATCATTATCAGAGTAACCCAGCAGAAATGCAAGACATTTTCTGCCTGGTGGCCAAACTTTGGGTGTGACTGTGGCTTAATTAAAAATAAAATAAGAAGCATGATCCACACGCCACACAGAAAGATGAGGCCAAATAATGAATAGAATAGATTTCTATAAGTTAGATATCGATTATTGCTTGAATAAGTGATAAATAAAAAAACTTCTGATGAACACTAAACAACTAAATAGAATGCTTAGGGACCATTTGCCATAAAATAAATAAAATGTTTGATAAGGAATCTCTACCTGCTGGGGGTGGGGGGTCTCGTTCCCATAATCACTAGGCCCTATCTCACCAATCAATACTGGCTATTCTTCCTTTTCTTTTCATCCCCCCCCCCCCCCTCCCCTTACAATGCACAGGTTCACCAATGTTGAGATTTGGGGGTAGGCTATGTGACTGTTCTCCCCCCTCCATTACGTTAGCCGTATACCAACTTCGGGGATGTTTTATCTAAAACCTCTATTTCTCTCACAATTCTTTCAAACCTGTGTTGTAACGGTCATCGTCTATGTCTCAAGAGCAAGGGACTGGAGAGGGTGGGGGTGTATGATCGTTAGCTTATGTGACGGTAACCCGTCTTTATCTATCCACTTGGTGCCCATTGTTAGAGCGTAGTTTGCTTTTTTTCAGAACTCTGTCGTCACACGTTCTTTGACTTAAAGAAATTAACATATTGCATAGCCTGCATTCAATTCTATAATCGAAATAAAGCTAACAGATCTGCGGACTTCGGACACTGAACGCAATGACCCAGAACACGCCTATGACATGCATGATGACTAGGCCTCAAGCAAATTTGCCCCCTTCCCGGCAGTGTCAAGGTCTCGGGGTCGGCTCGCAAAACAACAAAGCCCCAAAGCGACCGAATTATTCAAAAGTCGGGATAGCTTTCCAGTCATAATCTGCGTTGTTTTGTCAATCGATAACAAAAGTAATGCTTCATTAGCAAAAATATGAGTAATGCATCGTTTGCTCGATCTAATTCTCTGTGAACGAACCGTGACAGCTTGAGCCATCATGCTCGACAAGGAAGCAACAGAAGTCGGTCGCGGTGAAGGCCATTCTCTGGCACATGGTCTTTCCGCGTTTGAAAACAATGACTATAAAAACCAACGTTTCTTGCAATTCTTTACGGCCAAAATCTAAAACACGGCTGAACTAAGTCTAAAGTACTTACTGCAGGTAATCTGTGATACTACTTGCAATAGTGACTAAAAGCAGAGGTCTGCTTTTGCCAGGATCAAGTCTTAGCAGCGTGGTACTGCCTTTGATTTTGGAGCAGACTTGCACCTCCGGCCATGACCTTGTGACAGAAGCCGTCCTTCACAGTTCCCCGACCCCTCGACAACAAGATAACAGATAAAGAAGGAAATGATTGCGCCTGTTACATTATTTGCTTTAAGTGATCACTTACGTTGTAAGAACAAACAGGGGGAGAATTAAATATGGCGTCTGACCGATTTTTTTCTCTCGTCAGACTGCATAAGTAATCTACGATTGCGTGTTTCCGCGAAGCATAACATTTTTTTGTGGGGGGTTCTGTAGGGGATTCTGACAATTAAATACTGGGTTTGTATTGTTTGTTTGGATTTAAAAAACAACAACAAGACAACCAGCATCAGAATGGAGCCAGTAACGATTAGAAATATGATCGTTTAGGTATAGGCTTAGATTTCATGCAAGATCTTCCTAGTCCGCAATCCTTTGTTTTTAATGATTGAACAGCAGCAGCAGCAACCGCGGTAGCAGTAGTAGGCCTAGGCCTAGTGTTAAAAATGAACAGAGATTACAACAACAATAAAGACAAAGCCTACCTTCGTTGTGTAGCCTATGTCTCTCTGTCTTTGCAATATCGGCTATTCATTCAGATTTTACCATTGTATGTCTGTCGGTGGGTGGGTTGGTTTTGTTTTATTGCTGCTTTTAGGGCCATGGTTATTTTTTTGTTTTATTCATTCCTTTTTTTGTATCTAGGATAATGGAATAAGCACTTATGTGCTTTTTTTTTTACATGCAGTCCCCGTGTGTATGCAGTTTTGTAAGTGTTCTCTAAAGGTGGAAGAAAGATGGAAATTATACAAACCAGGCTGTAGGCGGGAGACAGGACTATATTTATCATCCACTGAAAACGGCACAAACATTATTCTATATGCACTCTGTTCCTTCCCTTGATCTGAACAAAATAGAAAAAAAAATATATATATATATGTTTAATTAAAAAAGACAGCATTCTTCTTTTCACGGGTAACTATTTTAACACGTCTGTTCATTGTCTGCTAATAAGGGCTCTACTTTGTTTTAATATATTAAAGTGTGGCCGATGGAGACAAGCTGTACGGCCCACGAGAGGAGCTGGAAAGGACATGCTATTATTTTTCCCAGATACATCTGACGGTGTAAAGCGAACGAGAGAAGAAGTTTTAATATATCTTTCTTACATCAAATTTTCAATACAAACTTCTTGGCAATACACCAAAAACAAAAAGTTAAAGTTAACAAGAAAAAAAATTAAAGACAATTTTTAAAAAAAATAATAAAGTAGAAGAAAACTTAGCAAGCCTTTACACTGAATCCCGCGATCAATGTACAGTGCTACTATAATCTTTTGGGGTCATTTATCAAAATATTAGGTTTACTTACAAGTCGTAAAAACTAGTCGATTGTGTGCCTTTTAGCTTTGGACAACTTGAGATATCAGTATTCCAAAAAATTAGTTGTTTCAAACAATTACTAAAATCATATCAGTTTGTGGAAGCCAGTATGGAAATGGGGATTGAAAAAAAAAATCCTTTTTTTTTATTCCCTGGGTTAGGGAACTGGATTAGCAGAGACGAGACTACAATCAACATGGTTCACCACTTAGAGTTTGCATATCTGCTTAGACTTTGTATTCAGTAAACTGAGTTATCCCCCCCCCCCCCCCCCCCACCCTTGCAACCCTCTTTTTCTTTCTTTTTAAAAAAAAAATTCTTTTATTTTGAGGATATTGAAATAAGCACCCGTGTGCCTTTTTACATCCAGACCCCATGTGTATGCAGTTTTGTAATTTTTTTCATCCGTTCCCACTGGTACACAATGGGCCTACTCTTATGAAAAATGGAACGGGTTGCAACGCGTGCGCAAGATGTTCTGCGTGCACTCGCACACGGGGCCTTGGTTTATAGTTTCATCCGAAGTGTGTGTGTGTGTGTGTGTGTGTGTGTGTGTGTGTGTGTGTGTGTGTGTGTGTGTGTGTGTGTGTGTGTTGTGTGTGTGTGGTTTTGCAATGAGTGCAAGTCAAAATATTGTCGTGATAAGCCAGGGTATTGTTCTTTTGGTTGTTTTGTTGTTATTGTTGCTTTGGAGTTGTTGTTTTTTTCAGTGTGCTTCACTTCAAGCTCACAGGGGACGGGATAGTCTAGTGGTCAGAACATTGCGGGGTTGAATTCCTGTTCTAGGGGATTTTTCCCCTGGAGTTAACATCAATGCTGACTCCACTCTTTCCCAAAGTCCTTCGGATGAGACTATAAACCGAGGCCCCGAGTGCAAACGCATGCAGAACATCATGTGCATACGTTAAATCCTGTTCCGCTTTTCGTAAGAGTAGGCTACTGTGTGCCGGTGGGAACAGATGACAAGATTTATAAAACTGCATACACACGGGGACTACATGTAAAAAAGCACATGAGTGCTTATCCCACTATCCTCAATATAAAAGAATAAAATTAAAAAAGAAAAAAACTACCTGTCGGTTTGAACTGAGCATATAATTGTAATGTCTTGGATTCGTTTTATCTTATACTGTGAGGTCTTGATTTTTTTTGGAGGGGGTGTGTCATGTTGATTTGTAGGTTTTTTTTTTTTTTTCAAAAATGGATTAACATTGTCTTTTGTTTGGTTTTATTGATCCATTTTCTTCTGTCTTTTTTTGTGAGAACAGGGTGGAAAAAAAGTTGAGTAAACTTAATCTTTTAGGCCTACCCTCAGTAAAAAATTATTTCGATTTGATTGACATCCACTTCTTCGTCATATTCTTTTCCTGTTTTTTTTCCTTTTTTTTTCTTTTTCTTAGCGAAAGTAGAAGGAGCAGCAGCATCAACAGTATTAGCTGTCACTCCTCCAATGATCACTTTAAGAGGCAGGTACCCATTTACATACAGCTGGGTGAACTGGGGTCTGCATTGAAGCCAAGGCGCACAAACGGTCACCTATCCAGTAAAATTACATAGGTAGGCCTAACCACGCTCAAAATTGCTTTACAATGGCTGGGGGAAAGCGAGTGCTCTGACCACCAAGTTATCCAGTCTGGTTTGGTACAGTTCGGTAAATCGTTATTAAATATTGTTCTGTATCCTGTGCGAGGCCTCGATTTCCTGTAGGAAAGAGTAACTCTGAAGAACACATGTGTTCCAGTTGGTACGAGGATAGGCCTACATCTCAGTGCAGTGGGTACCTTTTTAGTGTATTGTAAATTTTATGATATGACTTGTGATTTCTTGCGAATTATAGAAAGTATAAACTTTCATAGTACTACGAAACTTTTATAGCAAAGCATGTGTTATACAGGCATTTATTTTAGATAACTCGGGACACGGATTCGCGGTATACAATAACAAGACTTAATTCTTCTTACATTAATGTTCCTCGGTCAGTAGTTTGACCATTATTAACATTACTTAAAGTTCAACATTACAGACTTGATTTAATGATAGGTATGATGAGAACAGTATTCATGTACAAGTGTGCAGGCGTGCGTGAGTGCTTGCAAGTTTGTGTGTATGCAAACATGTACATTGTGTGTGTGTCTGTGTCAGTGTGTGTGTGTGAACTACACGTGTAAACTGTAAAGAGAGATATTTTATGTTCCTTTGAAATTGTAATCATTCTCACGTATGTCATCGACTCAGATCACGCACTGAAAAATTATCTTATGTTTTTCACTTCCAAGGAAAAAAAAGTAAAAGAATGGAGAACAAACTCGAAGCTGATCCAGAAATGGCAGAATTTGAGGAGGCCCCTTCCTTGGACGGTGTGGACGATGCTATCGGTGACCCGTACTGTTTTGAATCCGACCCTGTAGCGCTGAAAGACAACCCTGACTACAATAGGCTTCTGCGTGCCATCTGTATACTGGAGGCGCAGAGAGCGCAGTCCATTAAAGACACTGATATGCTGTATGAAGCACGAGATAAGGTTGGTGATGTGTGTGTGTAGTGTGTTGTGTAGTGTGTTTGTAGTGTGTGTGCAGTGTGTGTGTGTGTGGTGTGTGTGTGTGTGTGTGTGTGTGTTGTGTGTGTAATGTGTGTGTGTGTGGTGTGTGTTTGTGTGTACGTGTATTTATTTTTTATTTATTTATTCATTTATTTATTCTTTTATATCGAGGATAATGGAATAAGCACTCATAGGCTTTTTTACATCTAGTCCCTTTGTGTATGCAGTTTCGTAAATCTTGTCATCTGTTCCCACCGGCACATGATGGCCTTCTGTTAGTCTTTCGATGCAGTTAGTTCTGATTGTGTAGACTCTAAAAAAAATTTTTTTTTTTTTTTTTTTACGATACTCTTTGTTGTCAAGGTACTGGCTGTGAAAGTGGTTTCAATTCAAGCCTTGCAATGCAGTTAGTTCTGATTGTGTAGCTAAAAAATACAATTTTAACAATACACGCTTTGTTGTCAAGGTACTGGCTGTGAAGTGTGAATGTGGTTTCAAGCCTTACAAATGCAGTTAGTTCTGATTGTGTAGAGCTCTAAAAAAAAAAAAAAAAATGTTGAAAATTTTTTACGATACTCTTTTGTCGTCAAGATACTGGCGGATCCCCTCTTCTATGTGGAACGCCTGCAGAGGACGGGGAGCCTGGGGATCGAGCTCCCCAAGCCCCAGAAGATCATCAAGGTGCCCGACATTGACTGGTCAAAGTACACCAGCAACGTGGACTTCACCTCCTTCGGGGCACACCGCCAATCTGCTCGACTGAAGCAACATGGAAACGAGCTTGCGGAAGGTTTGTGTGTGTGTGTGGGGGGGGGGGTGTGTGTGTGGAGGGGGGGTGGGGGTGGAGGGGAGAGGGGAGTTGGGGGGGGGGGGGGGGGGTGATGTGGGGGTGTGTGTTGGGGTGGGGGGGGGGAGGGGGTGTTTGTGTGGTGTGTGTTGGGGGGGGGGGTGGGTGTTGTGTGTGTGGTTTGGGGAGGTGGGTGTTGGGTGTGTGTGTGTGGTTGTGGGAGGATGGGGTGTGTGTTGTGTGTGTGTGTGTTGTGTTGTTGGGGAGGGGGGGGGTTTGTGTGTGTGTGTTGTGTGGGTTGTGTGTGTGTGTGTATGTGTGTGTCTGTGTGTGTGTGTTTCTTCAATTTAACGTCTTTCCACTTAAGTGATATTAGACGAATGTGACCTACTCCCCCCCCCTCAAATGCCTCTGAGTGTGTGTGTGCATGCCTCTGAGAGTGTGTGTGTGTGTGTGTGTGTGTGTGTGTGTGTGTGTGTGTGTGTGTGTGTGTGTGTGTGTGTAAAAAAATCAAGAATAAAGGTGTAAGTACTTATGTGTTTGTTTTTTTTACAATACACCCAGTTCTTGTGTTTATCATGTATGTGGTTTTGTAAATTTTGTCATCCATTCCAACCAGGCACACAATGTCCTACTCTTCCTAAAAGCAGAACAGGTTTTAATGTGTGCGCAAAAAGTTCTGTGTACGTTTGCACACAAGGCCTCGGCTTATTTGGTCATCCGAAAGACTTTTGGGGGAGTGGAGTTGGCACTGTTGTATAAGGAATTAAGCACTGGCAGGTCTGCACTTAGCCGCCGCTGTAGTCTAGTGGTTAGGGCGTTGGACTCGTAATCTACAGGTTGCGGGTTCGATCCAGCTTTCGGCTATGGCGTTGTGCCCTTGGAAAAGGCACTTTATGGCTATTTTCTCACCCCACCAGGTGTAAAAGGGGTACCAACCTTGTGTTGGGGGTTAACCCTGCGATAGACTGGCGTCCTATCCAGGGGGGAGTCTATGACTCTCAGTCGCTTAACGCCACAGAAACCGGGATAAGCACCGGCCTGATGAGCCTCTATAGGCTCGGGACAGACTTTAACTAACGTTAAGGTCTGCACTTGAAGTTGACCTGGGAGATTGTAAAATTCCTCACCTGTAATTCACCAGACAACAACCACCGAGATTCGAACCCACATCTTCATAGGTCCACTTGGATGAAAGTCTAAAGAGTCTTAACCACTTGGCTCCAGCACGCGAATCCAGCCAAAATCCCAAGTGTGGTCAGTTCCTGCTATAAACAACTAGCACCAGCTGTCCACAGCGGGGTTGGGTTGGGATGAGATGGACAGTAACTGAGAGTAGCTGAAAGTGGGGCACAGACAGCTGTCAGTTTCCTCCCCCACTTTCAGCTCCTCTCAGCTGCTTATGAATCCATTCCATCCCTGCCCAGCTGGGGCTTTTTATAGCAGGAACTGACCACACTTGGACTACGTAAAAGGAAGGGGCCGCGCTAAATTCATAAATATATCACTCTGAACTGAGTGATGTTGGATTTTTTTGTGCGTTGTGGGCCCGGGGGGGGGGGGGGGGGGAAACTGACATCTGTGAGTTAAGAGCGTTTGTCAGGCTTTGAATTTAAACATTGAAGTGATGAAACAAACTACTGATGATTTTTTTTTATTTTAAACATTGATTTATTTACTTATTCAGTTTTATTTATTTATTTTTAAAACAAACTGATGATAATTTTTGTTTTTGTGTTTTGTTTTTTGGTTTTTGATTTTATTTATTTATTTATCTTTTTTTTTTTTTTTTTTTTTTTTTTTTTTTTTTAACAAACTGATGATAATTTTTTTCCCCCTTTCGATCAGACGAATTCTTCAGCGACTGAAGAGCATCTTGAGGGGCGGGCAGCGATGCAGGGGAGGGCACTAGCGGTAAGGCGGAACTACGTGCGAGGCGCATCCGCGACGAGTCCAGTTGCACTTTAAAGCTGTGGATCTGAAGAGGCAAAAAGTACGTGGTGGTCGGTGATGTGTGTGTTTGTTGGGGTTGGGTGGGTGTGGGGGGGGGGGGGGGGGGGGGGGGGGGATGTGGTTGTGTGGTGTATGTCTGTGTGGGTGGTGGGGGGGGGGGGATGTGTGTGTGTGTGGGTGTGAGTTATTGTTTCTTCTTTTTTATTTATTCACTCTGCATACACTTTGTATGTGTGTAAGCATACATGTACGTGCATATGTGTAAGCATGTGTGTGTGTGTGTGTGTGGTGTGCGTGTGCGTGTGTGTGTGTGCGTGCCTATAACATATCCTCTTTTTTTTTTTTTCTTTAACACTCCCCAAATTTCAAACATCCTTCCGCTCATTCCACTTTAAAAAAAAAAAAGTAATTTATTTTATTTTAATTTTTATCATATGTTTTCTTATTTGAATTTTTTCCCGCTCTTTGCACTTAAAAAAAAAACAAATTATGTATTAATTTTATTTTTTAAATGTTTTTTTATTTTTATTTTATTTTTTCCCTCGCTCATTGCACTGTATTGCAGGCTGGATGAACTGCTGATCAAGTTCCACCAGAGGAAGTGGAGGCGAGGCGATGGCGAAAAATCGCCAGGGCTTTTGGCGACCGCACTCCTCAGCAGGTCTGTTGGTCCTGGGTCTTTTTTTGTTGTTGTTGGGTGTTCCCCAGCTTAACTTAAAAACCTTGGGGTCACCCAGAATATATACGTGTGTATATATATCTATATATCTATATATCTAGATAGATAGATAGATAGATCTATAGACAGATAGATAGATAGATAGATAGAGAGAGAGAGAGAGAGAGAGAGAGAGAGAGAGAGAGAGAGAGAGAGAGAGAGAGAGAGAGATTTGTTTATTTATTTATTTATTTGTTTATTCTTTTATATCGAGGATAACGGAATAAGCAATCGTGTGCTTTTTATTTTACATCCAGTCCCTGCGTTCATGCAGTTTTGTAAATCTTGTCATCTGTTCCCATCGGCACACAATGGCCTGTACATCTTTAACACATGTTAAAAAAACATTCTGCCTTTCAGAAAAGTAGGCCGTTTGTGCCGTTAAAAATAGGTGACCAAAAAAATAAATATAAACGCTTGTTCGCTGTTGTCATGTTTAGACACAATCCCCAAAGTTGGAATGCGGCTACCTTTATCATGGACAAAAACGGTGGCATATGCAAAATCTCACCATTGGTGAATCTTGGAACCAACTCCCTCATTTCATCTGGGAGTCACAGTGAGATTTTGAAGTGCACACCAGTTGAGAAGTTTTCATGTAGGACTGTTGTTAAGTTCCTCACCACATAGGCAGCCATACTCTGAAGAAATTTTTTGTTCTTCTTTAACCTCTTAGTCCCGATCCGGGATTTGCTGGGATTGAATAATTACCCCGCCCTAAGTCCTGAACCGGGATTTGCCGGGATTTACTCACAGTAGATTTCCATCATGCTATGACCATCACTAATCGCTACCACATGTCAAAGCTCTATCAGGCTAGAAGGAGAAACCCTGTTGAGAGTCTGGAAGTAATTATAGCTGCTGGCATGTACTTAGAAGGAGGAAAAGGCCAGCCAGCATGTGTGCCTGACCTGATTTCATGATGGAATGCGAAATCTAGGGGCAGTTTGTGTTCAGAGAGTCCAAATGCAAGAGGATTAAAGAAGAGTGCGGGTTGTTATGTTAAGATCTTGTCATGGCTGAAGGCAATCTCAACACACATACACCATAACAACATTTTAGTGTAAGCCTTGGCACTTAACTGACATCAATAATTGGCAAAGTATTTATGGCCTGGGCAAGTTTTCTGATCAGATTTATTTGATCTTTTTCTTTGTTTGTTTCTTTGGAGGTTTTTTTTTCGTTCCTCAGCTAGAGCTCTGATGTTCACCAGTGGTGAGATGTTTGCGTATGTGACCGTTTTCCCCCCCCCCACCGTTAAGGAAGCTGCACTCCAACTTCGGGTATTCTGTTGGGAATTGAACCATCTAATTTTGCCAGGACAGTCGGTAGGTACCTCCCTGCTCTTTTCGATGTCCAGTTGTCATGGATTGTTTTGGCATGCACAAATTCATAAGCATTTGTGTCTGACTGATTTAGGGTCACCTCCAAAAGACTTTCACTTTCAGTCTTATTTTCCAGTCAAACTGCGAAGAAAGGGCAAGGCCGGGAATCAAACCAGAACCTCACGGTTGACTTGCTAGGCAGGTGAATGTTAAACCATCCTGCCACCGTCCTTTTTATTTTATCTTAAAAAGATTGCATATTAAATAAAAAAAATTTTAAAAAATGCATCAAGTCTCTTTTTTTTTTACTCATATTCAAGGCTTTAGGGTGGGTTTGGGGTTTTATTTATTTTATCTATTTATTTTTATTGTTATTTATTTTATTGCAGATTGCCAGCAGAGTGCAGAAGTACTTCCAGAAGCTGGAGAAGAACAAGCTGCCTGTGCCAGGCCGTGTGCCAAATCGTTCCTCGCTTCGTGGAAAAAAGGTCAGTGACATTTGGCACACTGACTTGGGGAGGTCGGGGGGTCTGTCAGTAGAAATCACATTCCCCCCCCCCCTTCCCCTTCTGGAAATTCTGTGCTCGCAATTTTGTCTTTTCTATCCCTCTCTTTCTTTTTGTCTGGTTTCTTTTCTTCCTGTCACTTCCTTCTCGTCCATTTTCTGCCTTCTTGTTCCTTTCTCCTGCCTTTTTTTCCCAGAAAGACTTAACCCTCTTGGTCCCGATCCGGGATTTGCCAGGATTGAATAATTACCCCCCCCCTAAGTCCCGATCTGGATTTGCCGGGATTTACACACAGTAGATTTCCATCACACTGTGACCATCTTTAATTGCTACCACATGTCAAAGCTCTATCTGGCCAGAAGGAGAAACCCTGTAGAGTGTCTGGAAGTAATTCTAGCTGCTGGTATGTACTTAGAAGGAGGAAAAGGCCAGCATGTGTGCCTGATCTGATTTCGTGATGGAATGCAAAATCTAGGGGCAGTTTGTGTTCAGAGACACTGAATGCAAGAGGGTTAAAAGATAATGATTCTCTCCCATGCAGAAGTCGTATGCGCTGGGCCTGACTTGTCAGGTGCTTAATGTCAGCGCAATGCGCTTTTGCTCCTACGACAGACATTCGTTGCTGTCCAATGAAGAATTTGTTTGCTTTACAAGATTGAGTGCTGTAAACATTCCTAATATTATTATTATTATCATCTTTGTTATATATGGTATATGTTTTCGCTCGCTTTCCCCTGGTCAAGTTAAGCAGCGTCGAACATGGTAACAAGTTGGATGGGTGACCGTTTGCATGCCTTGGCTTCAGTACGGTTCCCCCCAGTTCACCCAGCTGTAGATGGGTACCTGCCTTTTTTCGGGGTCAGGGAAGGTAAAGCAGCGAGGGAGAGGAGATGGGCGCCCCCCTCAATATGCTGGCCCCTGGAGAAGCTGAGGTCTCTGACGCCTCGCTTCCCTACAGCCACTTAGGTTATGGGACACCTTTACCTTTTACCTAGAGAAGCTGAGGTCTCTGACGCCTCGCTCCCCTGCAACCTCCTAGGTTATGAGATAACACCTTTACCTTTTACCTAGAGAAGCTGAGGTCTCTGACGCCTCGCTCCCTACAACCGCTTAGGTTATGGGATGACACCTTTACCTTTTACCTAGAGAAGCTAAAGTCTCTGACGCCTCGCTCCCCTACAACCACTTAGGTCATGGAACACCTTTTACCAAGAGAGGCTGAGGTCTCTGATGCCTCGCTCTCCTACGACCGCTTAGGTTATGGGAACACCATTACCTTTTACTTAGAGAAGCTGAAGTCTCAGACGCCTCGCTCCCCTACAGCCACTTAGGTTATGGGACACCTTTTATTAAGAGAGGCTGAGGTCTTTGACGCCTCGCTCCCCTACGACCGCCTTAGTTATGGGACACCTCTACCTTTTACCTAGAGAAGCTGAGGTCTCTGACACCTTGCTCCCCTATGGGATAACACCTTGACCTTTTTTTTGGGGGGGTAACCTTTCGACACTCAACACTCTCTCACTCACTCACTCTGGTTTTTGCTAGGGTGTTGTGTCTTGTGGTGTGACCAAACCACATCAGCTTTCTCCTCTTTATGGTGGAGAGCAAAGGCTCTTGGGGGCCCACACGCTTTTTGGTTTCTTCTTTCACATAGTTATTACCTTTTTTTTTTTCAACCTTTCGAAACTCACATCTCTGCTGACGACAAATCCCCACGTCCCCCCCCAAAAAATGTTGCAGAGCGGCTACCGAGCACATCCCTACAGTTGGTTTCCCCGGGAATCGACCTTTCTGCAGCGGTACACGGCCCCCGTCACCATGAGGGAGGATGGGGAGGACCTGGGTAACCCCCCCTCGCTGGGGTACGCGCCATCGTCGCAGGCTGAAGACAGGCTGGCCGATAACGCTCCGAGGGAAAGTCATGCGGAGGACAACAGGGCAGGCTGGCAGGATGTGTCGGTGAGTTGTTGGGAGACTGGGGGAGTGGGGTGTGGGGGGGTTGTGTGTGTTTGTGTGTGTGTGTTTGTGTGTGTTCTTCAGTTTAACGTCTATTCACATTAAGTGAAGAAAAATTGAACAATAGCTGAAACCAATGCCAGATAACAAAGTTAAAATATAAAACTAACTTTAACAAACTATAAATATGTGTGTGTGTGTGTGTGTGTGTGTTTGTGTGTGTGTATGTGTGTGTGTGTTTGTGTGTGTGTGTTTGTGTGTGTTCGTGTGTGTTTTTGTGTGTTGTGTGTGTGTGTGTGCGTGTGGGGGTGGGGGTGTGTGTGTGTGTGTGTGTGTGTGTGTGTGTGTGTGTGTGTGGGAGGATTTTTTTTCCTGGGGTCGTTAGTATGAACGGTCTTGAGGAATTTGTAGTGAATGGTGATTTTACAAAAACCACAGAAAGGTGACTTTAACATAAAAAAAAAACTCACAAAAAAATGGTGACTTAAAAAACACCCACAGACACAAAAAAGATGACTTTACGAAAAAACACACATAAAAAATGGTGACTTTACAAAAAAAAACCACACACACACACAAAATGGTGATTTTACCAAAAAAACACACACACACAAAATGGTGACTTTACAAAAAACACACACAAAAAATGGTGACTTTACACACAAAAAAAAACAACCCAACCCCTAAACAATTGAAAAAACAGAACATGGAAAAAAGATTTGTTTTTTGGGAAAAAAGTTGTTGTTTTTTTTTAAATGGTGAAGAATGATCCCCTCTTGGTTGTGACGGTGGCAGGACGATGACGACAATGACGACAACATCCCTGCGGCGTTGCGGGACACAGAGGAGTACAAGGAACTGGTTTACCTGAGGAAGCTGCGAAAGGAGAAAGTGAAAAACCTGCACCCGTCTATTCCCGTGCACTATACCTTCAAGGTACTGCTTTCCAAACTCTGTCCTTCCCCTACCCCCTCCTCCTCCTCCTCCTCCTCCTCTTCCACCACCCTCCTGCTCCTCCTCTGTTGGGATACCAGGGGTCTGTCAGTATAAACAAGGTTCTGCTTTCCAAACTCTGTCCAAGGAAGGAAGGTGGCAGGATGGTTTTAAAGACGTTCGCCTGCCAATATGTAGACCGCGAGTTTCTGGGTTTGTACCCAGTCTTGCTCTTTCTTCCCAGTTTGACGAAAAAATCAAACTGAATGTCAGAGTCATTCGGATGGTACTATAAAACGAGGCCCCGTGTGCGAACGCACGCAGAACATCTTGCGCACACGTTAAAACCCCGTTCCACCTTTTGGAAGTGCAGGCCATCATGTGCCGGTCGGAGCGGATGACAAAATTATTTTTTAAAAAACAACAACCCAGCATGCACACAGGTGTCGTGTTTAGACACCATCCCTGAGGGAAAAAAATAAAATAATGGGTAGGCGCTGCACTTGCGGCGACGCGCTCTCCCCGGGAGAGCAGCCCGAATTTCACACAGAGTAATCTGCTGTGACATAAAGGGGTATAAAGTAAAATAAAAATTAAATTTTAATTCCCCTTCCCCTTCTCCTCCTCCTCCTCCACCCCTCCTCGTCCTCTATGGGGATGTCAGGGGCCTGTCACTATAAACAGCATCCCCCACCTTCTGGAGATTCTGTGCTATGAATTTCCTCTTTTCTATCCCTCTCTTTGTTTTTGCCTTGTTCCTTTTTTTCTTGTCTCCTCCTCCTTCTCTTTTTTTTTTCTCTCTCTCTCTCTCTCTCTCCTCTCTCTCTCTCTCTCTCTCTCTCTCTCTCTCTCTCTCTCTCTTTCTTTCTCTCTCTCTCTTTCTATATATATATACCTGTGTTCTGCTTTGGCTGACGTCTGAAAATTGTGTGTCTGTCTGTGTGTTTGTTTGTTCTTCAATTTCAACATCTTTTCACTAGGAGTAACATCATGTCTGTATATATATATTTGATTTGATTTGATTTATTCTTTTATATCGAGGATAATGGAATAAGCACTCTTGTGCTTTTTTACATCTAGTCCCGTCCAGTTTTGTAAATGTCATCTGTTCCCACCGGCACACAATGGCCTACTCTTACGAAAAGCAGAACAGGATTTAACGTGTGCGCAAGATGTTCTGCGTGCGTTCGTACACGGGGCCTTGGTTTAAAGTCTCATCCGAAGGACTTTTGGGGAGAGTGGAGTCATCACTGATGTGAACTCTAGGAGAAAAATCTCCTCGACCGGACTCGAACCTGGGTCGTCAAATTGCCAGCGCAATGTTCTGACCACTAGGCTATCCGTCCCCCCATATATACTACCTGTGTTGTGCTGTGACTGACGCCTGAAGGTTGCGTGGTTTCAGTGTGACCGGTGCAGGTGTAACCCCATCGTGGGGGTCAGGTGGCACTGTGTGGACTGCCCCTCGTCCACCTCCCTGGATTTCTGCGGCACCTGCGTGGAGAGGTGAGTTGTTGTTGTTGTTGTTGTTGTTGTTGTTGTTGTTCCCCAGCTTAACACTCTGGGGGGTCACCCAGAATGTGCACTCTGACTCACTCATCCCACCTGGAAATTATCCCTGTGAGATTGAAATTGCAACACTGAATGAGAAGTTTGTGTGTATGACTATTTTCAAGTACCTCGCCATATAGGCAGCCATACTCCGACTTCAGAGGATTTTTTTCTCCTTGAAAGGAGAGTGCAGGTTGTTCTGTTAAGAGCTTGTCATGGCTGAAGTAAGGCAATCTCAACACAACATTTTACAACATCACAACATTTTAGTGTAGGCCTTGGCAATGAGCTGACATCAATAACTGACACAGCTTTTGGCCTGAGCCAAGGAGAGGTGAGTGAGTAGTGAGAGTTTGGCCAGGATCCTTTAATTATCATGTCTCATTCCATACAGAAGATCAAATATGCACGTTAAAGATCCCACAATAATCAATGTCAGTATTTGGCAGGTTAGGGAAACGCAAACATACCCCAGCATACATCCCCGAAGTTGGAATGCGGCTACCTTCATGGTGGACAAAAAAATGGTCGCATACGCAAAATCTCACCATTGGTGGACTTTGGAGCTCTAGGCGAAGAAGGAAAATTTTTAAAAAAAGAAAAGCTGAACGCTCGAATCGTAGGCTATTCCCCCAAGAGAGAAAAGTGGAAAGTAGTGGTGTTATCACTGTGTAATCCCAACTTGAGGAAGAATCTACTTACATCCCTGTGGTAAAATTCAACAGTTCTAGAGTTCTAGTGAAGAAACGAGGAGAAGGAGATTGCTTCTGGAATATATAAATGAATGTATGATATATTTTTCTTCTTTATTTAGAGAGAGAGAGAGAGATGTAGATATGTATATATAGAGAGAGAGATATTTGTTTTTTCTCCCCTCAAGGTAAGAAAGTGTTCATTCGTTCGGGGTTTTGTTGTTTTTTTGTTGTTTTTTTTTATTTGATTCATGATTCAGTCTGATCACTATCATATCATATATCATATCATAACTTGTAATATCATATATCATATCATAACTTGTAATATCATATATCATATCATAACTTATAATATCATATATCATATCATAACTTATAATATCATATATCATATCATAACTTATATATCATATCATAACTTAACATATTATAATATCATATCATATAACATATATCATATCATATATCATATCATATCATAATATCATAACATATATATCATATCATATCATATCTTAACATTCCTCTGAAGTTGGAGTATTATCATTATCATTATTATTATCCTATCTTTTTTAGACTGGCGAACTTCGAGACGCCCTACCACAACTCCAGCCACCGCATTCGCCCCGTGAAGAGGACGTGGGCCAAAGCCACCCAGGACCAGGACTACATGAGCTTCGCCAGCACCACCTCCACCAGTGACGACTACAACTACCTGGACCCCAACTACATGCCTGCTGTGTGAGAGACAGGAGGGCATGGTTCTTCAAAGTGTGTGTGTTCTTCTTCTTCTTCTCATTGGTTTAATGTCCGTTCACTACAAGGTGATTTAGACAATGGTACGTTCACGTTAAGAATGCACTGGAAAGGGGATGAGGGGGGAAAGTTGAAAGGATAAAGAATATAATGGATGATGATAAGTTTATACAATTTCATTTATAGTAACTGACCTACCGGTGACTGGCAAGTACTTTCTGCAATTGATACTAGGACATGCAACTCGGAATCATACAGAACACTTTGGAAATTTCCGTATTTTTCCCTTAGATCTATCCCTTTTGCTTTTATACGAGGGAATGAGCACAGGGCAATCAAACAATATATGGTGGACTGATATAATAGCAGAACAAGTGCAGAAAACATTTTTTGAATCAAGTGTGTGTGTGTGTGGGGGGGGGTTGTTTGTTTGTTTGTGGTTTTTTATTTTGGAGGGGAGGAGGTTGGGTGGTTTTTTTTTGGGGGGGGGGGGGGGGGTTGTTTAGGTTTTTTTTTGTGTTGTGAGATCAGATTTTCTGAATTTCCTGTCGTCAACTACGGTGTGGTACTATAGAATCACATGTGTATGTATGTAGCCTCAGGAAGTGCTGAATTGGGGAATCTTTTTTGTTTTTCTACTCCTATTAGTAAGCTGCCGCTGTAGTCTAGTGGTTAGGGCGTCGGACTCGTAATCTAAAGGTTGCGGGTTCGATCCCAGCTTTCGGCTATGGCGTTGTGCCCTTGGAAAAGGCACTTTACGGCTATTTTTCTCACCCCACCCAGGTGTAAAAGGGGGTACCAACCTTGTGTTGGGGGTTAACCCTGCGATAGACTGGCGTCCCATCCAGGGGGGAGTCTATGACTCTCAGTCGCTTTACGCCACAGAAACCGGGATAAGCACCGGCCTGATGAGCCTTAGGCTCGGGACAGACTTTAACTTAACTTTTCAAGGATTTTAAAGCATACAATACCGACTTAGAAGCTACCCAAAGGAGGATTTGAAATATACACAAAGGTAAATCAAGGACATAATTTACAGTCATTAAGATTGCTACTAATATAAAAATAAAAATAAAAAAAAAGATTGCTACAAATTCCGCCATAAAACCAGAATGATGTTTACCAACATAGAATGATTTTTTCAATTTTTAGCGCTGGTATAACAAAAGCTGAACCTGTTTCTTGATTATGCAGGCATGATCCATCTGAACAAGTTTCTAATTGATGAAAAGACTTATGATGGATATGGGATCGAACATGAGACACCATAATATTCAGATTCTCTCTCTCTCTCTCTCTCTCTTTTTTTTTTTTTTTTTTACATTAATTTTCACGATGTCGAAGTGTGCACTATTCATCTTCCACAATGGGCAATGTAAAATCGCCTCTCACTTGTCCATTCTATGTTGATTGACATTGGAGCTTTCGAAAGGCAGAAAACAATTAGTTGGGTGGTTTTTTTTTATAAAGAGAAAAAATGGATACAGAAAAGGACAACACACGACTCTAAAGCACTGGACACTTAACTGGGAGATGTCGCCAATGTCAGATGTTTTAAGTTTTTTTTTAGCATTGAAGCCATAGGACTGACCTCACCAACTGCCCTTGAGTCCTCATAGAGTGGAGACATGAGCTAGAAATACAGTGGGGAAACCAGAAGTCTCCTCCTGCAACTTAGAACTTGATTTGGCGTCCGGCCGATTTTCTTTTTTTTATTTTTTTTTTTATCCTACTCCTCTTTTGATGTAACTGCTCAGGTTTCTTGATATTCTGCTTTAGTCTGTCTCTCTCTCTCTCTCTCTCTCTCTCTCTCTCTCTCTCTCTCTCTCTCTCTCTCTCTCTCTCTCTCTCTCTATCCATCCATCCATCCATCCATCCATCCATCCATCCATCCATCCATCCATCCATCCATCCATCCATCCATCCATCTCTCTCTCTCACTCTCTCTCTCTATCTCTCTCTCTCTATCTATCCCTTAAGTCTGGCGACCGTGGGGGCACGCACCCCTGAAGACTTGACAACCAGTCCCCTCCATTCCTCTCTCTCTGTGTTCTGCCTTCCTCAAGAGTTTTGGTGGAGTTCTAGGCCTGTCCATTGGCTGCTGATGTTGTCCTCCCTGTGCTTTAGCGTTTCGTTATTCCCCAGTTGACCTTTTCTGTTGTGCATGGCTGGCTACTTGGTTGAAGACGGACGGCAATCCTTTCACCACAGCCGCATATGTAGTTGGGGGTCAGGGGTCATAGGAAGCTGGGGAGTGAGTCTGTGTTCCCCAGGTGACCATGCTGGGCGTTTCTGCAGGCCTTGTGGGGGTGTGGTCAGCGTTGCTGCACGTTGCTAAAAGACGCCTCTGATCCGCCCACAGTTTTCTCTTAAGCAGGGGATTTTTTCAGGTAAAGGTGAAAAGATGTTTTCACAGAGAGACACAATCACCTGCTTGAGGTCTGCCAAGGAGCTGTCAGCATGGTGTTGGGGAATGTGAAGTAGGTGGTCATTGGTTACCGGTAGCGACTGGACGGTTTGCGATTTCTCGTCGCTAGTGCTGGGTTTGGGCCTAGGGACCCCTTTGTCGGGGTCGATTAGTGAGCCGCCTGTTTTATTTTCATTTGTGTTGGTGTCAAAGCAGACCATTGCGGATAGTAGAGGTCATGTCTTGGGTCATGTTTTTACAGCAATTTGTGTTTGCACACAGCGAAATTTTAGCAGATTTTTTAGTCGCCATGTTGTGACGATGTGTTTGTGTTTGTGTTTTGTGTGTGTGTACCTAGACATGTGTGCATGCATGTCTGTGGCTGTGTGGGTGGGTGGATATGTACTTGTCCTGTACATGTATGATCAGTCTGTTCATTTAAAATAAAAGCGTTTTAAAGCTGGACAAAATTGGCCTTTTGTTTTGTATGAGAAATTGTTCATTGTCTTCGTCTCACTTCTGACATTTATATCTGCAAGGTGATTATATATTGCACATTGGTTTGCACACATACAGTAATAACCCGTCTTGCACATTTATCTGCAAGGTGATAAATTGCATATTGCTTTGCACACATACTGACAGTAACAACCCTCTTGCACACTTATCTGCAAAGTGATAAATTGCATATTGCTTTGCACACATACTGACAGTAACAACCCCTCTTGCACACTTATCTGCAAGGTGATAAATTGCATATTGCTTTGCACACATACTGACAGTAACAACCCGTCTTGCACATTTATCTGCAAGGTGATAAATTGCATATTGCTTTGCACACATACTGACAGTAACAACCCCTCTTGCACACTTATCTGCAAGGTGATAAATTGCATATTGCTTTGCACACATACTGACAGTAACAACCCGTCTTGCACATTTATCTGCAAGGTGATAAATTGCATATTGCTTTGCACACATACTGACAGTAACAACCCCTCTTGCACACTTTTTTTTTTTTTTTTGTTATTCCTCGGCTTGAGCTCCAAGGTTCACCAAACAGTGAGATTTTTGCTACTTGGGACCGTTTTTGCCCGTCATGAAGGTAGCCGCATTCCGACTTCGGGGATGATGCAAGGTTTGCACAGGTCCTTGCAGCCTTGAGAAATGGAAGGGTCTTTTCAAGGGCTTGAAAAATCAGTGGTCAGAAGAACATTGCAGTTGCAATTTGACGACCCAGGTTCGATGCCCGTTCGAGGGGATTTTTCCCCTGGAGTTAACGTCAGTGCTGACTCCACTCTCCCCTAAAGTCCTTTGGATGAGACTATAAACTGAGGCCCGTGTGCGAATGCACACAGAACATCTTGCGCACATGTTAGATCCTGTTCCGCTTTTCGTTAGAGTATGCCATTGTGTGCCGGTGGGAACAGATAAGATTTACAAAACTGCTTGCACACGGGTACTGGATGTAAAAAAGCTCATCCTCGATATAAAAGAATGAATAAATAAAATAAATAAAGTAATAAATAAATCCCTGGCCAGTTGTAAGTCCTTGAATTTTTGATCAAACGGCAAATCTTGTTTTCAAGAACAGCAGAAATTCAGTCAGTGTCTACAAAGATTGAGCAAGATTTGGTTGGTGTCCACAAAGATTGAGCAAGATTTGCTCCGTAATACCATTAGAAGTGTTGGGGGTTAACCCTGCGATAGACTGGCGTCCTATCCAGGGGGGAGTCTATGACTCTCAGTCGCTTAACGCCACAGAAACCGGGATAAGCACCGGCCTGATGAGCCTTAGGCTGGGGACAGACTTTAACTAACTTTTTAACCATTAAAAGCAGGTAACATCGCAGTGTGAGCTTGTCTCTTGAAAGTCCCAAGCGGTACCTGAATGGAAGGGGGGGGCGGGGGGGTGTGGAGGGGAGGTGGGGGGCTGTCTGGTGGAAAAGGGGTGAGGATGATAAGGGGTGGTGGTGGTGGTGATCAGCTGCTTACACACTACCAACAGTGGGTATCTGGTTTCATGAAAGGGGAAAAGGATGAGGACTGGAGGGGATGGTAGGAAGAGGGATGGGGGTGGGGTGGGGTGGGGGGGTGTTAACAGTAGGATGGTAGTAGGGGAGCTTTCATCGGCACTCTCCGCTTCATAACGATGAACTTTGACCTGTGGGAGCTTTCATTACTCTTGCTTCATAACGATGAACTTTGACCTGTGGGAGCTTTCATTACTCTCTGCTTCATAACGATGAACTTTGACCTGTGGGAGCTTTCATTACTCTCTGCTTCATAACGATAAACTTTGACCTGTGGGAGCTTTCATTACTCTGCTTCATAACGATGAACTTTGACCTGTGGGAGCTTTCATTACTCTGCTTCATAACGATGAACTTTGACCTGTGGGAGCTTTCATTACTCTGCTTCATAACGATGAACTTTGACCTGTGGGAGCTTTCATTGCTCTGCTCCATAACGATGAACTTTGACCTGTGGGAGCTTTCATTGCTCTGCTCCATAACGATGAACTTTGACCTGCGGGAGCTTTCATTACTCTGCTCCATAACGATGAACTTTGACCTGTGGGAGCTTTCGTTACTCTGCTTCATAACGATGAACTTTAACCTCTGGATGCTGTCATCACTCTCCGTTTAAATAATGTGAACTTTGACCTCTTGGAGCTTTCATCACTCTCCGTTTAATGATGATGAACTTTGACCTCTTCATTCCATAACCAGCTATTCCCACCTCCTGCCCTTGTTTTCCCCCCCCTCCACCTTTCCAACTGCTTTGATGTGGTCTTGTGGGGTTTTTTTTTTGCTGCCTCATCTTCTGTAACGTCCCTGTCCTGCTGTTCCCACGGTGCTCATTTCAATCTCCCTGCCACAGCCATACCCTGATTCGTTGTGTCTCACCCACGGGGTTGGGAGTCTACAGGGAGCCCATCAATATCAGGCCGCCGTGGGGCCACCAGCCAGAGGGGCCCTGCACTTCTGCTGGGTCACTTTGGTGGTGTTCAGTGGTGCCTGCTCTGAGCTAACATACGCAGGACACCACCCACTAAGCCCCCTACCAACGACAGTATTAGCTCAGTCGCGGAGCCAGACTGAGTGAGTCACCTGAGGTGGCGACCACCACAACTTTTTTTAATGCCCTTCTCCCTGCGAACCTCCAATTCTAAAGGCTTTGACACAAACTCAGGCACAGGAGTGTAGTGTATGGGCAAACCAAATCTGAGGTCACCATGAGACCAGATCAACTGGGACCACCAAATCAGGGGTATTTTTTTTCTATTGCATCATGATCAATAATATCAAGGATGACATAAATGATGCTGCTGTGGAAAAGCATCTTTGAGACTACTTGACAGGGTTGTACTCTACACTTACTATCATAATATATCCTGGCATCAACTAGGCCCCGAGAGATACAGACACCTGCAGTGTTGGTAAGGTAATTTGAGCAACACTCAAATTCACATCCGTAAAGTGGATGAAGCTCAACTGTGGTCTCGGTCTCCCCACTGAGCCCACATACTCTGGGCAGGTGCCGGCAAGAGTCCGAAAAATCCTTATGACTATGGGAATCAAACCTGCGACCTTCCAGTCAGAAATTCAAGGTGCTAACCACTGCACCATGGCAGCTGATCTTAAATGTAACAATTGTCTCTCGCTTCAAAGTCAGATGCTCTGGGCCTGACTTGTCAGGTGCTTAATGACTGTGCAACGCATCTTTGCTCATACGACAATTATCGCCGAGGTTTCTACAGGGAATTTTATCTGGATTAAATTTAGGCCATTATGTACTCGGACAACAACAGGCATACAACAAGACACTCTCAGCAAGAAAGTTTCATCTTTTATTGCAATATTGTATGCTGATATATCCAATACTTTTCTTCCATTTTGTTTTGAACACATGCAGTAACTTCATTAAATAGGCTTTCAATCTCTGAAAATATATTATGTATTGTACATTTATTAGGCCAAACAATATGCAAAAAAAAAACCCAAGCGTGTTGGATAGAAATCTGTGGTAACACAAGATTTGAATTAAACAAGTGGAAACTCAGAAAAGACAATAGATATTCCTGAGTCTTAAATCTTCAATATTCCTGATTGCTCAAAATCTGTATCACATGGAACAAAATCAAAATCACCACAAAAAATTTACACAGACACACACACATTTGTTACTCGTCAGATATCTCCAACAGTTTTTTTCAACCTCAAAATTTACAAAGCTGAAACAAAATTTTCAACCTCAAAATTTACAAAGCTGAAACAAAATTTTCAACCTCAAAATTTACAAAGCTGAAACAAAAATTCGTTCCCCCCTCCAAAATGTCAACAATAGGCACATGAAAACAGTATTGAAATCAATACAACTTGACCACAAAAAAAACAAACTTTGCATCTAAATATAGAAATCTATTACATGCATTTAAATCTTCATAAATATCTTTGATATACATCTGTTTCTTCGATATTACACGATTATGGCTTGGGCAATGAAAAATGACTTAAGCACTGTACAATGTATAATCTATTCAAAATGAGACTAGGTTGTCCAAAAAAAAAAAGCACCATATATGAATATAGCTTTTGAAATGACAAACATTACATTTGGGGGGTCACAAACTCCACAAATAACAACAACAAAAGGATAAATTTTGTTGAAAATGAATCATTCACTTGTGAATTGGAATGTCAAGAAATAATGTTTTGGTGCCAAATACAGTGGGACCCATACTGTTTTTGAACATTTCATTTCACTGTCAAAAGTTTGAGCAAAATTTTTAAAACATGGAAAAGTCCCCTTTCACATACCATATATCCTTTCAAAACAGCAACCCATACAGTGATGTATATATAGGGTCATAACAGGTCAGGGAAGAAAAAGAAAAAAAAAAAAAAATCCCACATTCAGAAGCCAAGTATCCCTTAAAAAATAATGCAGAGAGTTGTTCACAGTGAAAAAAACGAAAAAGAGGGAAAAAAAAACCACTTTCAAAAGCCAAAAATCCCTTTAGAATGATCATGCACAGGGTTATCAACAGTGAAAAGAAAAACCCCAACCAAAAAAATGGAGAAAAACCCAACCCACTTTCAAAAGCCAAGTATTCATTTAGAATGATGGATGATTAGAATGCACTTCGATTTGTTTGCTTTACAAGATTTAGCGCAATATAAATTCCATAAATTATTATTATTATGCATAGGGTTATCAACATTGTCATAACAGCTGATAGAGAGAGGCAAAAACTAGCAAAGAAATTTAAGTCCCACCAAGCATCCTTTCAAAATAACGGTTCACACAGCTTTCGACATTTTTTTTCTCATACTGCCAGTTGGTCGAGCAAAGAAGAAGAAGAAAAAAATATATAAAGTTCACATTCCATTGCCAAGGCTCTCTTAAATCTGTTATGTTTTTTGACAAGATTCATTTATATCATTAACATCTAGTCGTTGGAAGGCAGTGGAGAGAAGGTGAAAAAAGTTCCCATTCCAATGCAAAGGCTCTGTTAAATCAATATGGTTTTTGACAAAACTTGATTATATATATCATCATTAACATTTAGCTGTCGGAAGGCAGTGAAGAGTAGGTGAAAAAAGTTCCCATTCCAATGCAAAGGCTCTGTTAAATCAATATGGTTTTTGACAAAACTTTATATATATCATCATTAACGTTTAGCTGTTGGAAGGCAGTGAAGAGTAGGTGAAAAAAGTTCCCATTCCAATGCCAAGGCTCTCTTAAATCTGTACGGTTTTCCACAAGATTTAGCTATATATATCATCGTTAACATTTCAGTCGTCAGAAGGCAGTGGGGAGTAGGTGGGGTTGAAGATGGGGATGGGGTTGCTGAAGACACCGGTGCCAAAGGGACCGCCGGACCTGTTGTCTGCTATGTTGTCCTCCAGGTCCCACCTGATGTAGGATGAAGACCCCTGTAGGAAGGGACAAACCACTCCACTCAGTGCTGCAAGCAAAAAACACAGCAAGGAAAATATCCCTACTGGACACTTAGAATGGGACATCTTTACCCCTGAAGGGACAAATTACTCCACTCAATGCAAAAAAAAAAAAAATGCACAAGGAAAATATCCCTACTGGACACTTAGAATGGGACATCTATTTATCTTTACCCCCTGTAGGAACTTACAGCAGGACATCTACTCATCTTTACTCCTGAAGGGACAAATGACTCCACTCAGAGCTGCAAGCAAAAAAAAAACCACAAGGAAAATATCCCTACTTGACACTTAGCACTGAACATTTAATTACCTTTACCCCTGTAGGAACTTAGAATGGGACATCTATTTATCTTTACCCCTGTAGGAACTTAGAATGGGACATCTATTTATCTTTACCCCTGTAGGAACTTAGAATGGGACATCTATTTATCTTTACCCATGTAGGAACTTAGAATGGGACATCTATTTACCTTTACCCCTGAAGGGACAAATGACTCCACTCAACGCTGCAACCAAAAAACACAGCAAGGAAAATATCCCTACTGGACACTTAGGAGAATGGGACATCTATCTTTACCCCCCGTAGGAACTTACAGCAGGACATCTACTCATCTTTACTCCTGAAGAGACAAATGACCACTCAGTGCTGCAACCAAAAAACACAGCAAGGAAAACATCCCTACTGGACACTTAGCACTGAACATCTATCTTTACCCCTGTAGGAACTTAGAATGAGACATCTATTTATCTTTACCCCTGTAGGAACTTAGAATGGGACTATCTTTACCCCTGAAGGGACAAATGACTCCACTCAGAGCTGCAAGCAAAAAACACAGCAAGAAAAATATCCCTAATTGGCACTAAGAACAGGACATCTATTTATCATTATCCTGTAGGAACTTAGAATGGGACATCTATTTACCTTTACCCCTGTAGGAAGGGACAAATCACCACTCAGTGCTGCAACCAAAAAACACAGCAAGGAAAATATCCCTACTGGACACATAGAATGGGACATCTATCTTTACCCCTGTAGGGAGGGACAAATGACCACTCGGTATTGCAAGCAAAAAAAACCACAAGGAAAATATTCCTAAATGACACTTAGCACTGAACATCTATCTATCTCTACCTCTGTAGGGACAAATGACTCCACTCAGTGGGAAAAAAACAAAATATTACTCCACTCAATGCTGCAAGCAAAAAAACCACAAAGAAAATATCCCTACAGGACACTTAGAACAGAACATCTATCTTTACCCCTGTAGGAAGGGACAAATGACTCCTCTCAATGGGGAAAAAATGCACAAGGAAAATATCCCTACATGACACAATGAGACATCTATTTACCTTTACCCCTGTAGGAAGGGACAAATCACCACTCAGTGCTGCAAGCAAAAAACACAGCAAGGAAAATATCCCTACTGGACACTTAGAACGAAACATCTATCTTTACCCCTGAAGGGACAAATCACTCAGTGCTGCAAGCAAAATAAAACCACAAGGAAAATATCCCTAACTGACACTTAGCACTGAACATTTAATTACCTTTACCCCTGTAGGAACTTAGAATGGGACATCTATTTACCTTTACCCTGTAGGAACATAGAATGGGACATCTATTTATCTTTACCCCTGTAGGAAGGGACAAACCACTCCACTCAGTGCTGCAAGCAAAAAATGCAGCAAGGAAAATATCCCTACTTAACACTTAGCACTGAACATCTCTTTACCTTTATCCCTGTAGGAACATAGAATGGGACATCTATTTATCTTTACCCCTGTAGGGAGGGACAAGTGACCACTCAGTATTGCAAGCAAAAAAAAAACACAAGGAAAATATTCCTACTTGACACTTAGCACTGAACATCTATCTATCTCTACCTCTGTAGGGACAAATGACTCCACTCAGTGGGAAAAAACAAATTATTACTCCACTCAAGTGCCAAGCAAAAAAACACAGCAAGGAAAATATCCCTACTGGACACTTAAGAAAATGGGACATCTATTTATCTTTACCCCTGTAGGAAGGGACAAATCACTCCACTCAATGCTGCAACCAAAAAACACAGCAAGGAAAATATCCCTACTGGACACTTAGCACCGAGTTTGTTTTTTCTTAGGGACAAATGACTCCACTCAGTGCTGCAAGCAAACAAAACAGCAAGGAAGATATCCCTACTGGACACTCAGAACAGGACATCTATTTACCTTTACCCCTGAAGGAAGGGACAAATCACTCCTCTCAGTGCTACAAGCAAAAAAACCACAAGGAAAATATCCCTACATAGCACTTAGCACTGAACATCCTTCAGATGAGATGAGACAATAAACTGAGGTACCATGTGCAAACGCATGCAGAACACCTTGCGCACACGTTAAATCCTGTTCCACTTTTTGCAAGAGTATGCCAGTGTGTGCCGGTGGGAACAGGATGACAAAGATTTACAAAACTGCATGCGCACGGGGACTGAATGTAAAAAAATAAAGCACACGAGTGCTTATTCCATTATCCTCACTATAAATCTATCTATCTATCCATCCCTTAGTCTGGCAACTGTGGGGGCACCCCTGAAGACTTGACAACCAAGATATATAATAATAAATAAATAAATAAAATAAAAATGGGTAAAACAGCCACAAACACAAAATTTTACCCTTGGTAAACCTCTGAGCTCTAGCCAAGGAATGAAAAAAAAAAAAAAGAAAAGGGGGGGAGGGATGGACTGATCTGTCACTTGAAGATGTATATTGATGGATCGATTCTTTTATATCGAGGATAATGGAACAAGCACTCATGTGCTTTTTTAAATCCAGGGCCCGTGTGTATGCATTTTGTAAATGTCATCTGTTCCCACAGGCACACGATGGCCTACTCTTACGAAAAGCGGAACAGGATTTAAAACGTGTGCGCAAGATGCTCTGCGTGTATAAAGGTTAACAACCATAGCTCACAATGATCTGCACTCTCAGGAAAGAAGAAGACAAAAAAGGACTCACTTCTCCACCACCACCACTACTGCCACTGCCTGGTACAAGGAAAGCTTCGTCACTCTCCATTTTGAACTCCACCCCTGCGTAATTATGCCTGTCCGCCCTGCAACACACAGCCAACAACCAATCATCATCATCAGTGCCTTGTCCATGTAGGGTGTCCACGCGAGTCAAAAGAACCCTTTTAGTACCTTGTCAATGTTACGGTGTCCACTCGCGCCAAAAGAACACTTTTAGTACCTTGTCAATGTTATGGTGTCCACTCGCGTCAAAAGAACACTTTTAGTACCTTGTCCATGTATGGAGTCTACTCGAGTCAAAATTACATTTTAGTACCTTGTCAATGTACGTGTTTCACTTGCGTCAAAAGAACACTTTTAGTACCTTGTCAATGTATGGTGTCCACTCTGGTCAAAAGAACACTTTAGTACCTTGTCCATGTATGGTGTCCACTTGCATCAAAAGAACACTTTTAGTACCTTGTCCATGTATGGTGTCCACTCGCGTCAAAAGAACACTTTAGTACCTTGTCCATGTATGGTGTTCACTTGCGTCAAAAGAACACTTTTAGTACCTTGTCAATGTATGGTGTCCACTTGAGTCAAAAGAACACTTTTCACTATTTACTACTGCTTCTATCTCCTAAGTCTTTTTTATACCACTTTGAGTGAGGGAGACAAGTGAGCTGCTCTGGTAAGGGAACAGCAGAGAGAGAGAGAGAGAGAGAGAGAGAGAGAGAGAGAGAGAGAGAGAGAGAGGAGAGAGAGAGAGAGAGAGACAGAGACAGAGACAGAGAGAGAGAGAGAGAGAGAGAGAGAGAGAGAGAGAGAAGGGAAGGGAAAGAGAAAGACAAGAGAGACAAAAAGATCTAAAGCAAAAGTAAGGGAAAAGGTTTCGAACTTTAAGCAATGATAAAGGAACATGGGCATTTCTTGTCATTGTTAATTACTGCGGTAACACAACACAATCTCCCTGTGTCTGTCTTTCTGCCTCTGTGTCTGTCTCCCTCACATACACTTTCTTTTCTGTAGTAACACCAAGGCTGTGAGTTAAAGTTAAAGTCTGTCCCGAGCCATAAGGCTCATCAGGCCGGTGCTTATCCCGGTTTCTGTGGCGTTAAGCGACTGAGAGTCATAGACTCCCCCCTCGATAGGACGCCAGTCTATCGCAGGGTTAACCCCCAACACAAGGTTGGTACCCTTTTTACACCTGGGTGGGGTGAGAAAATAGCCGTAAAGTGCCTTTTCCAAGGGCACAACGCCATAGCGGAATAGCTGGGATCGAACCCGCAACCTTTAGATTACGAGTACAACGCCCTAACCACTAGGCCACAGCGGCGGCTTAGGCTGTGAAATCAACCCCTTTTTCCTTCCTCGGCCAGAGCTCTGAGGTTCACCAAAAGTGAGATTTTTGTGTATATATACATGCAACCATTTTTACCCACCATTAAGATAGCTCCATTCTGACTTCAGGAAAAATTAAGCGTTCAATTTCACCTCCATTCTCACCAGCAACTGTCTTCTTCCTCCTCCTACCAGCCACTCTTGCAAGCCACAACACACACACACACACACACACGCACATGCACACACACACACACACACACGGGATGACAGAATTTCCAAAACTGCATGCACATGGGGACTGGATGTAAAAAAGCACATAAGTGCTTATTCCACTATCTTCAATTAAAAAATATATAGAGAGAGAGATAACACACACACACACAAGGCCTACAATCACTAAATATGAATAGACAAACTGAAGCTATTACTACAACTACAAGCATGCACACACACACACACACACACACACACACACACCATCTAGATTTTAAAAACAAAAAACAAAAAAACCCCGACTTTTCAAAACACACACACACACTAACACATACCCCCACACCCACACCCATACACATAACACACACACACACAAACACAAATAACAACCACCAACCTCTTTTTCCGATAATAGATGACAATCCCCACCACGACAACCATGACCGCAACGATGGCTAACACGATGCCAGTGATGGCGCCAGCGTCCAAAGTAGTCGACGTGGATATGACCTCAGCCCTGCTGCCTTGCGTCGTCGTGTTGGAAACGTCAATCACCACATCCTCATCAGGGAGACCCCCGCTCTCTGTGGGTACCGCCTGCTCACACCGTGACCCACTGAACCCTAAACTGCACCTGGAAAAAAAAAATTGGGGGTAGAAAGTAAAGCGAGAATTTTTTTTTTTTTTTTTTTTTTAAAATTTGGGGACGGGATAGCTCAGTGGTCAGAGCGGCTTGCTTTCAAAAGCCAAGTCAAGTTAAAGCAGCGTCGAGCTTGGTTGCCAGTTGGATGGGCGACTGTTTGCGCGCCTTGGCTTCAGTACAGTTTCCCCAGCTGTAAAATGGGTACCTCCTGCCCTCTTTTAGGGTCAGGGAAGGTAAAGCAGCGAGGGAGAGAAGATGGGTGCCACCCTCAACATAAAAGAATAAATAAATAAATAAATAAAACCACCACCACCACCACCCCCATACACACACACACCACACACCAAAAAAACCCTAACAGCGCACACACACACACACACCACAACCCCCCCCCCCCCCCCACCCACACACACACCACACACAACCCCCCCAAACACACACACACACCACACACACAAAAACCCACCCAACAAACTTACATGCAAATGGGCTTTCCATTGACGAACTGGCAGAATGCTCCGTGCAGGCAGAAATATGAGCAGATTTCTAAAGAAGACCGGGTCTGCACCCTGCTCTCTACAGCAGAAGTGGTAGTGGTGGTAGTAGTAGTGGTGGGTCTGGGTCTGGGTCTAGGTCTGGGTCCAGCGGTTGTGGGGAACCGACCAGGGGTCTTGGGTGGGTAGGGTCGGGGGGTGGTCTGTCTCCTGGCCCCACCTTCACACAGGAATTCATGACCTCGCAGTAGTAACAACAAAAAAAATATAAAAAAACAACAACCCAAAAACCTCACAGTAGTAAGAATCGAGTTGCTGTAAAGTTTTATCTTTTCAACATTTTTTTTATTTACTTGATTTATGCCTGTGATTTCCCTTGGGAACATAGGGCTGCAACAACACTCCTCCAACGGACTCGGTTCTGGGAGATCCTCTTCAGCTCGGCCCATGTCATTCCGGCTGCCTTTGTCTCTGCTTCAATGCTTCTGTGCCAGGTCTGTTTTGTTTGACCTACTTTCCGCTTCCCTTGTGGGTGCAACATTTTTTTTACACAGCTCTTTTCTTTGTGCCGTACAGAAAGCACAAGCCTGCAAGTTTTTTTTATCTTCAAACTGTAACATTCTAACAGAGCTCTTTTCTTCATGCAGTACAAAAAACACGAAACTGGTAAATTTTTTAAATCTTCAAACTGCAACATTCTTAGCTCTTTTCTTCACGCAGTACAAAAAGCACGAAACTGGCTAATTTTTGTATCTTTAAACTGCAACATTCTTACACAGCTCTTTTCTTCATGCAGTACAAAAAGCACAAAACTAGCAAATTTTTATCTTCAAACATTAACTGCAACATTCTTACATAGCTCTCTCCTTCATGACAACTTTTTTGGGAGGGGGAGAGGGAAGGGGGGGGGGGGCAGGGGGTGGTGTTAGCTTCGACTACTTTTAAAATGCACTGTCTCCTCTTTTATCTTTATTTATTTTAAAATCATAAAATGCCAAACATAACTGAACACGCCTACACACACACACAATACACTACACTACACTACACTACACTACACTACACTACACTACACTACACTACACTACACTACACTACAACACACACACACACCACACACACACACACACACACACACACACACACACACACACACACACACTACACACACCCAAACCCCTCCCCAACACACACACACACCCCCCCAAACCCTTCCCCAACACACACACAAACACTACACTACACACACATACCATTAGGAGCAGCACATCCGTCTGGAGAGCTGGAAAGCAGAACATGCTGTGGACACACACACCTGGCTCCCGATTCAGCCAACAGGCATAAGTCACTGCACTGGAGACCGTCACATGGGTTGGGGACTGCAACGGCACACACGGCAACAATAAGTGTCATGTCATTATTCAAACTTTGTACTGACCTGAATTTGTTGTTGTTCACACACACACACAGACAGACACAGACACAGACAGTACACCTACACTACACTACACACAAACCACATAGTATGTAGTGTGGTGTGGTGTGGTGTGGTGTGGTGGTGTGTGTGTGTGTGTGTGCGTGTGTGTGTGTGCGTGTGCGTGTGCTGTTCTTCAGTTTAATGTCTGTTCACATAAGTGATATTAGACCATAGAGTGCGTGCGTGCGTGTATGTGTGTGTGTGTGTGTGCGTGCATGCGTGTGTGCGTGCATGAAAAGTCAAATTTTTATTTGCAGATGGTACATTGAATAAGCATTGATTTGCTTTTTTTCATCAAGCCATCATTGTGTGTAAGTGTGTAAGTGTGTGCATGTGTGCATGTGTGCGTGTGTGTGTGTGTGTGTGTGTGTGTTTGTGTCTGTGTGTGTGTGTGTGTGTGTGTGTGTGTGTGTGTGTGTCTGTGTGTGTGTCTGTGTACATGTTTCTGTTTAAAATTGCGTATCTGTTAATCCCATTTGTGGACAATTGCATGCATGTAAATGATTTGAATCTAAACGCTCTTCTTTGTTGCTTTACAAGATTCAGCGCTGTATAAATTCCATACATGGTCAGGGCCCCTCTGGCTGGTGGCCCCACAGTGACCCGATATTGATGAGCTCCCGGTGGACTTCCAACCCTGGGGAATGAGACACAGCGAACCTGGAGTATGGCTGTGGCAGGGAGATTGAAACAAGCAGCGTGGGAACAGCACGGATACGAACGTCTCGGAAGATGAGGCAGCAAAAACAAACAAAAAAAATCAACAAAAAAATTTCACACATCATTAATATGGCCATGCAAACAAACAAAACACTACCACTCACTGCTAGGAGGACTGTGCACCACGCGTAACTGGTGAACGGCCGTCCGCATGTGGCGCATTTCAGACAGGATGGGGCGCGAGGAGAAGGTGGAGATCTTGAAGACGGACTGAGACTTTTGGTCTGTCATGTACAGGAACCCCTCGAAGATGTCCACGGAGTACAGGATTTTCTGGGGGAAGGTTCCCAGTGAGTATCTGAAACAACGCCCATCCAACACCCGACAAGTTTTCCTTGCCATTTATTTCAGGATCATTGATCCCTACGAAAACCTTATCTCAATCGTAAAGAAGCGTAAACTTTACTGGTACGGGCATGTCACTAGATCAAAGGAACTTGCAAAAACAATACTGCAAGGCACTGTCCAAGGAGGAAGAAAAAGAGGCAGACCAAGGAAGAGATGGGAGGACAACATCAGTGAATGGACAGGCCTAGAACTCAACAACACCCTGAGAAAGGCAGAAGAGAGGAATGGAGCGAACTGGTTGTCAGGTTTTCAGGGGTGCCCCCACGGTCGCCAGACTAAGGGATAGACAGACAGACAGACAGACAGACAGACAGATATAGATAGGTAGATAGATAGATAGGTAGGTAGGTAGGTAGGTAGATAGGTAGATAGGTAGATAGGTAGATAGATAGATATAGATAGATAGATAGATAGATAGATAGATAGATACATACATACATACATACATACATACATACATACATACATAGATTCTTATAGTTCAACAGTAAGGATGACTACTGCCTCTTGCTCAGAGAACACCAAGTAATCATTGTGACACAATGATTTGACACTGCACTGCACCCAACACTGCTGTTGCTATTGCTGATATTCCTGCTTCTAATAATTTGTTTTAAATTACTGCTACTTAAAAAAAAGATTTTCTACATTACTGCTACGATTATTGCTATATTAAAAAAAGAAAAAAGTTAATATTACAGTTACTGTTTTGAACAGCTGCTGATATTACTGCTACTAATATTTTTTGTAATTACTGCTAATAGTACTGCTACACAAAAATTACTGCTAGATGCTAATATTGCAAACATTACTGATACTAATAATTTTTTTTTTGAATACTGCTAGATGCTTCTAATACTGCAAACATTACCGCTCCAACTAATCTTTAAAAAATCCAAAAAATAACCATACTGCGACCACCCCATCACTCACACACCACAGGGAAAAAAACACCCCCACCCCACTCCAGCCCACCCCACCCCACCCCACATCACCCAATCTACCTGTCACTTCCATCCAGTTTCATGGTACGAATGGTGGACGCTATCTCCACGTAGTTATACTCTATCCAGTAGAAGCGCTCTCTGACGGTACACAGGACCAGTCGGTCTCCTAGGGCGTGCACCGCTTTCGCGACCTCTCTCTTCCCCTCCCCGTCCATGTAGGCCGTGTTGAGGGTGTGGAGGTTCTCGTCTGTCCAGTACATCGTTCTGTAAACAGACACACATTCAAGGCTTTTTTGTGTTTTTTTTCTTTTACACGTTCAAGGTTTAACCCTCTTGCCTTTGGTGTGCAGATTCTGGTCTGTCCAGTACATTGTTCTGTAAACCAACAGACACACATTCAAGTTTTTTTGGGTTATTTTTTAACACATTCAAGGTTTAACCCTCTTGCATTCTGTGTGCAGGTTATGGTCTGTCCAATACATTGTTCTGTAAACACACACATTCAAGATTTTTTTTTTTTTTTTTTTTTACATGTTTAAGGTTTAACCCTCTTGCATTCGGTGTGCAGATTCTGGTCTGTCCAGTACATTGTTCTGTAAACCACACAGCCACACATTCAAGGGGTTTTTTTTGTTGTTTTTTTTAAAACGTTTAAGGTTTAACCCTCTTGCATTCGGATTTTCTGAACACAAATTGCTCCTAGATTTCGCATTCCATCACGAAATCAGGTCAGGCACACATGCTCACACACTCACCTTTTCCTCCTCCTTAAGTACATACCAGCAGCTATAATTACTTCCAGACTCTCAGCAGGCTTTGTACCTCTGGCCTGATAGAGTTTTGACTCTAATATAATCTCAACTCAACAACAACAGAATCCCATAGGGAGAAAAGTATGAAATGAGTCAGAAAGCATTCGTCCTATACAGAGTTCTGCAGGGTTGGAACGATGATATCCATTATACATAATTATCGCTTCAACACAGCCACCACCACCACCATCACCACCACCATTTGGCAGGATACAGAACCAGGTTGGAGTCAGGTCGTACTATACAGAGTTCTACAGAATTGGAACTATGATATCTACTATAGACACATATCACTTACACAACCACCCACCACCACCACCACAACCGCCACCACCACCACCACCACCACCACCACCACAACCACCACCACCACCACCACCACCACTCACCGTTTGGCAGGATACAGAACCAGGTTGGAGTCAGTTGTACTATACAGAATTCTGCAGAATTGAAATATATCCCCTATATACACACATCACTTACACAACCACCACCACCGCCATCACCATCACCACCACCACTCACCGTTTGGTGGGATACAGAACTAGGTTGGAGTCAGTTGTAGTACAGAGTTCTACAGAGTTGAAACTATGATATCCACTATACACACATATCACTACACATCACCACCACCACCACCACCACCAGCGACACCACCAGTGACACCACCAGCGACACCACCAGCGACACCACCACCGCCATCACCACCACCACCACCACCGCCATCACCACCACCACCATCACCACCACCACCGCCACCATCACCACTACCACCACCACCTCCACTGACACCACCATCACCACCCATCACCACTACCACCACCACCCACCACCACCACCACCACCACTACCCCCCCCCCCCACCACTACCACCACCACCACCTCACCCACCACCACCACCACCACCCCCTCACCCACACCGACCACTTACTCACCTCTTGGCAGGATACAGGACCAGGTTGGAGGGCAGCCAGTCGTCGCCTGTCATGACAGTGACGCACTTGTACAGGCCGCTGTCGCAGACGACGACGCTGCGGTGTGTCAGCAGCTCTGTCAGCATGTACACGTTCTTCGTCACCTGGTCCACACGCACAAACACCACCTTCTCCGTCGCCGACAGCACTTGGGAGAAAGAGCCCGAGAATTTCTGGATGAACGTGCCCTGCAACATGCAATGCAACACCCAGGGGGTTGGGGGGGGGGGGGAGGGGGGGGTTGTTTTTTCAATTTTCAGATTTTGATGGATTATAAAACTATAGCCATTATTCTACCTTGTAATGAAATATCAAGTCATAAGTTTGTATTCTTTTGCTTTTAAACGTGCTTTAAAAATGCCCAAGCCCTCATTCTCACCATTTATCATGATGCTTAACTTGTCCATTTCTCGTTTTTGTCATTTCTTCCAGTCTATCCTTTCAACTTGTAATAACTTTTCATACAATTGTCTGATTTTCAATCTGTGTTTACTATTGTATAGCCATTTCATTGCAGATTAAGGTGGGACATGGGGGTCGAAACTGATGAAATTTTTTTACAAGCCCATGTTAAAAGTTATGCCATATATTCAAAGGACATAACTTGTAAAGCATAAAAATCAAAGAATTACTCAGTTTTCTGCACTGTTGCCATGGAAACAATCCAATATGGCCACCAAAACTGAATAAATATTTCAAACTCCTAAACCTTTTCATCTATAAGAAGTATGAGTAACCTCTTTGTACAGACATATTTTATGGTCTGAATTCTTTAAATTCACACAGGGAAATCTCCATAAATGTATCCAGCAATTTTTTATTCTAAAAAAAACATGATTTGGGCCACTTTTGGACCCATGTCTCACCTTAATAAAATGTCAATAACTAAAAATCGACCTCCGGTGCGATGCGACTCCTTTATGTGGTGGAGCGTCACATTTGCCCATTGATAAAGGGTTAAAAAGTAGACAAAAAAGAACCCCCCCAATTTTTTTTAAACAACAAAAAAGAAAAAAAACTATTAAAAAAAGAAAAAAAAAAGAAAAAGTAGACAAAGATGAACAAAAAAATTATATTAAAAAAAATAATAAAAAAATAAAAATAGCCGCCGCTGTAGTCTAGTGGTTAGGGCGTTGGACTCGTAATCTAAAGGTTGCAGGTTTGATCCCAGCTGTCGGCTATGGCGTTGTGCCCTTGGAAAAGGCACTTTACGGCTATTTTCTCACCCCACTCAGGTGTAAAAGGGGTACCAACCTTGTGTTGGGAGTTAACCCTGCGATAGACTGGTGTCCTATCCAGGGGGGAGTCTACGACTCTCAGTCGCTTAACGCCACAGAAACCGGGATAAGCACCGGCCTGATGAGCCTTAGGCTCGGGACAGACTGTAACTTAAAATAATAAAAATAATTTTTAAAAAAAAAACAAGAAAAAAACCCCAACAACTCACCGGAGGCTCAGACCAGACGAAGGTGGACAAGAAAGACAGGTTCCTCTGTCGGATCTGCTCCTGCAGCAGGGTGCGGTACGTCTCCCAGTCCCTGTCCAGGCTGATGTCGAACGACAGGGGAGGGAAGAGGCGCAGCAAGACGGGGTACTCCCTCTCCCCATCCATCTCCACCACCATGAACCCCACCCGCGTCGTCACCAGCAGGTAAGCCGTGGCGTGATCTGTAAAAAAAATTTTAAAAGTGGAAGGAAAAAAAAAAATGTGACGCTCCACCACAAAATGAGTCGCTTAGCACATAATCCACTTTTCCGCCAGGAGCCATTAAAGGCAGGTGGGGGCTATCGATTTTGATCTTTCGATTGGATATTCTACCTTATAGTGAAATATGAAGGCATAATTTTGTTTCCTTTTTGTCTTTAAACATGCTTTGAAAATAGCGAAGCCCTCATTCTGACCATCTATTAGGATGCTAAACTTGTCAATTTCTCATTTTGACATTTCATGCAGTCTATCATTTCAATTTGTAATAACTTTAGATCGAATTTTTCGATTTTCAGTCTGTTTTTTGCGTTGTATAGCCATTTCATGGCAAATAAATATCATGTCAGTCATTAAAAATTGACCTCTGGTGCAATGCGACTCGTGTGGTGGAGTGTCAGAAATAAAATAAAAATAAAGAAAAAGTTGGTCCGCTTCGTTTTTAGTGTTTTTCCCTTTGTTGGGATGCTGGGGTGGGGGGTGGGGGTGGGGGGGTGGGATGGGGGATGGAGGCTTGTCAGTATAAATACCATTCCCTACTTTCTGTAAAATTCTGTACTAGAAATTCCTTCTTTTTGTTTCGGCTTTGTTCTTTTTCTGTCTTGTCACCACCTTTGTTGTCTATTGTGCCATAATTCCCTTCATGTATGTATGTATATACGCATGCAGAAGATCAAGGAGAACAGCCCGATTTTCATGCAGAGAAATGCACTGTGGATGTGCATGGTACACGACACAACTCATCACTTCTTGTGTACACGTTAAATCCCATTCTGCTTTTCGGACGAGTAGGCCATTGTGTGCTGGTGGGAACGGATGACGAAATTTTACAAAACTGTACACACATATGGGGACTGGATGTAAAAAAAGAAAAAAGAAAAGCATAACATGTGCTTATTCCATTATCCTTGAAATAATAAAATAACAATAATAATAATAATAATGATAATAATAATGATAATAGTAACAACAATGATAAAAGTAATAGTAATGATGATGATAATAATAACAACAACAACACACTAACAACAACAATAATAATAATGTTTCTCTCACCAATGGCAAAATTTTGCGTTTGCGACTGTTTTTTTGCCCACCATGAAAGTAGCAGCTCCATTCCATTCCGGGTATAAAAGAATAAGTATCATTTTTAACAACACAACACCACACACACCACTCCACACAACTAAATAAATATGTACACCAACAACAACACACACACAGTGACACTGCACAACATACCAACAGAGAAACAAGAGGTTTTGTCGCTGATCAGAGCGTAATCCTGAACACAGCTGCAAGAGTAGCTGCCCCTTTTGTTCTGGCACAGCTGACTGCAGTAGCCGTTTCTAATCGAGCACTCGTCAATATCTGAAACAGCAAGAAAACAATAATAATAATAATAATAATAATAATACATGGAATTTCTATAGCGCTATATCTTGCAAAAACAAATCAAAGCACTTGCATTCGACCTATACAACACACAAGCAATCGATGACAATAGTTTTAGCAAATTTAAACGTACACACACACAGCACACACACACACACACACAACATGCGCATGCGTGCACACACTTATAGAGGTTATACACTTTGGCAGGGTGAAGGGAATTTCAGATGTTGAAGGCAGCGACAAATAGGAGATGGACACAGAAGGCGAAAATCTTAGGTAACGTACAGCACAGTCTGATCTGTCTGTTACATAAAAACAACAACAAACAAACCAACAATGGTACAGGTCTCCGTTTCCCCCACTTTCAGATCCTCTCAGCAGGTAATTATTCCCATCCAATCCCAGCCCAACTGGGGCCAGCTGGTGCTATTTATAGCAGAAAGTGACCACACTTGGACAAGGTAAAAAGGAAGGGTTGCGCTAAATTTAGCACTCTGGACCGAGTGATGCTGGATTTGTGTGCTGTGATATATAGCTGATCAAGGGCAAGATAAAAAGGAAAAAAACTTCCTTTTTTTTTTTTTTTAACTGTATTTATTAACAAGTAATTACTGTTTTGTGTTGGTTTTTTTTTTGTTCCTCAGCCACTGGTGAGATTTTTGCCTATGTTTTTGCCCCTCCCCCCCCCTCCCCACTATTTAGGTATCTGCATTTTGACTTCAGGGATGATATCTAAACATAACACCTGTGTGCATGCATTTTTTGAAAAAAAAGTATCTATTCCCACTGGCCCACAATGGCCTACTCTTCTGAGAGGTGTAATGGGTTTTTAATGTGTGCTCAAGATGTTCTGCATGCATCTACACACATAGCTTAGGTTTATGGTCTCATCTGAATGACCTTGATATTCACTTCACAAACGGTCACCCATCCAACTGGTAACCACGTTCAATGCTGCTTAGCTTGACTAGGGGAAAGCGAGCGCTCTGACCACTGAGCTATCCCGCCCCCATCATCCTCAAAATAAAATTTTCTAAAAACCTCTTACCTGTACAGCTTCTCCCGTCATCGCCCAGTTGGAAGCCATGGTCACAGGAACAGCTGGGGCCTAACTCCGTCATGGTGCAGAACTGCTCACAGCCATTGTACTCTGGACAATGCTCCGCCCCCTCCTCTTCTGCAAAAAAATGAATAAAAAATAATAATAATAATAATAATTTTTAAAAAATAATAAAAAAACAATAATAGTAAAAAAGAAAAGATAAAAAACGATGATAATAATGATGATGGTGGTTGGGGCTGTGATCCTCTTCTGACAAACAAAATAGATTAAAAAAAGAAAAAATGATAATCATGATGATGATAATGATGATGGTTGGGGCTGTGATCCTCTTCTGACAAACAAAAAGAAAAAAGAAAAGATACATAATGATAATGATGATGATGGGAAGGGGAGGGGGGGGGAGGGGGGGAGAGATTGAGATCCTCTTCTGACAAAATAAAAGGTTTAAGAAATAATGATATTTATAATGATGGGGGATTGTAATCTGACAAACAAAATAGATTTAAGAAATGATGATATTTATGATGATGATGGTGGTGGGGGTTGTGATCCTCTAAACAAAATAAAAAATTTAAGACATAATATTTATGACAATGGTAGGGGATAAATTCCTCTTCTGACAACTAAAACAAATTTTGAAATAATATTGATGATGGTGGGGATTCCGATTATAACAATGATGGTAATAATAATGATCTTCCCCCATAGGGTTGCCAGGGACCTGTCAGTATAAACAGCATCCCCACCTTCTGGAAATTCTGTGCTAAGAATTCCCTCTTTTCTATCCCTCTCTGTTTTGGCCATGCTCCTTTTCTTTCTGTCACCTCCTTCACATCTATTTTCTGCCTTCTTGGTCCATTTCTCCTGCTTTTTTTTCCAGAAAGACTTAAAAAAAAAAAAAATTTCTCCCATGCTGAAGTCAGATGTGCAGAGCCTGACTAGTCAGGTGCTTAACGGCAGCACAACGCATTTTTGCTCATATGACAAGACAACACAAGCTGCTGCCTCTGAGTGTTCGGTGAAGACAAAGAATGACAGTAATAATAATAATAATAATAATAATAATAATATAATGATAATAATAATGATAATAATGATAATAATAATAATAATAATAATAATAATAATAATAATACATGCAATTTGTAAAGCGCTATATCTTGCAAAAACGAATCAGAGCACTTGCATTCGACCTATACAATACACAAGTAATCAATGACGATTGATAGTTTTAGCAAATTTGAAAGTACACACACACACACACACACAGTACATCTTGCACACATGTTAAATCCTGTTCCGCTTTTCCTAAGAGTAGGCCATTGTGTGCCGGTGGGAAGAGATGACAATATTTACACAACTGCATACACACGGGGACTGGATGAAAAAAAGCATATAAGTGCTTATCCCATTATCCTCGATATAAAAGAATAAAATAAAATAAAAAAACAGTAGTAACAACAACAATATAAACAGTGCCAATGAAGGCTGCAACAGTAACACCACACAGACAGGCCTATATTGACTCAGCTGAAACATCCACTCCCACACTGATGGAGTTAACATCAGAGCTGACTCCACTCTCCCCACAAGTCCTTTGGACGAGACTATAAACCGAGGCCCCGTGTGTGAACACACGCAGAACATCTTGCGCACACATCAAATCCTGTTCTGCTTTTCATAAGAGTAGGCCATCGTGTGCCAGTAGGAACAGATGACATTTACAAAACTGCATACACACGGGGACTGGATGTAAAAAAGCACAAGAGTGTTTATTCCATTATCCTCGATATAAAAGAATAAATCAATCAATCAATCACTACCACTGCAGGTTTGGCCGAGGGGAGAGAAGTCTGGCTCAAGACAGGAAATGAACTCATGACCTCCCTGGTCAAAATGCTGCAAAACTGGTCAGTCACACACACACATGCACACACACACACACACACACCCATACCCCCTCCTACACACACACACACACATACCCCTCCTACCACACACACACACACACACACACACACACACACACACACACACACACACACACACACACACACACACACACACCTACACACACACACCTACACACACACTCCTACACACACAATCAATCCCAGCCTCTCAACTGGCAACGCCCTCAGTTTGGATGGACCTTCATTTGCATAACATTACCTATCTGATTATGCATGCACTCTATGGGGGCAGCCAGCTCGTGACACACAGCGCGTTCCAAACACAGGTCCGATTTGGAGATGCAGGTGTCTGACGACTTGCACAGCACTTCATGCGGCAAGCAGACGATCTCTGCAACTGAACCAATCAGAAAGGGGGTCTGCATGTCAGTGTCTTAATATACAAATCTTATACAATTTACAGGATAATCTACATCATGGTTTATTGTTCTAATATACTTGTTAAAGATCGGTGGTCTAGAGACAACGCGCCAGACTAGACAGTTGTGCATTCCCCAGCTTAACACTGAAGGAATCACCCAGAATATGCACTCTTGACTCACTCATCCCACCTGGGAATCACTGCAAGATTAAAATTGCACACTGAATGAGAAGTTTGCGTGTATAACTGTTTCCAAGCACCTCGCCATATAGGCAGCCATACTCCGACTTCAGAGGAGACTAGACAGTGAAAAGTCTGGGTTGGAGTGTGCGGGGGTTCGAATCCCGTTTGGGCCCAAAACTTTTCCCAATCTGTCAGACCATGAGTGGTAGTCTGGGTGTTAGTCTTTCGGATGATCCAATAAAGGTCCCATGTGTTACACATCATTTAGTGCATGTAAAAGAACCCACAGCAACAAGAGGGTTATCCCATGACCAACATATCTTCGTCAGCACTTTCCAATTTATCAATTTCAGCCAACATATGTTGCATGTATGGACAACCCAGTAAGGCAAAAGCACAGCACATATCAGAGCATGATGTGTTTATATGCAAAGACAATATGCATGCAAAAGTGTATACACATACCACACCCTCCCTACCTATACATATAAATGAATACATGCATACACACACACACACACACACACACACACACACACACACACACACACACACTCTCACACACACACACACCATACTTACACTGGCAAGTCTCACGATCAGAGGCCAGAACTTTTCCCAGAGGACACAGACAGCGGTACCATCGCTCCGGCAACGACACGCAGATGTCCGAACAGCCGCCATTGTTTCGGGCGCAGGGAAAATCCAGATCTGAACACAAAATGCAGCACAGCACACAAATCCAACACCACTCAGTCAACAAGAGTGCTAAATTTAGCGCACCCTTTCCGTTTACCATTTGTATGTGTGGTCACTTCCTGCTATAAATAGCACCAGCTGGCCCCATCTGGGCTGGGATGGGATGGATTAATTAGCAGCTGAGAGGAGCTGAAAGTGGGGGAAACTGACAGCTGTGGCGGTGTTTTTTTTTTCTCGGTCTGTTTTTGTTTATTTTATTTATTTTATTCTTTTCATATCCAGGATATGGAATAAGCACTCGTGTGCTTTTTTTTTTTTTACACCCAGTCCCTCTGTGTATGCGGTTTTGTAAATCTTATCTGTTTCCACCGGCACATGATGGCACGCAGAACTACTTGTGCACACATCAAAACCCGTTTCACTTTTCAAAAGAGTAGGCCAAAGTGTGCCGGTGGGAACGGATGACAAAATTTACAAACCCACACGCACACAGGGACTGGATGAAAAAAAAAGAAAAAAAAAAAGCACACAAGCGCTTATTCCGTCATCCTCAAAATAGAAGAATATTGAGGAAAAAGTAGTGGAGGAAAAACAAGTACAGGTAACCACTCACAACTTCTCAATCATTCTGAAAATGACTTTTGAGATTTAAAAAATTTATTAATTATTTAAAATTAAAAATAAATTCTAGGGATTAATGTCTGTCAATGGCAGCATTTTGCCGCTGTGGCCTAGTGGTTAGGGTGTTGTACTCGTAATCTAAAGGTTGCGGGTTCGATCCCAGCTATTCCGCTATGGCGTTGTGCCCTTGGAAAAGGCACTTTACGGCTATTTTCTCACCCCACCCAGGTGTAAAAGGGGTACCAACCTTGTGTTGGGGGTTAATCCTGCGATAGACTGGCGTCCTATCCAGGGGGGAGTCTATGACTCTCAGTCGCTTAACGCCACAGAAACCGGGATAAGCACCGGCCTGATGAGCCTTATGGCTCGGGACAGACTTTAACTTTAACTAATGGCAGCATTTTAGGTATTTTTGAGTAAGAACCATGCCTTTGGCCTGACTTGACTCAAGTTTCAGCTCCTGGATGAGCCTTCATCAGAGGTCCTGGCAGTGAATAATAAAAAATAAAGAATAAAAAAAAAAATACAAGAGTAAAGAAATAAAAACAGAAATAAAAGAATAAAGAAATAAAAGAAGAGAGAAATAAAAGAATAAAGAAAATAAAAAGAACAAAAATAAAACAAAGAAATAAAAGAATAAAGAAAAAAAACAAAAAAAAAAAACCCCAAAGAAATACATGAATTGAAAAATAAAACTTTTTTTTTTTTAATAATAAAAAAATGTATAAAAAAAAAAGCAAAGCAACAAAAGAACAGAGAAAATACAAGAATAAAGAAATAAAAAAAAAAAAGAAAAAACAACACACACCCCTCTGGCGAGGCACCATGACAATCAAGTCCTTCAGATCCAGGGAGTTGAAGATGTATTCTGTTATCGCCGCCGATTCCTCCAGACTGTACAGATGCACCGACTTTGTCGAGTTGTCATGGTAATACAGATTCTTGTAGACCGTGAAATCTTCCACATTCCTCTTGCTGTTCCAACAGACACACACATTCATTTCATTTTTCAAACAGAATGTAAAAAACAGAAATAAAAAAAATACTACCCCTCCCCCACACCTAGCCACCGCGGTAGTCGAGTGGTTAGGGCGTTGGACTCGTAATCTAAAGCTTGCGGGTTCGATCCCAGCTTTCGGCTATGGTGTTGTGCCCTTGGAAAAGGCACTTTACGGCTATTTTCTCTCCCCACCCAGGTGTAAAAGGGGTACCAACCTTGTGTTGGGGGTTAACCCTGCGATAGACTGGCGTCCTATCCAGGGGGGGAGTCTATGACTCTCAGTCGCTTAACGCCACAGAAACCGGGATAAGCACCGGCCTGATGAGCCTTAGGCTCGGGACAGACTTTAACTTTAACTCCCCCACACCTACAAACTAAACTACCAATTCCAGCAAGGAAACCACAAACACATCCCAGAAAAGTCATCAGAACCAGTCCAATCCAATGATGTTGCTTAGAGCCCCGCCGACCGCACAGGAACAAAACAAGACCAATATCATCATTACCAACAATCCTACAATAATTATTTTATTTATTTCAAAGGGGGATGGGATAGCCTGGTGGTAAGGGTGTGGTGCACTGTGCTTGTGATCTGCTGATAATATGGGTTCAAATCCCATGTCTAGGGATTTTTTTTTTTTTAAAGGTTAAAAAGGTAAAGGTGTCCCATAACCTATGTGGTCGTAGGAGAGCGAGATGTCAGAGACCTCAGCTTCTCTAGGGGCCAGCATATTGAGGGCAGCGCCCCATCTCCTCTCCCTCGCTGCTTTACCTTCCCTGACCCTAAAGAGGGCAGGTACCCATTGACAGCTGGGTGAACTGGGGAAACAGTATTGAAGCCGAAGCGCCACAAACGGTCACCCATGCAACTGGTAACCACGCTCGACGCTGCTCAACTTGACTTGGGGGTAAAGCGAGCGCTCTGACTACTTAGCTATCCCGCCCCCTTATCCAACATTCTTCTTCTTCTTCTTCTATCCCATAGTCTGTTTAGACCGTAGGGGCGCCACGGAAGACGGTCCTCGCAACCAGCACTCTCTCCATTTCCCTCTGTCCTCGACCTTTCTCAGGGTGTCACTCAGCCTGAGGCCCCGTCCACTCTCAGATGTTGTCCTTCCATCTCTTTCTCCAACATGACATTTTTAAAAAAAACAAAAAAACACCTCCAAATATGACTAATCTTTTTTTTAAGTGGAAGGTAAAAAAAAAAAAAGCAAAAAAAAGCAAAAAAAAAAAAAGCTTACACTATTTCCGTGTGGGTTTCCCCGGTCTCGTAAGCCACGGAGGTGATGGAGCCGAAGTAGAGGTCCATCCAGTAGATCTTGCCCCTCTGCAGCTGCATCTTGTCAGGCTGTCGCACATGGTCACTGACCAGCGTGGTGCAGTTGGTGCCGTCCATTAGACACTGCACCACTTTGGCGTCGGCCCCCCACGAGCAGTAGAATAGGTACCTGAACAAAGTTTTTTTTAAAATATATGGTATTTATAGATATATGCGTTCACATACATATATATTGAATTACATGCATGCATGCACATACACGCACGCACATGCACACACACACACACACACACACATTTGGCGTCAGCCCCCCACGTGCAGTAGAACAGGTACCTGAACAAGGTTGTTTTTTTTTTTAGATATATATGGTGTGTTTTTTTTTATATATGCATTCACATACATATATATTGAATTACATGCATGCACGTACACGCACGCGCATGCACACACACACACACTTTGGCGTCAGCCCCCCACGTGCAGTAGAACAGGTACCTGAACAAGGTTTTTTTAATAAAAAAAAATGGTATGTTTTTATATATGCATACACACATATATTAGATTACACACGCATGCATGCAAGCACGCACGCACACACACACACTTTGGTGTCGGCCCCCCACATACAGTAGAATAGGTACCTGAACAAGGTTGGTTTTTTTTAGATATATATGGTGTGTTTTTATATATATGCATTCACATACATATATATTGAATTACATGCATGCATGCACACACATGCACGCACACGCACACACACATACTTTGGCGTCTGCCCCCACGTGCTGTAGAACAGGTACCTGAACAAGGTTGTTGTTTTTAAAATATATGGTATGTTTTTTTATAAATGTATTCACACACACATATATTATATAATCACACACGCACGCATAAGCACACATATGCGCACACACATGCACAAACAGATTTTATATATATATATATATATATATATATATATACAGACACATACATACATACATACATATAGAGAGAGAGATACAGACAGACAGATAGATTGATGGTCATCTCATTCAGTTTCACACAAACAAAAAAAAAAGAAAAAAAAACCCCTCATTCAGTTTTGGTGGCTCCACCAACTTTCAACTTCACACCAAAAAAAAGTAGAAACAAAAATTTCTAAAAAAAAACAAACAAACAAAAAAAAAAAAAAACACAAAAAAACCACTTTCAACTTAAGGTTCAAAACACGTGTTCTTACCCGAGGTCGATACTGATGATGAGGGATTTAACATTCGTGTCTTTCAGTTTCAGGCTGGTGTGGCTCTTCCCAACAGTCCTGAAGATCTCGATCGTGTTCTGCCCACCAATCACAAACCACGTCACAACACGCATATTCAACATCACTCAATCGAGTGTGCTAAATTTAGCATGCCTCTTCCTTTTACCTAGTCCGAATGTGGTCAATTCGTGCTATAACTAGCACCAGCTGGCCCCAGCTAGGCTGTGATAGGATGGAATGGATAGCAGCTGAGAGGAGCTGAAAGTGGAGGAAACTGACAGCTGTGATGTTACATTTCCGTCCTATTTTTTCACTGGCGGCTTTCTCGCTGTAAAAATAACTATGTATGATGTACTGTTATCCAATCACAAATCATGTAAAAATTCAGTCCCTTTTTTTTTTTTATTGGTTGCTTTCTTGCTGTAAACATAAGTCTATGCATGATCTACTATGGCTGATCTCATTAGCGCTATTTGACTCCTCGGAAAACTTTCAGCTAATTAGAACCATTTGGGACGGATAGATTTTAATTAGAACCATTTGGGATGGATAGATTTTAATTAGAACCATTTGGGACGGATAGATTTTAATTAGAACCATTTGGGATGGATAGATTTTAATTAGAACCATTTGGGATGGATAGATTTTAATTAGAACCATTTGGGATGGATAGATTTTAATTAGAACCATTTGGGACGGATAGATTTTAATTGGAACCATTTTTCAACTGAGGCAGGCATCAAGAAGACGTCTACTTCTGTCTATAGTGAACTGTCAGAGATTTTAAAAATAACAATAATAAAAAAAGGGAGACAACTGCCACAGACTGATGGGGAGGTTATTACCTTTTGTCCATTCAGCCAAAAGACTTGATCTGCCGCCCAGTCCACATCCAGACTCAGGGGATAGCCCAGCACCTCTGTTCGCTGCTCTATCACCTTCACACTGAAAGCAAACAAATCATTGGTAATTTGAATGGTAAGAAAAAAAATTAAATAAAAAGGGTCCTTAATACATTGCTCTGTAATACATTTTAATGAACATTCTGTGGCCTCAGTGGAAGGATAAAGAGGGAGGGTGGCAGGATGGTTAAGATGTTTGCTTGCCAACGAGGAACAGATGACAAGATTTACAAAAGTGCATACACACAGGGACTGGATGTAAAAAAAAAAGCACACGAGTGCTTATTCCATTATCCTTGATATAAAAGAGCAATTCAATTAATAAATAAATAAATAAATAAATAAATATACCCTGAGGTTCTGGGTTCGATTCCCAGCCTCGCCCATTTCTTCCCAGTTTTAACTGAATGTCAAAAATGTCTTTCAGATGGGACTCTAAACCGAGGCCCCCTGTACATA
>CM060345.1:7953307-7955807 GCA_030674155.1 Stramonita haemastoma | reverse complement strand
CTGCATCCCAACAGGCGTTGTCTCCCACTGGCATACAAGAGGAAGATAAATGGCTGGGTTATTTTTTTTAGTGTGTACACAGTGTAGTGTGAGGGGTGGGTGGGGTGGCGGTGGGGTGGGGTGGGGTGTGGTGTGGTGTGGTGTGGTGTGGTGTGGTGTGGTGTGGTGTGGTGTGGTGTGGTGTGGTGTAATTATTATTTTAAAAAATTTATTATTATATTTATTATTTATTTATTATTTTTTTAAGAGTAGGCCATTGCGTGCCGGGGGGAACATTTTACAAAACTGCATGCCCACTGGGACAGGATGTAAAAAAAAAAAGCACACGAGTGCTTATTCCATTATCCTTGATATGAAAGAATAAATAAACAAACAAATAAATAAATGAAATAGATAAATAAATAAAATAGATGAATAAGTAAACAAATAAAAACAAATAAATGAATAAATAGAATTAATAAATAAAATATATAAATAAATAAACAAAGAAAGCAAACAAACAAATAAATAAATGAATAAATCAAATAAATCAATAAAAATAAAAATGATTAAAAAAAAATAAAATATATAAATTAAAAAATATAAAATAAATGAACAAATCAATAAACAAACAAATACAAAACAAAAACAAAAACAACCATCAGGCTGCAGGGCAGGGTGCATGGCGATGGCCCGCGTCACAAACTCGTCGTGCTTCAGGATGCGTTGTTGGTCACCCCCCGTGAACTTGTTGACCTTCATCACGATGCCGCTCCTCATCTCCGCCCAGATCAGCCAGTCCTCCACCACCGCCAACGCTGTCGGGTGAAACACCCCGAAATCTCGCAACATCTGCGCAAGGATATCCACAAAATCTGGTTTAGGGTTTTTTGGAGAAAAATAGTGCTTATGTTATGATTAGCATTATAATTATTATTCTTTTGGAGGTTTTTTGGGGTTGTAGTTATTATCATTATCATCATCAATATTATTATCAGCCAATCCTCCACCACTGCTAGAGCCGTTGGGTGAAACACCGCGAATTTTCTCAACATCTGCACAAGGATATCACAAAATCTAACATTATTTTAGCCACCGCTGTAGTCTAGTGGTTAGGGCGTTGGACTCGTAATCTAAAGGTTGCGGGTTCGATCCCAGCTTTCGGCTATGGCGTTGTGCCCTTGGAAAAGGCACTTTACGGCTATTTTCTCACCCCACCCAGGTGTAAAAGGGGTACTAACCTTGTGTTGGGGGTTAACCCTGCGATAGACTGGCGTCCTATCCAGGGGGGGAGTCTATGACTCTCAGTCGCTTAACGCCACAGAAACTGGGATAAGCACTGGCCTGATGAGCCTTAGGCTCAGGACAGACTTTAACTTAACTCACTAACATTATTTTGTAGTTATTGTTATCATTATTAATATCATTATCATCATTAACATTATTATCAACCAATCCTCCACCCACCACTGCCACTACCATCGGATGGAACACTGCGAACTTTCACAACATCTGCACAAGGATATACACAAAATCTATTATTTTGTAGCTATTTTTATCATTATTAATATTATCATCAACCAATCCTCTACCACTGCCACACTCACAGTAGGTCTAGAGCCAGCTTTGTGCTGTCCACCCAGATGTCTAGCCGCCGCTGTGGCCTAGTGGTTAGGGCGTTGTACTCGTAATGTAAAGGTTGCGGGTTCGATCCCAGCTATTCCGCTATGGCGTTGTGCCCTTGGAAAAGGCACTTTACGGCTATTTTCTCACCCCACCCAGGTGTAAAAGGGTGGGTACCAACCTTGTGTTGGGGGTTAACCCTGCGATAGACTGGCGTCCTATCCAGGGGGAGTCTATGACTCTCAGTCGCTTAACGCCACAGAAACCGGGATAAGCACCGGCCTGATGAGCCTTATGGCTCGGGACAGACTTTTACCCAGATGTCTGGGGTTATGATCGTGCCCTTTGTTAGAGAGCACGAAACACCAGGACACCTTTAGAAATGCTTTTGTAATGGAGTTAGTTTGATTTGGGGGCATTGTCTTACTGTTTTATCACCACACAATTTCTAGAGATTTTAACATCAATAAATCTTTGGAACAGCCATTTCTGATTTTGTCCTTTTTCTTCTCTTTTAAATTTCTTTTTATGTACCGGGCAGAAGGATTTGAGGTCAATCTATAATTTACAGCTACATAAAGGGTGGGGAAGCAAAAAAAAAAAAATCACAACCACAAAAATCTCACCATTGGTGAAAACCTTGGAGCTCTAAGCCAAGGAACAGGATGTAGATTAAAAAAAATTTTTTTTAACCCCCCAAAAAAGAAAAACCGTAATCTCACCCGAACCGACGCGGAGCGGTTCGCAGCCGGAGCGTCGAGCGGCAGGTGCCGGACCATCTCTTTGCCAGTGTCCGCCCAATACAGCTGGCGGGTGGGGTAGTCTATCACCAGCTGGGTCATCGCCATCACGCCCCTGTCCAGGAAAACCTCCCTGTTCCGCCCGTCCAGGTCACTCC
>CM060345.1:7938307-7948307 GCA_030674155.1 Stramonita haemastoma | reverse complement strand
CACAATTTACTTACCACACACAACACACAATTTACTTACCACACACACACAATTTATTACCATACACACACAATTTACTTACCACACACACAATTTACTTACCACACACACACAATTTACTTACCACACACAACACACAATTTACTTACCACACACAACACACAATTTACTTACCACACACAACACACAATTTACTTACCACACACCAACACACAATTTACTTACCACACACAACACACAATTTACTTACCACCCACAACACACACGACACAACACACACACAGTACACACACACACACACACACACACACACACACACACACACACACACACACACACACACACACACACACTCACCACACACACACACACACAACCAAACCTACACACACACACACACACCACACCACACAACACACACGGTACACACCACACACAACCAACTTACCCATATCGACAACAAAGTTTGTGTTATTCTGAACCGTTTCCAGGGTAAGCCCTCTTTTGCGAAGATTGTACTTCAGAATGCTGCTGGGTCCCCCAACAGAAGCATGGGGTCTGGATCTGAAATCATAATTTATCAATCTTTTCATATCAGAACAAAAAATTATCCCCAAGTCGGAATCTATCTTAATGGTGGGGGGGTCAAAACAGTCGCCTACGTTAAAAAAAATCTCATCAGTGGTGAACCATGGAACTCTAAACAAACAAAAATAAAACAAAACACAAATAAAAAAACAGCAGAAAAAAAATTAAAAGAAATGAAGAAAAGTATAAGGAAGAAAGATAATTAGAAGGAGGAGGAGGAAGAAGAAAAACAGGAGAAGAAAAGAAGAAATAAAAAGGAGAAGGAGGAGGAAGAGAAGGAAAAGAGCACGGAAAGAAAGTGGAAAAGGAGGAAGAGAAGATGGAAAAGGAAGAGAAAAAAAAAAAAGTAGGAAAGGAAGAAAACAGAAAAAAGACAAAGTGAAGAAGATGAGAGAACAGCAAAGACAAAAAGAAAATTACATGACAAAGAAAAAAATGATAGATAAAAAATAAAAATGAAAAAGGACCAGAAAAAGGAGGGAGGAGGAACAAGAATAAAGAAAAAGGAGAATAAGAAGAAGGAAAAAAAAAGAAGAAGGGAAAAAACGAAAAAAAGAAAAAAGAAAAAAAATTATCTGGCATGTTTGACACACACACACACACACACACACACACACACACACACTCACACACACACACACACACACACACACACACACACACACACACACACACACACACACACACACACATCAAATCACACAGACACATGTAACACCCTTTCCCACAACCTCTTCACCATATCACAATATTTCATCCCTGAAGTCAGGGTGTGGGTTCTTTTACATGCGCTTCCACCGTACCATCTTCCCCAACTTACGCCTCATCCTGCAGCTCCTTCGGTCAGGCTCCAAGGAGTAGGGCTCCACGCACTGGCAGAAGTACGACCCCTTCGTGTTGGTGCACACCTGACTACAGGGCGGCATCGTCCTGTCATCTGACTTGGGTCTGTGGCACTCGTCGATATCTGCGACAAAACACAAGTCACATACACTACACTACACTGCTTAATATTGCAATGAATTATATTTGTAGCGCTCATTGATATCTGCAAACAAAACACAGTCATGTACACTACACTGCACTGTATTGCACTACACTGCACTGCACTGCACTGCACTACAGTAAACTACTTTATATTGTAATGCATTATATTTGTAGCACTCGATGTCTGCAACAAAACACTGTCACGTACATACACTGCACTAGGCTGGCATCGTCCTGTTATCGGACCCGAGTCTGTGGCACTCATCGATATTTACAACAAAACAGTCGTGTACATACACTACACTGCACTGCACTACTTTATATTGCAATGCATTATATTTGTAACACTCGTCCATATCTGCAACAAAACAGCCATGTACACTGTACCACTTTATATTGCAATGCATTATATTTGTCTGTAGCATTCATCGATATCTGCAACAAAACAGTAACGTACACTCCTCTACACTGCACTACACTACTCTATATTGCAATGTTTTACACTACACTGCACTGCACTGCTTTATATTGCAATGCATTATATTTGTAACACTCATAGATATCTGCAACAAAACACAGTCACATACACTATACTACACTACACTACACTGCACTGCACTGCACCACACTGCACTACTTTATATTGCAATGCATTATATTTGTCTGTAGCACTCATCGATATCTGCAACAAAACAGTCACATACACTACACTGCACTGCACTGCACTGCTTTATATTGCAATGTATTATATTTGTCTGTAGCACTCATAGATATCTGCAACAAAACACAGTCACATACATACACTGCACTGCATTACTTTATATTACAGTGCATTATATTTGTAGCACTCATCGATATCTGCAACAAAACATGTCACATACACAACACTGCACTGCACTGCTCTGCTTTATATTACAATACATTGTCTGAAGCACTCATTGATATCTGCAACAAAAGTCACGTACATACACTGCACTGTACTACTTTACAGTGCATTATATTTGTAGCACTCGTCGATATCTGCAACAAAACAAGATTCAAGATTTAATTCCTTTCACCCCTCTGGGGGCATGGAGGATAACAAACAAGTTCAACAGGAGAAAAGAAACATCACAGCAACACATCCATAAGTATTATCAATACTAACAGAAATTGAAAAGCAAGAATTCATCGCAAAAGGATAAACCATATTAAAGACTCTAGACATTTTTTAAGGTATGTCAATTTCTGTAAAAGACACAATCTACTCTCGTGAAAGGCATCAAATGAAATTTCAAGAAATAAATGCAAATCTTATGAATTTAGAGAGAGACAGGAGAATTTACATTTACATTTCATCAGCCTGCAAAAATTATAACTGGACATGTATATAAAATATTGCTGTAAATGTGTAAAATGGGGACAAATTCATCCCCTATAAAAGACGTATTGCATTTACAGTTACATACATACACACCTTGGCACAGTGTGCTCTTCTCTGGATGGGGTGTGTATCCTTTAGGACAGGTGCACGACACGCCCCCGGCCGATCGTGTGCATGCATACGAGCATCTCTTCTGGCGGCAAGCAATAGCTGTAACATAAGAAGATACAATTGATAAAGAACATGTGTACAAAGTGTGTCCCTTGGCACACTACATGTTTTACAATATTTAAAAGGTAAAGGTGTCCCATAACCTATGTGGTCGTAGGGGAGCCAGGCATCAGAGACCTCAGCTTCTCTAGGGGCCAGCATGTTGAGGGCAGTGCCCATTTCTTCTCCCTCGCTGCTTTACCTTTCCTGACCCTAAAGAAGGCAGGTACCCATTGACAGCTGGGTGAACTGGGGGGACTGTACTGAAGCAAAGGTGTGCATGCAAACGGTCACCCATCCACTTGGTAACCACGCTCGACGCTGCTTAATATTGGCTTGGGGAAAGCGAGCGCTCTGACCACTGATCTATCACGTCCCTGTTGCAGTGGAATACAATACAATACAATATAATAATAATAAATAATACATGGAATTTATATAGCGCTATATCTTGTAAAAACAAATCAAAGCGCTTGCATTCGACCTATACAACACACAAGCAATCAATTTATGGTTTTAGCAAATTCGCATGTACGCACACACGCACACGCACGCGCGCACACACACACACACACACACAACATACACACACATACATGCACATACACACACACACATGCACATACACACACACACCTATAGAGCACTTATAATCATACAATATTAACAAAAACATGTTTTGTCCACTTACAACAATTCTCAGCCTCGTCTGAGCCATCTGGGCAGTCAATGTTGCCGTCACAAACGGCTCTGTAGTCCAGACAGACAGACTTGTCCTCACACAGGAATGCGTCGCACTTCAGGATTGCGTCATCTTGCAACAGAACAATTGTGCAACACCAAGTTTTGCGCGATTTTTTTCCCCCTTCTACATGCATTCATTGGGTGGAATGTGTAGTGCCTGGTCTTATTTATTTATTTTATCTATTTTATTCTTTATATCGAAGATAAATGGAATAAGCACTCATGAGCTTTTTTTACATCCAGTTCCCGTGTGTATGCAATAATAACACACATAAAAAAGATAAAATATGATCTATTCAGTGCACTGACACCTCACATATCAGGACCTAAAGGAAAATACTACAAGCTTGTAATAAATTATAATAATTCTAGGAGAAAATCCCATTAAACAGGCGTCTCCATTAGGTGATGTCACATCACGAGCCCAACGCCATGATCACTAGGCTATCCTGACCCCCCCCCCCCCCCCCCCCCCCCCAGTGTAGTTCCTTATTATAATGAACTAAGGCAAACACATGAACACTAAGGCAAACATATGAACACTGACATGTTCATTTATTCACTCATTTTATATTGAGGATAATGGAATAAGCACTCATGTGCTTTATTACATCCAGTCCCCATGTGTATGCAGTTTTGTGAATTCTGTCATCCGTTCTCACCGGCACACGATGGCCTACTCTTACAAAAAGCAGAACAGGATTTAACATGTGCACAAGATGTTCTGCGTGCATTCGCACACAGGACCTCAGTTTATAGTCTCATCCGAAAGACTATTGGGGAGATTGGAGTCAGCACTGATGTTAACTCCAGGGGAAAAATCCCCTCAAACGGGAATCAAACCCGGGTTGTCAAATTGCGAGCACAATGTTCTGACCACTAGGCTATCCCATGCATGCACATCACCCCCCCCACACACACACAACACAACTCATGCCAAACACACAACCTCCCATTTTCAATACACAACCCAAATCCCAATACGCACTGCAGATTTCGTCGGATCCGTCGTAACAATTGTTGACACCATCACACCTCCAGCTGTTGGGAATACACTCTGTGCTGTTGCCACACTTAAACTGTCCTGGAGCACACGTGTATGCCTGGCCTGCCACGAAAAAGATACATGTGTATGTATACACATAATTTTGTATGATATTTAAGCGACAGTGTCCAAATTAAGAGCTTTGTCAAAACAAAAAACCCAAACCAAAAAACCAAAATAAAAAAGCATTTTCAACACATTAAAAAATCAAAAAACAAAAAAACCAAAAACAAAAACCTTGACACTCCACCACAAAATGAGTCCCAAAGCACCTGACCCACTTTTCTGCTAGGGCCCATTTCAGGCAGGTGGGGGTCAGGTTGTTGTCGATATTTGTATCAATTATAAAACTACAGCCATTATTACGTCTTGTATTGAAGTATTAAGGTGTAATTTTCTTTCCTCTTGCTTTAAAACGCGTTTAAAAAAAACACAACAACAAACCAAAGCACCCTAGCCCTCATTCTGACCACCTACCACAATGCAAAACTTATCCTGCAGTCTATCATTTCAATTTGAAGTAACATTTTATTTATTTTATATTTTATTCTTTTATATCAAGGATAATGGAATAAGCACTCGTGTGCTTTTTTATGTACATCCAGTCCCCATGTGTATGCAGTTTTGTAAATCTTATCATCTGTCAATTTTTGTAGAATTGTCCTACTTTCAATCTGTTATCTGCATTAAATAGCCTTTTTATTGCAGAGTAATACAATGTTAACAAAAACCCCTAAAAAAAAAATTGGAAAGCAAGCCCCCCCCCCGCTAAAAATTGGCCTCCTGTGCGATACAACTCATTATGAGGTGAAGCGTCACAAATATCAGCAAAGCACAAATCGTTTGCACACTACATACATGCGTACTTACAGTTTTTTTCGTCTGAATAATCGGCGCAATCGGGCTCTCCATTGCAGAGCGACGTTATTGGAACGCACTCCAGAAGGTTGTCACAAGACACATCATCGCCAGTACAGGGTCTTGTGTTATTACCTGAAACATATACATAATCATTATACGCATGCAGTTATCATACATAAAAAGATAAAAGGTAAAGGAGTCCCATAACCTGTGTGGTTGTAGGGGAGTGAGACGTCAGAGACCTCAGCTTCTCTAGGGGCCAGCATGTTGAGGGCGCGCCCATCCCCTCTCCCTCACTGCTTACCTTCCCTGACCCTAAAGAGGCAGGTACCCATTTACAGCTGGGTGAACTGGGGCAACTGTACTGTAGCCAAGGCGCGCAAACGGTCAACAATAACAACAACAACAAAAAGAAAAAGTTCTTACAATTCTCTTCATCTTCTGCATTGGTGCAGTCTACTTTCCCATCACAGTAGAACTCCCTAATATTCATCTTATATCACAGAGGGAACGGGAGACGTAAAGCCACACCACACACACACCACACACACACACAACCACAAAACACACACACACACACACACAACACACACACACACACACACACACACACACACACACACACACACACACAACACACACACAACACACACACACACACACACACAACACACACAACACACACACACCACACACACACAACAACATAAAAAAAAACACACACACAAAAAAAAGGAATAAGTTCTTACAATTCTCTTCATCCTCTGCATTGGTGCAGTCTACCCTCCCATCACAGCGGAACTCCCCGGCTAGACAGGCCCCATCCCCACACTCAAACTGCCCCGGCAAACAGCTCGCTGACAACACACAAATCATACATCACTTCAATGAATTTTCTTTTTCACAGAAAAATTACAGGGGGGGGGGGTTTAATACAAAAAGTAGAAGGGGAAGAAAGGAAACATTTTTTTTTAAAAACCCAAAAACCAATAAATCTATACCCTTCTTCAAAAAGGGAGATGAGTTCAACACACAAACATTGTAATACATACATGCATGTACACATGCCCAGATGAATGCATGCATGCACACACACACATAAATCAGTATGAATTTAAAATTGGCTTTTGATATTGTGAAAGGTCTCTAGCACAGTCCTTTAGCACATTTTTTTTTTTTTTAATAGTTACATTAATTTAATGATTTGTTTTTATGTTTTGTCATTTCAAAAGCATATTATTTAATATACCCCCCCCCCCCCCCCCATCTTCCAACATAAAATCAAAGGAACAGACAAAGCCAAAGACAACACACACACACACACACACACACACACACACACACATCTACACACACATCCACACATACAGACACAGACACACACAGTGACACAGAGTCACACACACACAGTGACACACACACACACACATACACAAGTGAACACACACACACAGTGACACACCCACACAGTGACATACACACAGTGACACACACACAGTGACACACACACACACACACACAGTGAACACACACACAAGTTACACTGTATTGTTACATATATATTTCAAGACATTGGTACAAATATGTGTTGACGCATGTACACTATACTACAATTACATGCTATCATAAATCTTGAACGTGCCCAAACATGTACCATGCATGCAACATTCTGTCTAATATAACTTTTTGTGAAGAGATGTAAAATTGAAGACCACACTACAACATACACAATTAACCCACACACACACACACACCACACCGCACACACACAGAGTGACACACACACACACACACACACACACACACACACAGAGTGACACACAGAGTAACACACACACACACACCACACACAACACACACACACACACACACACACACACACACACACACACAGAGTAACACACACTGACAAAGGAATCAGAAACGGAAAGTACTCTCACTGTCACAGTCTGAGCGATGCTCATCGTCCCCTCCCAGGCAGTCTTCGTTACCATCACACTTCCAACTGTGGGGAATACACGCCCCATCCAAACACATGAAATGGCCCGGCTGGCATGACTCATCTGTGCACAAATCAAAGACAAGACAGGTAAAGGTAAAAGGTACAGGTGTCCCTTAACCTATGTGGTCGTGTGTAGGGAGTGAGTCGTCAGAGACATCAGCTTCTCTAGGGGCCAGCATATTGAGGGAAGTGCCCATCTCCTCTTCCTTGCTGCGATACTGTCCCCGACGCTAAAGAGGACAGGTATCCATTTACAGCTGGGTGAACTGGGGGACTGTACTGAAGCCAAGGCACGTAAACAGGTCACCCGTCTAACTGGTGACCATGCTTGACACTGCTTAACTTTGACTTGGGGAAGCGAGCGCTCTGACCACTGAGCTATCCTGCCCCCTGAAGATGGTTTATAGCAATGAAAAATGCTCCGATTAGTTTGCGATATTCTTAAGTTATCAAGATTATTTTTTTGATTACATACATAATCAGAGGAACAAGTTAATGTGTGCAAGATGTTCTGTGTGCATTTGCACAGCACATCTTGGTTCACACTATAGATACTATAATCTCATCCAAGGACTGTCAGGGGAGTGGAGTCAGTACTGATGTTAAATGGAGGGGAAGGGAGGGGGGGGAGTAGGGAGGCCCTGTTTTAGGGAATTTTCCTCTGGAGTTAACATTAGTACAGACTCCACTCCCGTGAAAGTCCTTTGAACGAGACCATAAACTGAGACTCTCTCTCTCTCTCTCTCTCTCTCTCTCTCTGTGTGTGTGTGTGTGTGTGTGTGTGTGTGTGTGTGTGTGGTGTGTGTGTGTGTGTGTGTGTGTGAGAGAGAGAGAGAGAGAGAGAGAGAGAGAGAGAGAGAGGGGGGGGGGGGGTGGGAGGGGGGGAGACGGGGCCAAAGTGTGTTTTGGACAGCGAGAAAAAGTAAAGAGATCTGTATCCATGGGTGCATTCAACTTGCATGCTCTAATACCATACCCCACTGTTGCTGCTATCTAAATAAAATAAAATCCTCCAGCATCAATTTTACAACTTATTTCGACACAATTTCAAAAACGTCCTAACGAACAGTCTTTGCATGAACTGTAAGAATTCATCGCATGGTCACTTTACAACAAGAACAACAACAACAAAGAAGAAGAAGTAACCAACAACAGTGGGCACCTGTGTTTTATTATAAGCACTATTCTGCTTTCGGATTTTACTTGCCTTGAGTTTTCTTTTCTGTGGATAGGAACTATAACGGCTAAACCGAAACCCATTTGTCCTGCACCAATCAACGGCTTTCTACTTTCTATTTTCTTCCCACCAAACTAATTGAAAACTGGCTATTTTTGGAATAAAAGTTACTACGGTTAAAGAAGTGGCACAACGGGTTAACACCACAATACTACATACATGCATACATACCTGCATATAATACAGACAGAGAGAGGTAGGGTGAGTGTATTGTTTATTATTTATTCTTTTATTTCGAGAATAATGGAATAAGCACTAGTGTGCTTTTTTTACGTCCAGTCCCCGTGTGAATGCAGTTTTGTAAATCTTGTCTGTTCCCACCCGCACACAATGTCCTACTCTTCCGAAAAGCGGAACAAGATTTTACGTGTGGGCAAGATGTTCTGTGTGCGTTCGCACACAGGGCCTCGGTTTATAGTCTCACCCGGAGGACTTTTGGCGAGAGTGGAGTCAGCACTGATGTTAACTCCAGGGGGAAAATCCCTCGAACGGGAATCGAACAGGATCGTCAAATTGCGAGCGCAATGTTCTGACCACTAGGCTATCCCGTTGCTTAACGGCAAGGCAACGCATTTTTGTTCATATGGCAAAACAATAGCTGTTGTCTGAGCGTTCGACAACAACGATTAATCAAACCCATTCATAATTTTAACAAAGATTCCTATATAAATATCCATCATCATTGCCAACTTTGTAATCATCATAGCAACAAACAACAACAACCTCAAATTTTCTATGTCCTCAACTTACCTGGATCTTCGTTTGTGGGGTAGTCCAGATCGTAGCTCAAAGAGGGCATCTCGATCTCCTCCAGAAAGCCAAACTTCGCGGCAGTCAGGAAGAAGACACACCAAGGTAACCATCCTGGCCAGTACAGCAGTAGCATACTGATTCCTCCCCTGCAGCGTGCTTTTCTAGCGGTCGCTTGCAGCTAGGCTAGTTTAGGCTAGCTGACAGAATTGC
>CM060345.1:7898307-7933307 GCA_030674155.1 Stramonita haemastoma | reverse complement strand
GGGTTCGAATCTCATTCAAGAGGATTTTCCCTCTGGAGTTAACATCGGTGCTGACTCAACTCCCACTTGAATGTCCTCCGGATTAGACTATAAACCGAGGTCCCATGTGCAAATGCAGGCAGGACATTTTGCACACAGGTTAAAACCCGTTCCATTTTTCGGAAGAGTAGGCCATTGTGTACTGGTGGGAACAGATGACAAAATTGACAAAACTGTATACAGGGTTCGCGATAACCGGTAATTGCCGGTATTTTACCGATTGTAAACAGGGAATACCGAAAATTTTCGAAGCAGCCGGTACCGCGTACCGATTCTGCTTGCCTGTGACCGATTAGATTTCCATCTAAAAAAAAAAAGTCTGAAGTGACATTTTCTGACAGTCAGTCATGCGCCTGTACTGTGCTTACGCACCTACCCCTTGCCCACCCTTCCGATGAACATCTTTGGCGCCAGCCTCATTAGCCTAGCACGCAGAACAGCAAGCTTTACTGTGAAAGAATAGAGCTTCGAGCTCTTCTTGGCATGACAGTAACTTCCATTCACAATGAGTAAATGGGGCCTAGATTTATCTATTCTTTATTCTTTTAATCTTTTATATCGAGGATAATGGAATAAGCGCTCCTGTGCTTTTTTACATCCAGTCCCCATGTGTATGTAGTTTTGTAAATGTCATCTGTTCCCACCGGCACACGATGGCCTGCTCTTACGAAAAGCGAAAGCGGAGAGTCTTTGACTATGAATTTGCGCGTTACTTTGAGAGAGAAGAGTCGAAAACTAAATCTAAATTGAACGAAAGATCTAGATGAGCGCTAAGCATAGAAACAAGAAAGAAGAATGTAAGTCTCACGAATGATGCCATGCAAAACAACAGACTGACAGGCGCTAGAAAAAAAAATCATATTTCCTGCGTGGCTTCATGCCCAAGAAGCGAGTGGCAGCAGCACAGCAGTCGAAAGTCTGAGAGATTTGGGCTCAATTTACATTTAGTTTTGCTGCCGAACAATTCCCCCCTCCCCCACCCCCGCACTGAATAGTTTCGTTTTGTTCACAGTACGTACCGGATTTTATTTTCTGGGGACCGATTTTGGGGGAGTTGGTCAAGATATCTCTGAAATGGCAACTGGCAGTACCGGTTTTAAAAAATCCTAGCGCGAACCCTGTGTATACACACGGGGACTAGATGTAAAAAAAAAAGCACACGAGTTTGAATCTGCATACATACGCGGACTAGATGTAAAAAAAACAACACACGACTTCTTATTCCATTATCCTCAAAATAAAATAATTCATGAAAGAATGAATAAATAGATAAATAAATATTATGTATCAACTATCATACAACTGTTTTTGCTGCCCACCATTAAGCTGCAGCCACATTCCAACTTCAGGGATAAATCTTCTTCTTCATTGAAAATTGAAAAAAGGCAGAAGAATGGACCAAGAAGGCAGAAAATCCTCAAGAAGGAGGTGACAGGAAGAATTAGAAAAGGAACAGAAAACAAAGAGAGAGGTAAAAAAAGAGGGAATTTGTAGCACAGAATTTTCCAGAAGGTGGGGATGCTTGCTACCTATGCTGACCTCTGGCATCTGCACTGCGGAAAATTGTCAGTTATATAGATTATTATTCAGTTGTGATTGGTGTTTGTCAGAGAATTATCATATTTTATATGTCTTACATCTAAGCCATTTAGTAAAAAAAAAGAGAAAAAAGTGTAACGGTGTCCCATAACCTATGTGGTCATAGGGGAGTGAGGCATCAGAAACCTCAGCTTCACCAGGGGCCAGCATATTTAGGGCGGCGCCCATCTCCTCTCCCTCAGTTTTACCTTCCCTGACCCTAAAGAGGACAGGTACCCATTTCCAGTTGGGTGAACTGGGGGACTGTACTGAAGCCAAGGTGCGAAAACGGTTACCTATCCACTTGGTAACCATGCTAGATGCTTCTTAATATTGGCCTGGAAAAAGCGAGTGCTCTGACCACTGAGTTGTCCGGCCCTCTCGGAGCCATTGAGTAGAAAATACCAATTGATCTAGACCTTGTTTTGCTTATTCACCCGCTTATTCCCGAACTGGGATTTGCAGGGATTGAATAATTACCTCCCCTAAGTCCCTGAACTTGTATTTGCCAGATTTACACACAGTAGATTTCCATCATGCTGTGACCATCACTAATTGCTACCACATGTCAAAGCTCTATCAGGCTAGCAGAAGAAACCCTGTTGAGAGTCTGGAAGTAATTCTAGCTGCTGGTATGTATTTAGAAGGAGGAAAAGGCTAGCGAGTATGTGTGTGCCTGACCTGATTTCATGATGGAATGGGAAATCTAGGGGCAGTTTGTGTTCAGAAAATCTGAATGCAAGACTGTTAATATGCTTCATTTCCTATTGAGCGTGTTTTCCCTATGGTTTCAGATGACGGCGGCGCTGGACCTGCCCACAACCCTGACCTTTGTCAGACACAGCCTCTCATTCTGCACCCCAGAGCCCTCTCTGTTGTACGACCTCAGCCTCATGTCGGCCACTTTGGACTGCCTTCTCTCCCTTGTGGTCTCTGAAATAGTCCACTCATCAGAGGTGAAATCGGAATCAGCCCAGACTACTTCACCTCAGAACAAGGATGGGGCCGCACCCGCAACTCGAAACAAGAGCCTGTTTTCCAAAATGGTCCCGATGTCTCGAAAGCAGTACCAGGATCTGTATGGGAGATGTCGCGATGCCGCTTTTGAAAGTGAAGAGGTAAAGAGAGAGAGTGAAGCAGAGGAGGTCAATCCTGACAGCGACCTGGACCACACGACAAAGGTGGAGATTCTCGATGCGGCCAACCAGTTAATGCTGGATCACGTCTTAGAACAGCTTCCTCAGAACGTTCAGGACAACCTGACCCAGGTGGTTGATCTCGCTCTGGAGACAATGAAGCTGGTGCAGAAAAGGATGTCCACTAAACTGTTCGATCGCAGCAGCTGCAAAACCGGAGCCATGGCGTCCGTGTTGCCTGTGCTAGGACGCATTTTGAGCTCAGTGATCGTTTTTTTCCGTCCTCTCCGTTTTCGACAAACCCAGCGATTCGGTGAAAGTGAACTTCACGCAGTGGCTGCTAGCGAAAGACGAAGATGAAGACCCCAGTTCTGGTTCTGATGCTGACTGTACTGAAAGACCCCAGGGTGGCTCAGAATCGGATCCATCCAGGCAAACGCGCCCAGACTCCATCAACCTTGTCGCCGAGGCGCTCAGTTTATCGATGAAAACGTCAGAAGCGAGAACAGTGTGCCTCAAGTGCCTGTCTAGTTTTTTTGCCGGGCCAGCCACGAAAGGGGGACCATCCCAGAAACTGTCAAAAGAGAAGTCGGTCAAATTCGGCCGGGTGCTGAAGCTCAATCATCCGCTTAGCAGGCTGCCCAGAGCTTTGAAACTGGTCGAAGTGGTGAGGACATTTTCTGAACTGCTGCCGCGTTGGTCCTTCGGGGTGAAAGAAGCCGAAGAATTGACGCTGTGTGTGTCGTCCATCGTCGCGGAGCTTAAGAGGAGAGAGAAGATGGCTGAGGAGAAACGTCGCAATCCCAGTCTGGCAGACGTGATGGACAGGGTACAGAAAAAGCTGCCGCAATGGGAGTGTGAGTATTATGATCATTGTATTGTAAAATACTGCATCCAAAGGAACCAACAAGCAAAAGCAACCTCCTCCCCCCTAAAAAAGAACGCACGCAGAACATCTTGCGCACACGTTTGCGTTCTTTAAATCCTGTTCTGCTTTTCGTAAGAGCAGGCCATCGTGTGCCGGTGGGAACAGATGACAATATTTACAAAACTGCATACACACGGGGACCGGATGAAAAAAAGCACATGATTGCTTATTCTGTTATCCTCGATATAAAAGAATAAATAAATAAATAAATAAAAAAAAAATTCAAAAAAGGAATCTTCCCCTCTTTTTCTGTGAAAAGGGAATTTTAGTGTTCTCTCTTTTTCTTTCTTTGTTTTTTTTTTTTATATACTGAGGGATCCTCAATTAGAATGAATTATTCATTGTGTTAAATTATGACTGTGTACCACATTCATTACGCCGCCCTCAATATGCTGGCCCCTAGAGAAGCTGAGGTCTCTGAAGCCTGGCTCCTCTACGACTACATAGGTTATGGGACACCTTTACCTTTACCTTACCACATTCAGCCATGAAATGTTTCTTTGTATGAAAAATTGAACCTGCTCTCTTCAGTGACAGCCTGTGGCAACAAGAGCTGAACAACCCTTCAGTTAAAATCCTGCCTGCATATTAGGTGTATTTTGTTTCCCTATGAGAGTGGCGTTTTGCTATCAGAATTTTGACAGGAACAACTCTCTTGTTGCCAAAGGTTTTATGTGCACTGAAAGTGTGTTGCTCATGGGACCTTTTAAGCTAACATCTCATTCTAAATACTTGCACCCAGACCACGAACTGGAGGAAAAAAGCCACTCTCATAGGGAAACAAAATGCACCTATGCAGGCATTACCTGCATTGGTGAACAACTGTGGAGCTCTAGCTGAGGAACAACAACCAAAATTGATGACATCTAATATGCTGTCATACGTGAATGCCTGTCTTCCTGCATGCAATATGCTGACTGTTTTTTCCCCCATTATTTTACAGATTGTCTACAGTACGGGTTGGCCAAGAGAGATTTAAAGGATTGGTGGTTTGCTGGGTAAGTCACTGTCTTTAGTATAAAGTTATCTAAGTTAGCACTGAACAGGCTTTCGTCAGTGCCTGTGAACGATTCAGATCAGAGACCATAAAACTCACAACATGACAAATCTACTTTTTTGTTGTTGTTGTTGTTGTCTTTTTTTTCTTCTTCTTTTTTTAAAATATTAAAAAAAATCTTTTTGAGATTGACAAATCTACTTTGTGTTTAGTGTGTGTGTGGTGTGTGTGGTGTGTGTGTGTGTGTGTGTGTGTGGGGTGTTGTGTGTGTGTGTGTGTGTGTGTGTGTGTTGTGTATTGTGTGTGTGTGTGTGTGTTTGTTTGTGTGTGTGTGTGTATCATGTGCGTGTGTGTTTGTATGTGTGTGTGTGTGTGTGTGTGTGTGTGTGTGTGTGTGTGTGTGTGTGTGTGTGTGCGTGCGTGTGTTTTCATGTCAGTGGTCACATGCATATATATTGATGTGTGGAACTTATCACATATTTTTTTTTAAAGTACCCAACAATCAACAGGGATTAAAAAAAAAATCGAGGGAAAGAACTGACAGAATTGAGTAGTACTGTGATCTTAACTTTTTTTCTAACCACACACAAATGCAGGATTGACTTTTGGTTTTATCTGTTCTTTCATATGTTTCTTTTTGCTTTAAACATTTTTTTCAAAACAAAAAGGAAGGTGGCCGGTATGGTTAAGATGTCCCATGACTAACAACTAAACCATCAGGTTCTGGGTTCTATTCCCAGCCTTGCCCTTTCTTCCCAGTTTGATGAGCAAATCAAACTGAATGTCATAGTCCTTCAGATCAGACTATAAACGGAGGCCCCACGTGTGAATCTTGTTCCGCTTTTCGTAAGAGTAGGCCATTGTGTGCTGATGGGAACAGATGACAAGATTTACAAAACTGCATACACATAGGGACTGGATGTAAAAAAGCACATGAGTGCTTATTCCATTATCCTCGATATAAAAGAATAAATGAATAAATAAATAAAAATGCATGCATAACATCTTTAGCACAGTTTAAAGCTCGTTCCATCTTTCAGAAGAGGAAGCCATTTCGTGGTGTTAGGAAAGGATGAAAAAATTAATAACAACAGAGCACATGCACACAGATGTCATGTTTGGACACCATCTCTGAAGTCAGAATGCAGATACCTACATGGTAGAGAGGGGTGGTGAGGGGGGGGGGGGGGGAAGGGATATGGTCGCATTTAACACAAAAATCTCACTATTGATAAACCTTGGAGCTCTAGCAGAGAAAATCAAAGTAAAAAAAACAACAGTATGTACATAATAATAATAATATCTAGGGAATTTATATAGCACTGTATCTTGCAAAAACAAATCAAAGCGCTTGCATTCAACCTAATCTTTCACATACAACCAATAACAATTAATTATATATTCACTGGTCTATAATTTTTTTTCCTTCATTGGCTAGAACTATGAGGTTCAGAGGGTGTTGTTTTGCATATATATTATATATGACCAGTTTTGCCCACCATTAAAGGATATAAGCCACAAGCATTTTACCGCGGACTCCCTAAAGGTCCTCTTTCGGGATGTTCCACCGGACACCATTTTTAACTTCCTGAGAGAATCTGGCTTTTTTCGTCTGATATGAGCGAAAGTGGTATGGTTGGTCTCTAAGGACAAGGTTGTTTTAAGGAACCTGGTTTTGGTTTTATCTCGTTTTAAGTGTGATCGATGTGGGTTTTCCCACGACGTGGGGGCCGTCCTGGGTTGACCCTTATGGTCGGCCGGGGCGTCAATACAAGCAAGGACAGTTTGGTTGGTTTTATACCTTGTTTTAAACTGTACATAGTTGCACACTTTTAATACGAGTTTTAAAATGTGACGAGGTGATAGCCTTGATATGGCCTATGTGGTTGGCGGGGCTGTAAGCAACATCATTGGATTGGATTGGATTGGCCCACCATTAAGGTAGCCGCATTCCGACTTCGGGTGATTGTCATTTGTGTGTGCAGGTTTCTGGATTTTCTGCACAAGAATCCCTCTCTGCTGAGCTCAGAGTCTGACTACAGACACTTAGTGGACATTTTCCTACAGATCTCGAAAGATCATCCAAGGAGGAAGGAGAGAGATGTGTGTGCAGAGGTATAATGGTGTCTTCATTGATGTTTTTGGTTTTGCTTTTTTATGATTAAAAAAAAAAAAGTAATGTACTGTTTGAAACAGCATGTGTGTGTGTGTGTGTGTGTGTGTGTGTGTGTGTGTGTGTGTGTGTGTGTGGTGTGTGTTGTGTGTGTGTGTGTGTGTGTGTGTGTGTGTGTGTGTGTGTGTGTGTGTGTGTGTGTGTGAGAGAGAGATGTGAATGTAAGTGTTTTTGTGAGGATGTGTGTGTGTGTGTGTGTGTGTGTGTGTGTGTGTGTGTGTGTGTGTGTGTGTGAGTGTTTGTGTGTGTGATGGGTGTGTGTGTGTGTGTGTGTGAGTGTTTTGTGTGTGTATGGGTGTGTGGGTGTGTGTGTGCATGTGTTTGTCTCTCTGTGTGTGCGTTTTTCTTTCTTTCTTTCTTTTTATCATTCTTTTATATGTATATTTTTTTTCCATTCCTCGGCTAGAACTTTGACATCTCCCACAGTAACATTTTTTCATATAAAACCCTCCCCCCCCTCCCACCACCACCATTAAGGTAGCTGCATTACGACTTAGTAAAGATATTAAAAAAAATATATATATATTTTTTAAAAAGCTGCATTACGACTTCGTGTGTGCGTGCTTTCGAATTTGCTAGAATTATTTATTGTGATTGGTTGCTTGTTTGTTGTGAGGATCGAGTGCAAGTGCTTTGATTTGTTTTTACAAGATATAGCGCTATATAAATTCCATGTATTATTATTATTATTATTATTATTATTATTATTATTGTATTATTATTATTATTATTATTATCATTATTATTATATTTTTTCAGTTGGTTTCAAAGACGTTCGCTCAGCTTCCCCCAGTGGTTCAGGAGAAGGTTTTGGTGGAGAGACAGAGAGATGTTCTGCCGCCCAGTCTGCTCCTGGTGTCCGATTTTGAACAGGCACTGACCGTCGCCTTCAACAAGGTTTCTGCCAGTGTCGCTCAACAGGTTATATATATATATACAAAACTGCATACACACTGGGGACTGGATTTAAAAAGGCATGTGCGTGCTTGTTCTGTTATCCTTGATATAAAAGAATAAATAAATAGATAAATGAATAAATACATGTCTGTGAGTCTTGGAATTGTTGTTGTCATTGTTTTGTGTAGGTTAAAAAAAAAAGCTTTGTTTTTGTTTTATTTTTGCTTTGATTAAAAAAAAAATCTGTGGGCAGTGCATGTTTTGTCAGATTACTAAATGGATATATATATGTATATATATATATATATATATATATATATATATATATATATATAGATATAGATATATTCTCCAATATATATATATTGGAGAAAAACAAGTGCAGGTAACCAGTTACAACTTCATTCTCATCATAAAATTGATATTTGTCAAAGATAAAAAAAAAACCAGCAAAAAAACAACAACAAAAAACCCACTATAAGATAAAAATCTTTGAAGGCAGCATTTGGGGAACTATTGAGTAAGGATCATGCTTTTGGCCTGACCCGACTCGAGTTTCAGTTCCTGTGTATCTGTGTGTCTGTGTCTGTCTGTGTGTGTCATTCCTTGGCTAGAGCTCAGCAGTGAGATTTTGTATATGCCACGGTTTTATCCACCTTGAAGGTAGCCACATTTTGACATCAGAGATGGTGTCTAAACACAACACCAGTGTGCATGCTCATTTTAAATTTTGCCGTCCATTTCCACACTGCCACACAGTGGCCTACTCTTCAGAGAGGCAGAACAGGTTTTAACATATGCACAAGATGTTCTACATGCGTTTGCACACAGTACTTCTGTTTATAGTCTCAACTAAAGAACTTTCTGGGGAGTGATGTAAGGGTAAAAAGTCCATACCACCTTTTGGAAAAATAAGCCATTTCGTACCTGTAGGAATGGATGAAAAATCTAAAAAACACATGATCAGGTATCGTGTTTAGACACCATCCCCCCAAAATCGGAATCCTGCTGTCTTAATGGTTGGTAAAAAATAGTCACATACGCAAAATCTCACCATTGGTGAACCTCAGAGCCTAGGACCCCCCCCCCCCCCCCCCCCCCAAAAAAAAAAAAAATGATTGGCTGCTGTTTATAACCTGTGATTGGCTGTTTTTGACCTTTTGACCCTGTCTTTCAGAATCTGTGTGACATCCTGCCATTGGCTCTGCAGGACCTCCTGACCTTTGCCAGTTACGCTGTCAGCACCGCCATCTCTAGCGAGGGACAGATCCCTCTCGTTGTCAAGGTAACTTAACAACAACAACAACAACAATGGAGTTCAAAGACTTGTGTCTTTTTTTTCAGGGCGGGGAGGGTTTTAAATGTGGTATTAACCTTTTTTTCCCCCAAAAAAAAATTTAAATAGCTTTTTATTCGTTTTTTTGTTGTAATACAATATAAACAAAGTAACATAATAGAACGCATATGTAGTATCACTTGATTCATTGGTATGATGGAAGATTTGTATGTTTACATGACATTTCTACAACTGAACTCTTTCTACCCCATAGGTGCGGCATGAGTTTTCTCCTCCTGTCCAGCTGTGCAGCCATATGTGCATGAAAACACAGGCAATGTTGAGAAAACGAGTGATAACTTCTGAACTGTGTAATAGATGGCTCTTAGATTTTTATGTGGCATGTAAAGAAACTGTTTTCACTTTTATAGAAAAAAAAAGAAAGAAAAGAAATGTGGGCGGGTATGTGTGAGAAATAAATGTGAATTTGATTTTTGGTGTATCATTTTAATTTTCTCTTTTCTCTCTTTCTGTTCTTTTCTGTCTTTTTCTGAACATTTCTATCATCTCTCTTGCTTATTTTCTGCCTTCCCAGTCCACTCTCCTGCCTTTATTTCAATGAAATCTTTCAAACAATATTCTGTTTTCATTTTATGACATTTTTACCCGTGTTTTTTTGTTCTGGCGACCAGGTAGCTATACTTTAACACTGGGATAGACACAGGATGTGCATTCTGCTGTGGTATTTGCCCATGTGACACTTTTTGATGTATATTTTTGTACTTTGACATGTTTGTTATCTTTTTTATGTTTTTCTGTAATCTGGGGATGATAAATTAAACGGAATGGCTAGTGCCATCAGATCAGCACAGCCTGGGCTATTAGCCTTAAGAAAAGAAATGATTTAGGTATTATGCCATTAAATGGAGGTTTTTTTTGCCATTTAATGGGTTTTTTTTTCCAGATGGACAGTGTTAGATATTTGAAAGTATAAGGACATGTTGGTTTTGAACTTGAAGTTGAAAGTTACTGGACCCACTGAAACTGAATGAGGTAACAGCCTTGATACGGCTTTCGTGGTCTGAAGGCTATAAACAATATGGTATAATTGGTGTCATTTTCTGAATGATGTACAGGTGTTTCAACTGATCCCTGCAGTGATGCAAAGTGCTCATCCGTTGCACCACCCACATTGCTCCTTGCTGAGTCATTGTCTGCACTCTGTTCTTGACAATCGTAGCTTGGATGTGAAAGAGCAGACCAACTTTCTGATTCTCCTCTCATCTTTGGTGAAGGTAAGGTGTGTGTTGTGTGTGTGTGTGTGTGTGTGTGTGTGTGTGTGTGGTGTGTGTGTGTGTGTGTGTTGTGTGTGTGTGTGTTGTGTGTGTGTGTGTGTGTGTGTGTGTGTGTGTGTGTGTGTGTGTGGTGTGGTGTGAGTGAGTGAGTGTGTGTGTGTGTGCTTTGTGTGTGTGTGTGTGTGTGTGTGTGTGTGTGTGTGTGCTTTGTGTGTGTTTGTGTGTGTGTGTGCTTTGTGTGTGTGTGTGTGAGTGTGTGTTTGTGTGTGTGTGTGTGTGTGCGTGTGTGTGTGTGTGTGTGTATGTGTGTGTGTGTGTGTGTGTTCGATTCATTTTACGTCTTTTCACAAAATGTGATATTAGACATTAAGTGTGTTAGTGTGTATGTGGGGAGGGGGTGGGGGTAGGAGGGGGAGTTTTGGAAGTGGGGGAAGGGGGTTGATTCACTAAATCTACACAGAACAGTTAAGACAAAAAACAACAACAAAAACAACAACAAAAACCCAACACAAATGTACATAATTCTTGAATACAGAATAGTAAAAATTCCAAACTCTAAACACAATCTAACGCATAAACAATAAAACTATTTATAACCATAACCAACAAGAGAAAAATCTAATCAACAGTGGGAAATGTCTTTTAAGTCCGTAATAATCATAATAAAGAACCAATAGGACAGTGCAGTAATGATTTGTGTGTGTGTGTGTATGTGTGTGTGTGCGTGTATGCGTGCATGTGCGTGTGTGTGTGTGCGTGCATGCACGTGTGTGTGTGTGTGTCTGTGTGTGTGTATTCATTTATTTATTTATTCTTTTATTTTGAGGATAATGGAACAAGCAGTCATGTGCTTTTTTTACATTCAGTCCCTATGTGTTTAAGGTTTGTCATCTGTTTCTGCCAGCACACAATGGTCAACTCTTCCATAAAGCAGAGCAGATTTTAACATGTGTGCAAGATGTATGTGTGTGTGTGTGTGTGTGTGTGTGTGTTTGTGTGTGTTTGTGTGTGTGTTTGTGTGTGTTTGTGTGTGTGTTTGTGTGTGTGTTTGTGTGTGTGTGTGTGTGTGTGTGTGTGTGTGTGTGTGTGTGTGTGTGTGTGTGTGTGTGTAAGTGTGTATGTAAGTGTGTGTGTGTGTGTTGATGTGTTTTATATGTTTGTGTGTTCATATCTTGTATCGGTTTACCCCCCTCCCCCACCCCCTCAATTCCCACCACTCTCCTTTGAATTGCATTCACACACACACACACACATCCCCTTCCCCCTACATATTCACAAGTATACAATATCAATACATAAAGTGACGAAGTAATATTAACTCTTAACCCTTTTCGCTGCTGTCATATTTTGCTCAGGCACATGCTGGACAAAACAGAGAGAGTGTTGAATCATGACAGAACAGCCATCGTCAACTGAGCACTGCTTGTGACGGTTTCTATTAAAATTTTTTTAAATATATTTATTTATTCTTTTATATTGAGGATAACGGAATAAGCACTCAGGTGCTTTTTTTACATCCAGTCCCTGTATGTATGCAGTTCTGTAAATCTTGTCATCTGTTCCCACCGGCACACAGTGGCCTACTCTTACAAAAAGCGGAACAGGATTTAACGTGCGCAAGATGTTCTTCGTGCGTTCGCACACAGGGCCTCGCTTTACAGTCTCATCCGAAGGACTTTGGGGGAGGGTGGAGTCAGCACTGACTAACAGCACTCTGTTCGTCAACAGTGCAGTAAAGAGGTGAATATCCGGTCTGTTTCAGCCAACCACCGTCGCCGACCCTTCCCACAACCCCCTCTCCTTCCCCCGGCCGAGTTCCTGTCCTCTGCCATCCTGCCTCTGATCGTCACCTCGCTCGGCGACCAGGACGCTCAGCCCATGAGCCTCTTTGCCCTGAGGCTTCTGGTTGGCTGCCTGGAGGCCACGCTCAGTGTCGGTTTCAGCCATTGGCTGGAAGAGCTGAATCCCGCTGTGCTGGTGATGCTGTGTGGGGAACTGCTGCAGGAGTGTCTGGGGTCGGCGAGCGAGGGTGGTGATGTGGAGAGTGGGATGGTGGTGAGGGGGGTGGTTTTGGAGGTGGTGGACTGTTTGCTGAAGCACTTTGCCCAGGGTGGGGTGAAGATAGAAGAAGGTAGGTGGATGTTTTTGTGTCAGTTTGATTTTCTTGTAGGAAAACAGATTTCCTATTCAGTACTTCTGAGGCTACGTATGTGATTCGTAGTTGGTGACGGGAAATTCTGAAAATCTGATCTCTCCAAAAAAAAGAAAAGAAAAAAAAGAGGATGTTTTGTTAGTTTGGTTTTTTTTTGGGGGTGGTGGGGTGGGGGTTGATGTGTGTGTGTTGTGTTGTGTTGTGTTTGTGTGTGTGTGTGTTGTGTTGTGTGTGTGTGTGTTGTGTGTGTGTGTGTTGTGTGTGTGTGTTTTGATTGAGCTTGAGCTCTGAGGTTCACCAAAAGTGAAGTTTTCACATCCCCCCCCTCCCCCCCCCCCCACAGGGTTGGAATCTAAATTCGACACCTTCGTGCATGCATTTTTTAAAATGTAATTCTTTTGTACTGGCATGAAATGGCATACACTTCCGAAGGACAGAATAGGTTTTTAACGAGTGCACAAGATGTTTTCCCTCAGTCAAGTTAAGCAGCATGGAGCGTGGTTGCCAGTTGGATAGGTGACAGTTTTGCACGCCTTGGCTACAGTACAGTTCCCCAAGTTCACCCAGCTGTAAATGGGTACCTGCCCTCTTTAGGGTCAGGGAAGGTAAAGCAGCGAGGGAGAGGAGATGGGTGCCGCCTTCAATATGCTGGCCCCTAGAGAAGCTGAGGTCTCTGATGCCTCGCTCCCCTTACATCCACACAGGTTATGGGACACCTTTACCTTTTTACATGATGTTTTGTGTCTATTCACACACTGGGCCTCGGTTTAGAGTCTCACCCAAAGGACTTTGTGACATTCAGTTCGATTCTCTTGTTAGACTGGGAAAAAGGGCAAGGCCCACAACTGTCAATCCCCCCCCCCCTCCCTCCCCCAACTTTCAGCAGCTCTCAGCTGCTGTTCATTCCATCTCATCCCAGCCCAGCTGGTGCTAATCGTAGCAGGAACTGACCACACATGGACTAGGTTAAAGGAAGGGACATGCTAAATTTAGCACACTTGACCAAGTAATGCTGGATTTACGCACTGTGGGCAAGTAATCGAACCCAGAGCCTGGCGGTTTACTTGGTAGGGATGGTGAACATCTTTAAAAAAATTTTTTTTTTTTTAATTATTAAAAAATTTTTTTTTTTGGTTTGGATGGTGAACATCTTAACCATCCTGCCACCTTGCTTGTTGAATACTTATATGTGTTAATTTTCAGCTAAATCTTTGTGATACTTGTGCAGGAAAGAGTCAGGGCTGGCTTCTAGAGGGCTGTGCCAACTGGGACTGGGTCGTGTGTGCCTACTTGGCCCCCTGTCTGGCTCCGGGCGACACTGAAAACAACCTGGTGAGAATTGAAATGTGAAGATTGTTTTTATCAGAGACAATCTCCTTGCTTAACAACCTGTATCCTTCCAAAAAAAAAAAGGGGAAAAAAAAAAGATCTCTGAAGTCAAGAGTATGGCTGCTTAAATAGCCAGGTACTTGAAAACAGCCACACATGTGCAAACTTCTTAAAGTGTGTGCGCTTACTGTCTCACAAGTTTTTGTTGTTACATTTGATATCTGGGTACGTGACCAACATGGTTTTAGTTGTTACAGTTGAGGAGATTTTTTCTCCTGGAGTTAACATCAGTGCTGACTCCACTCTCCCCTAAAGTCCTTTGGATGAGACTATAAACCGAGGCCCCGTGTGTGAATGCATGCAGAACATCTTGTGCACACGTTAAATCCTGTTCCACTTTTAGTAAGAGTAGGCCATCGTGTGCCGGTGGGAACGGATGACATTTACAAAACTGCATACACACGGGGACTGGATGTAAAAAAGCACAAGAGTGCTTATTCCATTATCCTTGATATAAAAGAATAAAATAAAAATTAAAAAGTTGAAACCTGGGTACATGACCAGTATGATTTTTGTTGTTACAGTTGATATCGGGCTACGTGGCCAGTATGGTTTTTGTTGTTACAGTTGATATCGGGCTATGTGGCCAGTATGGTTTTTGTTGTTACAGTTGATATCGGGCTTTGTGACCAATATGGTTTTTCATGTTACAGATGATATCTGGCTAAAACTATAAATTGTTATTGATTGCTTGTGTGTTGTATAGGTCAAATGCAAGCGCTTTGATTTGTTTTTACAAGATAGAGCGCTATATAAATTCCATGTATTATTATTATCATTATCATTATTATCATTATTATCATTATTATCATTATTATTATTATTATTATTATTATTATTATTATTATTATCATCATAATATGGTTTTTGTTGTTACAGTTGATATCTGGCTATGTGGCGGAGGTGATGAAGAATGCTGCAGGCAATGCAGCAGGACTTTTGCAGCTGTCAGCCATCAGCGATTCTGCTGCGCAGCAGGTGATGGCTGCAGTGCATGATGGTCTGCACATTCCACACACCTGCTTGGTCATTGCTCTGTCGCAGGTAAACTGAAGACATTTTTTTGGTTGTTTTTTTTTTGGGGGGGGGGGCTTGTTCATGTTTTGGGGTAGATAGTCAAATGATGTGTTACTTTGATGATTATTTTTTTCGTTCCTCGACTAGAGCTCTGAGCTTCACCTGTGGTAAGATTTTAAGTTAAAGTTAAAGTTAAAGTCTGTCCCGAGCCTAAGGCTCATCAGGCCGGTGCTTATCCCGGTTTCTATGGTGTTAAGCGACTGAGAGTCACAGACTCCCCCCTGGATAGGACGCCAGTCTATGGCAGGGTTAACCCCCAACACAAGGTTGGTACCCCTTTTACACCTGGGTGGGGTGAGAAAATAGCCGTGAAGTGCCTTTTCCAAGCGCACAACGCCATAGCCGAAAGCTGGGATCGAACCCACAACCTTTAGATCACGGGTCCAACGCCCTAACCATTAGACTACAGCGGCGGCTGTGGTAAGATTTGTTTTATCTTATTTATCTTTTATTTATTTATTTATTTATTTATGTATGTGTGTGTGTGTGTGTGTGTGTGTGTGTGTGTGTGTGTGTTTATTTTATTTATTCTTTTATATCGAGTATAATGGAATAAGCACTCATGTGCTTTTTTACATCCAGTCCCTGTGAGTATGCAGTTTTTGTTCATCTTGTCATCTGTTCCCACAGGCACACAATGGCCTACTCTTATGAAAAGCGGAACAGGATTTAACATGTGTGCAAGATGTTTGCATGAATTTGCATGCTGGGCCTCGGTTTGTAGTCTCATCTGAAAGACTTTTGGGGAGAGTGGAGTCAGCACTGATGTTAACTCCAGGAGAAAAATCCCCTCGAATGGGAATCAAACCCAGGTCGTCAAATTGCGAGCAAATGTTCTGACCACTAGGCTATCCTCTGTGTGTGTGTGTGTGTGTGTGTGTGTGTGTGTGTGTGTGTGTGTGTGTGTGTGTGTGTGTGTGTGAATGTGAGTGTGTCAGTGTGTGTGTCTATGTGTCACCGCAGTCAGTTTCCCCCACTTTCAGCTTCTCTCAGGGGCTAATTATTTCATGCCCATCCCAGCCCAGGTGGGGGCCAGCTGGTGCAGCTATTTATAACAGGAACTGACTGCACTTGGACTAGGTAAAAAGAAAAGGGTGTGCTAAATTTAGCACTTTTGACTGAGTGATGTTGGATTTGTGCGCTGTGGTGTGTGTGTGTGTGTATGAGTGCACAGTTGTGTGTTCATGGTTGCCCATGCTCATAAGTCTTTCATAATAAGTCTTTCATAATCCTCATTAGTCTTTCGGATAAGACAATAAACCGAGGTCCCGTGTGTTACACATCACTATTTAGCGCACGTAAAAGAACCCACGGCAACAAGGGGGTTGTTGCTGGCAAAATTCTGTAGAAAAAAGCCACTCTGATAGGGAAACAAAATACAGTTGCATACAGGAAAAAGAAAAAAAAATGGGTAGGCGCTGCACTTGTGGCGACGCACTCTCCCCGGGGAGAGAGAGCAGCGCGAATTTCGCGCAGAGAAATCTGCTGTGACATAAAGTGGTACAAAATACAAGTAAGTGTTCATGTTTGTGTAGAAAAGTCAGCTACGTACTGATGTAAAGGTGGTGTTGTTGTGGCTGTTGTGACAGGTGTTGCTGTCCATTCTGGTCAGAGAGGCTGATCGCCTTGTTGGGGTGCTGACAGCGTTGGTCAGGTGTGGCTGTGTGGACATGGAGATTCACCATCGCTCCCTTCTGGAGGGGGCGGTACTGGATCTGTCAGGTAGGAGTTATAACCCCCTCCTCCTCTCCTTAGGGCAGTACTTGACCTGTCAGGTAGGAGTTATAACCCCCCTCCTCCTCTCCCTAGGGCGGTACTGGATCTGTCAGGTAGGAGTTATAACCTCCCTCCTCCTCTCCTTAGGGCAGTACTTGACCTGTCAGGTAGGAGTTATAACCCCCCTCCTCCTCTCCTTAGGGCAGTACTGGATCTGTCAGGTAGGAGTTATAACCTCCCTCCTCCTCTCCTAGGGCGGTACTGGATCTGTCAGGTAGGAGTTATAACCCCCCTCCTCCTCTCCTTAGGGCAGTACTGGATCTGTCAGGTAGGAGCAGGGTTCGCGCTAGGATTTTTTAAAACCGGTACTGGGAGTTGCCATTTCAGAGACATCTTGACCAACTCCCCAAAATCGGTCCCGGAAAATAAAATCCGGTACATACTGTGAACAAAACGAAACTATTCAGTGAGGGGGTGGGGGAGGGGGGGATTGTTCGGCAGCAAAACTAAATGTAAATTGAACGCAAATCTCTCAGACTTTGACTGCCGTGCTGCTGCCACTCGCTTCTTGGGCACGAAGCCATGCGGGAAATAGATTTTTTTTTCTAGCGCCTGTGTCACAGTCTGTCAGTCTGTTGTTTTGCATGGCACCTTTCGTGAGACTTACATTCTTCTTTCTTGTTTCTATGCTTAGCGCTCATCTAGATCTTTTGTTCAATTTAGATTTTGTTTTCGACTCTTCTCTCTCAAAGCAACGCGCAAATTCATGGTCAAAGACCCTCCGCTTTAGCTTTTCGTAAGAGCAGGGCATCGTGTGCCGGTGGGAACAGATGACATTTACAAAACTGCATGCACATGGGGACTGGATGTAAAAAAGCACAGAAGTGCTTATTCCATTATCCTCGATATAAAAGATTAAAAGAATAAAGAATAGATAAATCTAGGCCCCATTTACTCATTGTGAATGGAAGTTACTGTCATGCCGAGAAGAGCGCGAAGCTCTATTCTTTCACAGTAAAGCTTGCTGTTCTGCGTGCTAGGCTAATGAGGCTGGCGCCAAAGATGTTCGTCGGAAGGGGTGGGGGAAGGGGTAGGTGCGTAAGCACAGTACAGGCGCATGACTGACTGTCAGAAAATGTCACTTCAGACTTTTTTTTTGAGACGGAAATCTAATCGGTCACAGGCAAGCAGAATCGGTACGCGGTACCGGCTGCTTCGAAAATTTTCGGTATTCCCTGTTTACAATCGGTAAAATACCGGCAATTACCGGTTATCGCGAACCCTGTAGGAGTTATAACCCCCCTCCTCCTCTCCTTAGGGCAGTACTGGATCTGTCAGGTAGGAGTTATAACCTCCCTCCTCCTCTCCTTAGGGCAGTACTTGACCTGTCAGGTAGGAGTTATAACCCCCCTCCTCCTCTCCCTAGGGCAGTACTGGATCTGTCAGGTAGGAGTTATAACCTCCCTCCCTCCTCTCCCTAAAAAAATGTCTACCTACTTTATTTTATTTTATTTTATTTTTGTTTTATACCACTTTATGTCACAGCAAATTTCTGTGCATGAAATTCGTGCTGCCCTCCCTGGGGAGAGCGCATCGCCACAAGTGCAAATTAAAAAACAAATTCCTTAAAAAAAATTTTTTTGTTGTTGTTGAGAATGTTGTTTTATTTCTTTTACTGCATGGTATGTCAGGATTTTAAATGAAGTTTTTTTTAGTACAAAATAGGTCCCATTGCCTTTTTAATAGTAGCTCCTGTCTTTTTTTTTTTTTTTTTTTTTAAAACGATGTCTTATTTCTTTGTATGTATGGTAAGTATGTCAGGTTTTTCAATGTTTTTAGAACAGTATAGATTCCTTTACCTTTTGAATAGTAGCTCTTGTCTTTTTTTTTTTTTTTCCTCCCTTTTTCTGTTTTTTTTTTTCCCCTTGAAGATGAATAATAAATTTTCGGTATGTTTAGCCTTTTTTTATGTAAGGTCTTTATTTATATATTTTTTGTTTGGTTTTTGTTGTTCCACTTCTGTCAATTGTTTTTTTGTCTTCTGCTCTCCTCTTTTATAGCATTAGCAGTTGTGTGATGAGCACTCACAATGGGGTCAGAATGAGGGCTTGTGTGTCTTTAAAACACGTTTAAAAGCAAAAGGAGACACAAAATTAAGCTGTGATATTTCATGGCAAGGTAGAATGATGGCTATAGTTTTACAATGGATCAAAATCTCAAAATCCACAACCTGACCCCATCAGCCTTTTAAATGGCCCCTAGCAGAAAAGTGGGTCAGGTGCAAAGAGACTCCTGGAGTTAACATCAGTGCTGACTCCGCTCTCCCCAAAAGTCCTTCGGATAAGACTGTAAACCGAGGCCCTTATGTGTGAACACACGCAGAACATCTTGCGCACACACTAAAACCCAGTTCCTCCTTTCGGAAGAGCAGGCCATTGTGTGTCGGTAGGGGTGGATGACAAAATTATAAAAAACCAGCATGCACACAGGTGTCGTTTTCAGACACCATCCCTGAGGAAAAATTGGGGAGTTGGAGTCACTAGGATGGCTCGGCGCTGTATATGGCAACATTCTGGTGGCTCCTGCGACGGTACTGGAACCATGCATATCGGTCAATGCCTTTCCAATGGATCATTCCAGTGGCGTGGAGGAGGGGGGGGGGGGGGGGGGGGGGCTGCTGCATGGGTAACAGCTTGCCTTCCATACTTACTTATCCAGGCTTTGTGCATTATAAATTAGAGGGCAGCTCCAGTCTTCCAAGACTGATGGGTGCTTACTACTACTAAATAAATAAATGACTAAATTTCGTGGTGGAGCTTCAGAAATGTGATTGCATCAAAGATGATGATGATGTGGTGGTTGTGGTCGGTACAACGAATGTTTGCGATTTTACTTGGGTGAGTTTGCGGCTGGCTGAGGTGTTGCTGACTTGTGGGTCACTCTTTGTGCTGTGATGGGTGCGTGTGCTGATGTTCAGAACCTGTGTTGAGCTATATTGATGTTATTTTTTGTGTGGTTATTGTTTTTATATATATGGCTTTTTAGTTAGTTAAAGTTAAAGTCTGTCCTGAGCCTAAGGCTCATCAGGCCGGTGCTTATCCCGGTTTCTGTGGCGTTAAGCGACTGAGAGTCATAGACTCCCCCCTGGATAGGACGCCAGTCTATCGCAAGGTTAACCCCCAACACAAGGTTGGTACCCCTTTTACACCTGGGTGGGGTGGGAAAATAGCCGTAAAGTGCCTTTTCCAAGGGCACAACGCCATAGCCTAAAGCTGGGATCGAACCCGCAACCTTTAGATTACGAGTCCAACGCCCTAACCACTAGACTACCGTGGCGGCTATATGGCTTGTAACCCACCGGAATTTCTCTGTTTTAGAGATATAAAGTATTTTGAATTTGGTGGTGAAATGGGTGCAGAGAGCCGAGTGGAGATCCTGGTGTGCCAGCTGCTGACGGAGGCTGTGATGCTGGTGACGGTGACGATGACGATGATGGAGAAAGGGGAGGACAACTCTGACTCCAATGATGATGAGGACGACGATGACGACGACCCTCTCCTCCGTCATGTTGGTCAAGTGCTGGTCGCTGCTCTGCAGGTGAAGTCTGTGTGTGTGTGTGTGTGTGTGTGTGTGGGGGGGGGTGTTTGTGTGTGGGGAGGGGGGTGAGTGTGTGTGTGTGGGATGCGAATGGGTGGGTGAAAGAAAGGGATAGAGAGAGAGGAAGAAAGGGAGAAAGAAAGAAATAAAGGGAGAGAAAAAGAAAGAAAGGGATAGAGAAGAAGAAAGGAAGAAAGAAAGGGGGAGAGAGAGAGAGAGAGAGGGGGAGATGGAAAGAGAGACAGAGAGAGAGACACACACACACACACACAGATTCTTGCAGAGTTCTGTGGTCACTCTTGCCAACCATCAACTACATCTTTTGATGGCTGAAAAAAATACCCCCCAAAACCTCTGAGAAAAATTTAACAAGTTCACGCCAAAGCCAAATGCGCTGGGCCTGACTTGTCAGGCGCTGAACGGCAGCACAGTGCTGCTGATATAACATCTTATTTTCTATTTAAAAAAAACAACTGAAAAATAGAATTAAAAAGAATTTTTTTTTTAATTAAAAAGATCCCATCTTATTTTCTGTACAGGCACTGACACAATATATCATTTATGATCATGGATGTAACAACAAATATAACATCTTGTTCTCTTAAAAAAACAAAACAAAAAAACAAAACAAACAAACAATCCCCCCCCCAAAAAAAAAAAAAAAAAAAAAAAGTAAAAAATTCCATTTTATTTTCTGTTCAGACACTGACACAATATATCATTTATGGACATAACAACAAATATAACATTCTCTAAAAAAAAAAAAATCCCCCCCCCCCAAAAAAAAACAAACTTTAATCCCATCTTATTCTCCATACAGACACACAATATATCATGATCATGGATGTAACGACAAACATATTTTAAAAAAAAAAAAAATTTTTTTTTTTAATCCCATCTTATTCTCTGTGCAGACACTGACACAGCAGACCAGAAAGGACGACAGCGAAGAAGAAAATCAAGGACGCCCCCTGTGGACAGTGGCGGTGTTCCACCAGGTGTGTGCAGTGATGGCCGACAGTCCTGACACCATCGTCGATCCTCTCTTCGTCCTCCTCCTCGACCTCCTTCCCTCCGTCCTTCTGCAGGATGCGGAATCTGGCGACGCCACGTCTGACGAGATCGTGCGTGAGGTTGTGGAGCATGGGATCTCTCTTATCTCCCGCCAGAGTTGTCGGGAGACGCTAGTGAAGATGCTGGACCCTCAGAGTGAGGAGAGTGGGAGTGAAGACTAAGGTTAAAAGGTAAAGGTGTCCCATAACCTGTGTGGTCGTAGGGGAGTGAGGCATCACAGACCTCAGCTTCTCTAGGGGGCCAGTGCCCATCTCCTCTCCCTTGCTGCTTTACCTACCCTGACCCTGAAGTGGGTAGGTACCCATTAACAGCTGGGTGAACTGTGCTGAAGCCAAGGTGCGCAAACGGTCACCCATCCAACCGGTAACCACGCTCGACGCTGTTTAAGCTTGACTGGGGGAAAGCGAGCACTCTTGACCCCTGAGCTATCCCGTCCCCAGACTAAGGTTACTGGTTGCAAAGTCTTCAGTGGTGCCCCCATGAAGATTGCTGGACCCTCGGAATGAGGAAAGTGTCAGTGAAGAGTAAGGTTTGGTTTGTTTTTGTGTTTTGAATGAAGACTAAGGTTACTGAATAGCTTTTCTCTTTCCCCCATGTACAGCTGTCAGTTCCCCCCACTTTCAGCTTCTCTCAGCTGCTAATTAATCCATCCCAGCCCTGCCCAGATGGGGCCAGCTGGTGTTATTTATAGCAGGAACTGACCACACTTGGATTAGGTAAAAGGAAAGGGTGTGCTAAATATAGCTCTCTTGACTGAGTGAAGTCGGATTTCTGTGCTGTACATGAAGGTGCTGGACCCTCAGAATGAGGAAAGTGGGAGTGAAGACTAAGGTTTGGGTTTTTTTTTTTTATATTTTTATTTTTATTTTATTTATCTATTATTTTTTTTAATGAAGACTAAGGTTACTGAATAGCCTTCCTCTTTTTCAAATTTCACCCCTGCTGAACCCTCAGAATAAGGAAAGTGTCATTGAAGACCAAGGTTTGTATTTTAAATTTTTTAAAATTAATTTATTTTTTGATGAAGGCTAAGGTTACTTAATAGCCTTTCTCTTTCCTCCATGAAGATTGCTGGACCGTCAGAATGAGGAAAGTGTCAATGAAGACTAAGGTTTGGGTGGGGGTTTTTTTTTGGTTTTTTTTTTTAATGAAGACTAGGGTTACTGAAGAACCTTCCTCTTTCAAATTTCACCCCTGCTGAACCCTCAGAATGAGGAAAGTGTCATTGAAGACTGAGGTTTGGGTGGTTTTTTTTTTTTTTTTTTTTTTTTTTTTTTGAATGAAGACTAAGGTTACTGAATAGCCTTTCTCTTTCCCCCATGCACAGCTGTCAGTTTCTCCCCCACTTTCAGCTTCTCTCAGCTGCTAATTAATCCATCCCAGCCCTGCCCAGATTGGGCCAGCTGGTGCTAATTATAGCAGGAACTGACCACACTTGGATTAGGTAAAAGGAGAGGGCGTACTAAACATAGTACTCTTGACTGAGTGAAGTCGGATTTCTGCGCTGTACATGAAGGTGCTGGACCCTCAGAATGAGGAAAGTGGGAATGAAGACTAAGGTTTGGGTTTTTTTTTAATATATTTTATTTATTTATTTATTTTTTTTAATGAAGACTAAGCTTACTGAATAGCTTTCCTCTTTCAAATTTCACCCCTGCTGAACCCTCAGAATAAGGAAAGTGCCATTGAAGACCAAGGTTTGTATTTTAAATTTTTTTTAATTAATTTATTTTTTGATGAAGGTTAGCCTTTCTCTTTCCTCCATGAAGATTGCTGGACCGTCAGAATGAGGAAAGTGTCAGTGAAGACTAAGCTTTGGGTGTTGTTTTTGGTGTGTTTTTTTTTTAAATGAAGACTAAGGTTACTGAATATCCTTCCTCTTTCAAATTTCACCCCTGCTGAACCTCAGAATGAGGAAAGTGGGAATAAAGACAGGTTTGGTTGTTTGTTTTTTTTGTTTTTTTTTTTTAATGAAGACTGAGGTTACTCAATAGCCTCTCTCTTTCCTCCATGAAGATGGTGGACCCTCAGAATGAAGAAGGTGGGAATGAAGACTTACTATAACTAATCTTATTGAATAGCCTTCCTCTTTCAAATTTCCCCCAAGGAGTGGGAGGAAGCTGGTTACAAAGTCTTCAGTATATGCTGAACCCTCATAATGAGGAAAGTGTCAATGGAGACTAAGGTTGGTGATTCTAACTCATCTCCCACTGAAACCGGAACTAGGAGTGTCCTGAGAGAAGCACCGCTCGCCCGCCGTCAGTTCGCGCCTAGCCGCCAAGCCAGTCGGTCACATCAGGAGAGTGCCTTGTCTTTTTCTGTACCCTGTTAAAATTCGTTATTCTGTGGAATATATATATATATTTTTTTTTTGTGGTGTATGTGGGTGTATGTGTGTGTACATTTTTCAAATTGCGCACTTTTTGTGGTGTTGGCTTTGGGATTTGGAGTGTTAACAATAAACTGAAAAAAAAAACCAAAAAACAAAAAAAAACAGAAAACATAATGTCGGACCATAGTAGTGATAACAGTCACCCCTCTTCCCCTACACCTGAAGAAGAAGTCTCTTTGCTACAGTCAAAAGAAGACCCCTCAGTATCTTTAGGCTCAATATGTGCCACACTTCAAAAACTGTCAGGAGAAATGCAGGCCATGAAAGCTACCATTTCGGAACTGCAGACTGGAAAAGGAAAAAAGCGAAAAGAAAGCCCTCATAGTGATTCTGGATCTGATGTGAAGAGGAGAAAAAATCTACCTCCACCCTCTCCAGAGAATGATGAAATGGACATATCACATTCACTTGCAAAGTTAATTGAGGAAAACTCTGATGGGGAGAAAGGAGAAACAGAAGAGGAAGAAGACCCAGCTCTTGACCTTTTCGCCCCACTGTCTGCTGCACTGGAAGCTGCTGAAGAAAGAGGGCCCCCTGTGTCAGATAAGATGGCGGACGTGTTAAAACACTATGGGAAAAAGCTGGAAGATGCCAGGCTCAAGGCCATACTGGCCAAGTACCGCATTCCTGCCAACTGCCCTACTTTGGGAGTGCCACGCACAAACCAGGAGGTCAGGTCTGCCCTAACGCCTACGGCAAAATCAGCCGATACTCGGCTGTGGCAAACGCAGTGGACGATTGCACACGCAGCAACAGCGCTCACGCACTGCAGCGACCTTATAGTGCAGGTCAGCCAGTCCCTGAAAAAACCAGAGCAGCTCAAGGACACCAGAGCGAAACTCGGTGAATGCATGGGGAAGCTGGCAGACGCCCTCGCCCTTACAGGGCACGCCACCTTTGACCTCTCTCTCAGAAGGAGAGAAACCCATAGACCATGCCTCTCCAAAGACAGTGCCGGACTCTGTACTACGCACGTGACGATGAGCAGCGAGTGGCTGTACCCCACAGGTACCGAATTTCACAGGGCACTGAAAGAAGCCAAGGACACTCAGAGACTTAGCAACGCCCTCGCAGACCATCGGCGGAAAAAGCCATGGGGCCAAGGCCAGCGATACGGGGGGCACAGCAGCAATAGCAGTCAGCATTTTTTGGGGCGGGGCTACCAGCCAAGAAACAGCCAGTGGAAATCCCAGGGCAGTGCCAAACCTGGGAAAAAAGGTGTGACGAAACGTCAGTAAGGGAACCCCCCCTTCCTCCCCCCCACCAGGTCAGTTCCGCCACTTTCCATGCATGCCTATCCCCATTGAAAAAATATCTTCGTGATAAACATGAGTTTTTCTCTGCAGGACAGATCAGAGAGAAATTACATAGCTGGGAAAAGTTAACTTCCGATAAAGAAGTGCTTGACACAGTCAAAGGGGTGAAAATAAAATTTGACTCTTACCCAACAGAAACTAACTGTTCTCACCAAAGATATTTTAGCCAGGTAGAAAATAAGGCTGTGGACTCTGAAATCCATAACTTGATTAAAAAGAAAGTGGTTGTGTTGTCAGAAAATGAGCCAGGACAGGTTGTCTCTCCAATATTTGTAAGACCAAAGAAAAATGGAACTTACCGTATGATTCTAAATTTGAAAGCTTTGAATGCTAATGTGGAGTATAAAAAGTTCAAAATGGAAACTTTACATAATGCCCTAAATCTCATCACAAAAGGCTGTTTCTTTGCATCAATTGATTTACGTGATGCATATTATTCAGTGCCCATTTCAGAAAAACACAGAAAGTTCTTTAAATTTCAATGGAGGGGAAAGTTATTCTGTTTTCAAGCTGCAGCAATGGGACTTGGACCCATTCCCAGGATTTTCACAAAATTGACAAAACCTATTCTGGCTCACCTGCATGAATGTGGACACTCTATTACATCTTTCATAGATGACAGTCTGATAGTGGGGGATACAGAACAAGAAGTCATGGAGTGTGTTACTGACACAGTCAGAACATTTGACAGTTTGGGATTCACAGTTCATGATGAGAAGTCTCAGTTTGAACCCACACAAGAAATCACCTATTTAGGGTTTATTATAAACTCTCAGGAAATGAGTGTCAGACTTACAGAAGAAAGAGAACATAAATTGTTAAGTGCTTGCAGTAATCTACTTAAGCGAAGAAAGGCTAAGATCAGAACAGTGGCCTCTTGTGTAGGCCTGATGGTTGCTAGTTTGATTGGTGTTCCTCATGGGCAACTCCATTACCGTACTCTGGAACGCAGTAAAAACGCTGCCCTTAAAAGGTGTGCTGGGAATTGGGACAAATCTATGACACTGTCTGTCAGGGACAAAGACGACCTTAAGTGGTGGGTCACAAACTTACCTCAACAAAGGGGAAATATTGAAGCTTTACCTGTACAGGCCACATTGTTTACTGACAGTTCTGGTGAGGGATGGGGAGGTGTGTGTATATATCATAACAAAGGTGAAACTTCTACTCAGGGCTTGTGGGCCACTACTGATAAAGTACATCATATGAATTATCTCGAACTGAAAGCTATTTTTCTCGCCTTACAGGCTTTACTGTCCTCCGCTACTGATACCCATGTTCTTGTCAGATCGGACAATAGCACAGCTGTCAGTTGTATTAACAAAAAGGGATCTAGCAGATCAGAATCCCTAGACAATTTGACCAAACAAATCTGGAACTGGTGTTTTAGCAAAAATATCACAATCAGTTGTGCTCATATTGCTGGTTCAGAAAATGTGAAGGCAGACAAACTGTCCAGAAAATTTCATGTTGATATTGAATGGAAGCTAGACTCGAGCCTACTAAAAGAAGCACTGACTTTACTAGTTTTCTCTCCTGAAGTGGATTTGTTTGCCTCACGCATAAACTACCAGTTTGAAAAATACGTGTCTTTTCAACCCGACTCTCATGCTTATGCAATTGATGCTTTTAGTATTAGCTGGACTAATCTACTTTTCTATTGTTTTCCTCCTTTCAGTCTGCTTCCAAGAGTGCTTCGAAAAATCGCCAGAGACAAAGCCGAAGGAATAATTGTTGTGCCACTGTGGACAAACCAGATGTTTTACCCCATGTTGTCAAAAATGTTGATAAGCAGGCCTGTGCTTCTGTCCAGTCGGGATCGTCTGCTGTATCAACCCAGCGATCTAAGCTACAGACATCCTTTGAGGAAAAAACTCAAGTTACTGGTATGCAAAGTATCCGCCAGAGATGGGAGACACGTGGACTTTGTCAAGACGCAGCCAACACTATCATGCACTCATGGCGGGCGTCAACACGTCAAGTGTACAACATGTACATCAAGAAGTGGCAGCGGTATGCTCGTAGCAAAAAAGTGGATCAGGTTTCACCGCCTCTAGTTGAAGGTGTCAATTTCCTAGCCTTTCTAAAGACGAAAGAGAAAGCTTCACTTAGCGCTATCTGTTCTGCGCGATCTGCACTCAGCTGTTACCTAAACAAATTTGATGGTGTTTCTTTTGGAAATGTGGATGTAGTTAAAAGATTTATAAAAGGGGCTTTTGAAGTAAACCCAACGTTGCCTAAACCATAAGAAACCTGGGATGTGAATATTGTGTTAGACATGCTAAAAACGTGGACCCCGTTAGAAAAGTTGACTCTGAAAGAACTGTCCCAGAAGCTTATCATGCTTCTGGCCCTCCTCACTGGACAACGTTGCCAAACCCTGCATGCACTGGACTTGTCAGGCATGTCACTGAAGAACAACAAATGTACATTTTTTGTAAATAGTGTATTATAACATACGCGGCGTGGAGTTCACCAAGCACCTATAGAACTGTTGGAATTTCAAGAGTGTAAAGAGTTGTGTGTTATAGCTACACTAAAAGAATATTTGAACAGAACGACTTCTCTAAGGAAAAACTGTACAAAACTGTTTGTTGCTCTACAGGCCCTCCATCAAGGGGTTAGTAGGGACACTATAGCTCGCTGGTTGCGATGGACTCTAGCTGATGCAGGCATAGATACCCAGGTTTATACAGCTCATAGCACTAGAGGGCAAGTGCTTCAGCAGCCAGATTACGGGCGCCTATCAGTGTTATTATGACAGCTGCCGGCTGGACTAGGGAGTCTACTTTTGCCCAGTTTTATAACAAAGTTATTAACTGTGACAAACCAAATTTCGGACAGGCCATACTGGAGCGCTATCTTGTCAAAGAATAGATTTAATCTGTTCTGGTTGCAACTCATAAACTCTGTTGCTCTAAATTTCTCAGGACACTCCTAGTTCCGGTTTCAGTGGGAGATGAGTTAGAATTATATAAAACAAGTCGAGACTTACCTGGAAGTTGAGGCTTGTTGAGAATTCTGACGAATTTCCCTCCTTGAAACCGGAACGGAGTGTACCTGCCCTCCCTATAATTCTATTACCCACCCCTAGTGGATCGTAGCTCTACTGATCGTGTGTTAGATATATATTTTCATCGATTCAGTGTTTATTCGTTGCACTCTCAATGACTGACGGCGGGCGAGCGGTGCTTCTCTCAGGTACACTCCGTTCCGGTTTCAAGGAGGGAAATTCGTCAGAATTCTCAACAAGCCTCAACTTCCAGGTAAGTCTCGACTTGTTTTATATAAATAGCCTTCCTCTTTCAAATTCCACCCCTCCCCCCACCCAGGAGTGGGAGGAAGCTGGTTGCAAAATCTTCAGTTGTGCCCCCACAGTCTACAGGATTTCTGGATAAGTGAAGGGAAAGAAGTTTATTTGGGGGGATGGGGGGGGGAATAGATGGGGGGTGGGGAGGAGAGTTTGTTGTGATAAGAGCAGTAACTTGTGATGGTAACCTGAAGGTCTTCTTATCGTGTTTAGTGTCTTCCTCTTCTTCTCTTGTTCGCTTCACACTGTCAGATGTATCTGGGAAAAATAATGGCATGTCCTTTCCAGCTCCTCTGGTGGGCCGTACAGCTTGGTCTGTAGGGTTATCTCTGTCGGCCACACTTTCTTCCTTAGGTCGCTGTATAGCGTACACCTCTGAAGGTTGTGCTTGCCTGTCTGGTTTTCTTTACCACAGGCACACAGGGGAGAAGGAACTAGAAGCTGTGTTTTGTTTATTTTAAAGGTAAAAGGTAAGAGTTTACCTTTACCTTACCTTTAGACATATGGTTTGTTTAGCGTCAAGCTGTGCTTTTTTTTTTTTTTTTTTTTTCTCCCTGTTCCTGGGCTAGGGCTCTGAGGTTCACCAATGGTGAGATTTTGCGTATGCGACTGTTTTCTCAATGTGAGCTGCACTCAAGCTTTGGGGACACTTGATAATATTGTATATTTAGATCCTTGGTTAAATGGATGCAGTAAATATCTCTCTCCCTTTAAAATAATTTTTTTTTTTTTTAGTTCATTAGGACTGGACAGATGTGAGGTAAAAGATATTAACATTTTGTTGATTTTTGTTTGGAATGTTGAGAGAGTGTGTGTGTGTGTGTGTGTGTGTGTGTGTGTGTGATATTTTTTCTCGGATTTGTTTTTATAAGTTGGAATTACTAAAAACATAAAACAATCTTTACAATTTTTTATGGATATTTGATGTGTGTGTGTGTGTGTGTGTGTTTATTTTTATTTATTCATTTATTTATTCTTTTATATCAAAGATTATGGAGTAAGCACTGGTGTGCTTTTTTACATCCAGTCCCCGTGTGTATGCAGTTTTGTAAATCTTATCTGTTCCCACCAGCATACAATGGCCTACTCTTACGAAATTTCAAAAGCAGAACAGGCTTTAATGTGTGCACAAGATTTGCATGCGTTCGCACATCGGGCCTCGGTTTATAGTCTCATCCAAAGAACTTTTGGGAAGAGTGGAGTCAGCACTAATGTTAACTCCAGGGTAAAAATCCCCTCAAACGGGAATTGAACACGGGTCGTCAGATTGCGAGCGCTATGTTCTGACCACTAGACTATCCCACCCACCAAAAAAAAAAAGGGAAGTTTTTCCTTAGTTTTCTGAGCTATCACAGTATGTATAAAGTGGGACATCACATGTGCTAAGCAATGAACTGAACAGATACATGACCAACTGCATTTACCCAGTGCACTGTTTGTTAACCCTTACAGCACTGAATATCTGCTGACAATTACATCCCCTATCCTAAATTTCTGCCCCAGCGCTCTCCCCTTCAGTCCTGTCAGCCGATTTCCCGGCGATAACGGTACCAGAGGAAGGTTTGTTTATAGTGATCTGTCAGGCGGCTGACTGGCATCATCGGACTGGGGAAAGTAGTTTTGATATGGCAAACACTGCTTCTCTTTTCCCACAAGAGTATTTATAAAGCTTCGTGTGTGTGTACGTAAAATTTACCTAGGTACCCATTTTGCACTCTTCTGCACCTCAGAAACCCAGGAACTTAAGGAAAATTTGGTTGTGCCGGTTTTCCTCCTTACAGAACTGAAGGGTAGCAGAAAGCTGAGCCGGAAAACAGGCTTGCTGTACTGAAAGGGTTAAGCCATGACTCATTTTATACTGCCCAACTGGAAACTTCACTATACTCTGTCTTCTGGCTGATTTGTGTTATAAGAAATCTATAAAAACCCTAACCCCCCCCCCCCCCCCCCACCACACACACACACAACACACAACACACATACACAGATTTCCAATTTTGTGGTGATATGTAGTTCTATGGAACAGACAAACCAAAAAGGCAGAGTTTTAAAGTAATCATTTTATTATTTTATCGTTTAAAAAAAAAGAAGTGCAAAACAACCAAAAAGGGGGTAAATTATATACCCAAAGAATACAAAATCCACAAAAATGGATGTTTGTAACTAAAACACACGTCTGAAGTATCTGGACTGATACTTAGTGGATACTGATAACAGAATTAATTTCAATGTCAGATTCTCAGAATACACCCCCTCCCTTTAAACACAAATGCACCGCCACCATTTTGTGACGCATGTTCACAAGTATTCTCAGTCACATGCTCGCTAAGATCTTCAAAGTATGACATAAGGCAGACAGTCTAAAAGTACTCATGTACTCTTGGAGGATTGCAGAACCCAGCTAGACTGGTTAGTTTCACACACAAACCTTGACCCTTTGCAAAGGGAATTTTTAAATATCACATGTACTGTAGTGTGCCTTGGTACTGAACGTTTATACACATGAGGTATGCTATTCATATAGAAAGAATTAAATGTAAGCTGCATATGTGCAATGTTTCCATAATCCACTGAATCCTGACACAAAGTATGGGAATGTGCACATGGTAATTTACCATCTTAAAGCACAGATGTAAGATAGGGAGTCGGGGGGAGCTTTTTTTAATAATTTTTTATTTCTTTTTTTTTTTTTTTGGGGGGGGGGGGGGGGAAAGCTGATCTTCATACAAACTGGCCTCAAGACCACCAAGACACATCGCTTTATCCACTTGGCTACGACAAAGGCTACATCAGAAGTTGACTGTTGCTGTGTGGGACATACATCAGAAGTTGACTGTTCATGTTTGTGAGTGCAGGTTTCCTAACGATCCTACACATTACGTGAATCTTGCATGAAGTCATGGCATACGATTCACAGCAGTCTGATCAAGGCGTTAGTTACGTAAAGGTAAAGGTGTCCCATAACCTGTGTGGTCGCAGGGGAGCGAGGCGTCAGAGACCTCAGCTTCTCTCAGGGCAAGCATGTTTGAGGGCAGGCGCCCATCTCCTCTCCTTCGCTGCTTTACCTTCCCTGACCCTAAAGAGGGCAGGTACCCATTTACAGAGCTCTGGAGGAACTGTACTGAAGCCAAGGCACACAAACGGTCACCCATCCAATTGGGCAACCATGCTCGATGCTGCTTACTTAACTTGACAGGGGTAAAGCGAGCGCTCTGACCACTGAGCTATCCAGTCCCCATTTTACGTTAAGTTACACAGTTAAAGTCTGTCCCGAGCCTAAGGCTCATCAGGCCGGTGCTTATCCCGGTTTCTGTGGTGTTAAGCGACTGAGAGTCATAGACTCCCCCCCCTGGATAGGACGCCAGTCTATCGCAGGGTTAACCCCCAACACAAGGTTGGTACCCCTTTTACACCTGGGTAGGGTGAGAAAATAGCCGTAAAGTGCCTTTTCCAAGGGCACAACGCCATAGCTGAAAGCTGGGATCGAACCCACAACCTTCTGATTACGAGTCCAACGCCCTAACCACTAGACTACAGCGGCGGCTGACCCTGAAGAGGGCAGGTACCCATTTACCACTGGGAGAACTGGGGGGGACTGTACAGTAGCCAAGGCGCACAAACGGTCAACCATCCAACTGGTAACCACGCTCAACGCTGCTTAAACTTGACAGGGGGGAAAGCGAGCACTCTGACCACTGAGCTCTCCAGTCCCCATTTTACGTTATAGAGGACCCAAAAAAAAACCCCCACAAACCCCACCCCCAAAAAAAAGTTAGTTCGAGGACGACAGCAACTCCGCTTTCCTGTTGAGCGCCTGCGAGATCTCCTTCACCCGATCCATCACCCGCCCAAAACTCTTGGGCGCCAGGCGGCCCACGAACTTCTGCAGGAACTTGTCCGGGTGCCACCGCACCCTCTGCTCCCGCGTGAACTTCTGCAGGGCGGGGGTCGTCCAGTCGGCCTTGTCCCCGAAGAGAACCTCCATCACCTGATCCACACTCCCTTGGCAGGGCCAGGGGATGTCGGCGTAGTGCAGTTGTTTCTCGCTCGTGTCCCCCAGGGCGGCTTGGAACCTCGCCTCGTACGTCTGTCGGAGCTTCTCCAGGCTCCGTTTGGCTTTGGCGTGGCGGATGGCTTCTTTGGTGTCGGTGGTGGTTTTGGGGGCCTTGGTTTGAGTGCCGGAGTGACAGGTGGAGGGGCGCTTCCTTTTGTTGCTGTTGCTGTTGTTGTTGTGGCTGCTGCTGTTGCTGCTGTTGGAGGGGTTGGTGAAGGACTGTTGGTGGGGCGGCGTCCTCGGATCTCGTGCTCCATGCGCTCGAACCACTCTCTGGAGGTCTCCTTCTGCTGCTCTTGTTGGAAGTCTGCAAACAGTGGAAACAATGACATAAAAAATGGTGCTGATGGAGTATTCAAAAATGATTAAAAAAATGATGGTGCTGATGGTGTATTTATTTATCTGTTGATTTAAAAAAAAATTTTAAGTTGTTTTTGTTTTTTGTTCCTTGGCTACAGCTCTGAGGTTCACCAATGGTGAACTTTTTGCGTATGGACCCCCCCCCCCCCCCCCCCCCCCCCCAACAAAACAACCTCCTCTCATAAAGTATATCAGATTACACTGACACACACTTACCCCCCTCCCCCCCCCCCCAAGCAAAAACAAACAAAAAAACCACTCCAACCCCAACACAATAGCACACACTCGTCCCCTCCCCCCCAACATCAGACACACATTCTCACACACACACACACTCACACGATCCCCCCCCCTCCCCTTCCAAACATACACATGCACTAACACACACACCAGACACACACACACACACACTAACACACACACACTAGACACACACACATGCACTAACACACACACACCAGACACACACACACACACTAACACACACACACCAAAACACACACACACCAGACACACACACACTAACACACACACACACAAACACACACACACACACGCACTAACACACACACACACCAGACACACACACACACACACTAACACAAACACCAGACACACACACACACACACACACCACACACACACACTAACACACCCACTTCCTGATACTACTAGTCACAGCAAAAGTGAGGATGATAAAAACCGAACTCACCATCATAGTTATCGTAGCGTCCGTAAAAATCGGCACTCTCGTTCTCAAATTCCCTGGCCAACCTCTCGCCCCAGTCCTCCTGAGGAGAATCTTCTGATGTTTCCAGGTCTGACCACTGGGAAAAAAGAAAAAAATCATATGACAAACTGGGATTGTGAATAGCTAAGGAAACATGACAAATCAGGATTATGAATAGCTAAGGAAATGCATGACAAACCGGGATTAGGGATTGCTAAGGAAACATGACAAATCAGGATTATGAATAGCTAAGGAAATGCATGACAAACCGGGATTAGGGATTGCTAAGGAAACATGACAAACCGGGATTGTGAATAGCTAGGGAAATGCATGACAAACCAGGATTAGGAATAGCTGAGGAAACGGGACAAACCGGGATTATGAATAGCTAAGGAAACATGACAAATTGGGATTAGGAATAGCTAAGGAAACATGACAAATTGGGATTATGAGTAGCTAAGGAAACACATGACAAACCTGGATTAAGAATAGCGAAGGAAACATGACAAACTGGGATTAAGAATAGCTAGGGAAACGCATGACAAACCGGGATTAGGAATAGCTAGGAAAATGCATCACAAACTGGGATTACGAATAGCTAAGGAAACACATGACAAACCGGGATTAGGGATAGCTAAGGAAACATGACAAACCAGGATTCGGAATAGCTAGGGAAACGCATCACAAACCGGGATTATGAATAGCTAAGAAAACATGACAAACCGGGATTATGAATAGCTAGGGAAACGCATCACAAACCGGAATTAGAAATAGCTAAGGAAACGCATGACAAACAGGGAACATCTTACGCACACATTAAAAACCTGTTTCGTCTTTCAAAACAGCAGGCCATTTAATGCAGGTAGGAGCGGATGACAAAATGTTTAAAAAAAAAAACCACACACGCACACAGGTGTGTTGCGTTTTAGACACCATCCCTGAAGTTGGAATGCAGCTACCTAAAATGGTGGGGAGGAGAAAAAAAAAAGTCATATATGCAGAAAATTTCACCATTAGTGAACCTCAGAGCGCAAGTCAAGCAACAGCAAACTACCCCTCCCCCTCCAAGAAAAAAAAAGAAAAAAAAGAATTAAAATAGAGAAAAACACACACACAAAAAACCAACAACACAAGCCATAGAATGATGACCAACAAAACACAAGGCAAAAGCCTCAACCCCCAATCCATACTTACAAAGTCATACTCCGAGTCTGAGGACGTTTCGTCGTCATCTTGCGCTATGTGATGGCACAAGTCAGCCAGCTTGGAGACCAGAAAACTGGGGTAAGTGCGGCCAGAGGGCTGGGGACAGGGTTCGGACAGCAGCAGGAGCACTATGTTTTTGTACACTGAAATCACATATCGTTACATGCACCGTTAACAAAAAAAATCTCATTTGAAAAAACAGGAGCACTACATTTTTGTACACTGAAATCACACATTGTTACAATGCACTGTTAAAAAAAAATCATTTGAAAAAATAGAAAAAGACGTGTTATAGACGAGTGGGTAAG
>CM060345.1:7850807-7890807 GCA_030674155.1 Stramonita haemastoma | reverse complement strand
AATGCCGGGCTTGAATTCGAAAGGAGTACAAGCTTCTTTGGCTACACACTGAACTTCCCTACAAATTCTCCGCTCCCTGGGCCACCAAAGTGTTTCTAACATTGATTTTCTGTACAAAGACAAAACAGATCAATGGAAAATCACAAGAACATTCAGGAAGCTACTTGGCTAGTTTCGACCACGACTTTCTTCCAAACATTGAGAAATAAGATAAATACCCAAAAAGAGTGATTTGTCCTGGGCCAGCACAGTGTAGATTACGTCCCTTGGGAAAGGTGTTTTCCGCAACTCACAGCTTTCAACGTACATGAGACCTTGGACAATCATCAAGAAGTTAACAAGCCCAAGAAATCCATTCAGGAAGAAGCACGAATCAATCCTGGTGGACAAAACGTTCTTACCTCGTGACAAAAGTATAAACTAAAAACTCAGTTACACAAATCAATATGAGCATGCAAGGAAGTCATCGGATAGCCCCCAGGATTGGGAGAAGATGAAGAGAACCATAAAAGGTAAGAAAACAATGCGATCAAACGAATGTATATGACAAGTAACTAGAAATAAGTCTTACATTTTTGAAGCATATGCAAAACACAGCCTGCCTCTTCAATGTGAAGAAAAAAGAAATCTTTCCCAAACATTCCAGTACAGATTACCTGAAGGCATTGTACTAAATGTAGCTGTACCTCATAGTTTCTGACATGAACCAAGATAAAACCACCAAATAAGTGTGAAAATGCTGCTATAGAATAATTTTGAGAAGGGAAGCCTGGAATGCAATACATCCCGTGTCAGTAAAAATGTGAGGGAATGAAACAGCAAGGCGATTCACAGAACTTTGTCAGAAGATCCACGACACCAAAGAATGGCCAAAAGAATGGACACAGTCTCTTGTAATACCCCTGCCAAAGAAAGGAAACCTCAAGAAATGCCAGAACTACAGAACCATCAGTCTCATAAGTCATCCTAGCAAGATCATGTTGCAGGTAGTCCTCAACAGACTGAAAAACCAAGCAGAAAAACTCCTGGCAGAAGAACAAGCAGGCTTTAGACCAAAACGCAGCACAATGGAACAAATTTTCAATCTGAGAATTCTGATAGAGAAGCATCTCCAACACCAAAAAGACTTGTACCACAATTTCATAGACTTCAAAAGGCCTTTGACAGGGTATGGCATGACGGCCTCTGGCAAGTACTCAGGCACTTCAACATTGACAGCTGCCTAATTGAAGTCATCAAGGCTCTGTACGAGAACGCAAAAAGTGCAGTTTTCATGAACAACCATGTGGGCGAGTTCTTCAAGACCACGGTCGGGGTTCGCCAGGGCTGCCTTCTCTCACCTGTACTCTTCAACCTCTTCCTCGAAAACATCATGACAGAGACACTGCAAAACCACCACACTTCCATCTCCATTGGTGGAAGACCCCTTTGCAACCTCAGATTTGCAGATGACATTGACCTCATGGGCAGCAGCAAACAAGAACTGCAAATCCTCACAGACAATTTAACAGATCGAGCGAGCGCATACGGCATGGAGGTCAGTACAGAGAAATCAAAGATCATGGTCAACAGCGCAAGTAATGACATCACGGAAATAAAGATGAATGGAGAAACACTAGAAGAGGTGAGCCAATTCAAATACTTAGGCTCCATCCTAACAAAAGATGGCACATCAAACAATGAAGTGAAAGCTCGCATTGCAACAGCAACATCTGCTCTAGTCAGACTCGAGAAGATCATCAGAAGCAACAACATCAGCTTCGGCACCAAATATCACCTTTACAAATCCCTCGTGATATCTATCCTCCTATATGGCTGTGAATCATGGACTCTGACAGCAGAGTTAGAGAGGAGAATCCAAGCATTCGAGAACAAGTGCCACAGAAGACTTCTCAAAATATCATACAAAGAACACAAGACCAATAACTATGTGAAAGAAGAAATCAAAAAGCGTGTGGGCCCCCAAGAGCCTTTGCTCTCCACCATAAAGAGGAGAAAGCTGATGTGGTTTGGTCACACCACAAGACACAACACCCTAGCAAAAACCATCCTGCAAGGAACAGTCGAGGGCAAGAGAAGAAGAGGCCGCCAAAAGAAATCATGGGTTGACAACATCAAAGACTGGACCGCCCAACCCCTACAACACCTCCTACTAGCCACACAGGATCGTGAAGCATGGAAAAAGATCTCTGTTGCGTCTTCTCTTCATGTCCCCCCTACGTCCTTTGGGACATGGGACTGAGTGAGAGTGAGTGACTTGAGATAGTCAGATACCATGAAACATCTTCAGGTTGATCCACTATCTCATTCAATGATTCATTTGCAAAAGTTTACAACTCAATTTCCGATTTTTAATTAAAAGGAGTGACAAGCTTCTCTTTGTTACAACACTGAACTTCCCTAAACTTTCTTCCTCCCTGGGCACACGTGTTTCTGACACTGGTGTTTGGCCTGGTGACAACTGACATGAAACAAGTTCAGATGGAAAATCAAATGTCTTGTAGAAACTACTTTGGCTTAGTTTCGACAGACTTTCTTCCCAAACTTTGAGGAAATAAGATAAATACCTTATGAAGGTGCTTTGTCCATGTTTGGCAGCACAGTGTAGGAATGTACGTCCCTTTGGGAGAACGGTGTTTTTCAAGTCAACTTCATGCTTTCTAACGTAGTCTCTGAATTTCCTTGGACGATCTTCTTTAATGTAGTTAACAAGCTTCTCAATAATCTTTTCTTTAGTTTTTCTCGGCATACTGAAGCACGATTTCTAATCTGTTGCTCTGGCTAAAACCTTTTTTCCCCCGTGAGCATGAACATGTATACAACTACTAAACTCGGCCTATACTACAAACAATACTGGCTGGTAGCATGCTAGGCTAAGTCATCGGGCATTCACTCCCCTTAGGTATTCGGGGAGAAGTTGAAAGAGAAACCTTTATAAAAAATTAAGAAACATTATTTTTTCGATCAAACTGATGTATTATTTAATATTTAACTTGATAATAAGTTGGTTTTTTTTGCAGTTGATGTGCAATAACATAGCTCTGCCCATATCAACTGTGCAAATAAAAAAGAATATCTTCAATTATTCCAGTACAGGTTATCCCTAAGCGCATGCGTACTAAATGTAGCTGTCTTCTCGATGTTTTGACATGAAGGCTGATTAAAAACCAAAAGGGAAAATGTTGACTGTAGAATAATTTTTGAGATCACAGAAGCCTTGGCATCAAGTACATCAGGTGCGTAAATGTGGGAGAATGCATATATATAGTTGCCTTAAGGTTTAGTGCCGTTGTGGAATTTGCCGTGTGGAAGTCTAGCGATTTTCTGATCGCTGACCCCTCCCCCTTGACTAACTCGACAGCAAGTCTTGACCATCAGGCAGATCAACAGACAGGCGCAGATCAAGGTGTTGTGCGGACATGTTATGATTCAGTCTATAATTCAGCATACCAAAGCAGTTAAGCCATTTGCATCAGATAGGTGCAGGGTTAATTGGTAATATTACTAATAACAGTTATGGTGTACTGCGTCAGTGCATCCAATGGTGCAATGGAGAATCGGGGCTGAGAGTTCGAAGCACTTAAGAGGGAGTCGCTCAGCAGAAGAATAAGAATTTCAGTAGCACCTTGCAGGGTGATACTAAAGCAAGGGCTTATATCTTGAAGGAACAGTTCCAACCACAGAAAGAATTTGTGTAATTAAGAATTTTGCCTTATAAGCATGTGCAGGTCTACTAATACTATGCTGGGTATTAGAAATATAATAGACTGAAGCCCTAAGTTTGCAGACTTTGTCATTTTGTGATGGATCTATAAGTCTCCAGTATTGCATACAGTGGAATTTATAATCAAGGCAGATTTCAGCATGCATTGTGAAATTCAAGCTGCGCCCCACAGGGAAAGTGTACATATAATATATCAAGTATATAATGTACATGTATCACTACAGTTGTTTGTTCATTGACTCAACAAAGACCATTATCCATGGAGTTTGGTGGTTAGGTATCATCAGTATGAAGCTTGTTATTTGAACCAGTGCTCTAGCCAAAAGTGTTGTTGGTTATTGAGACCAGCTATTGTAGATCTTGTCTTCAGACTTGACAAGCTCTTACTTAGCACAATATCCTACTCTCTCCTCAGCTGACTTATCTGCAAGGTGGCTCACTGTGTTGTCTGAAAGCTTATTCTGCAAAGGATTAAGCCATGAGTCATAGTGGGATAGAAGGCAGCAGGCGATCCTGAAGGGAGCAGCATTCAAAAGTGCTGAAGTCATATCAGGAATCGCTGTTCAAGTCAAAGAACTTGTGAAAGTATCTTAAAAATCACTCCTCTTCTTTGGCCAGTGTGAACAACTTTGCAAAGTTTAATACATAATTCAACAGTATCCCTCAAACTTTGTGATAACAGTTTGCTGCACAATTTCTTTTTTAACAGTAGAAACAGCAACTGCTTGTACTAGATAAAGACAGGTATCATTTTGATATCAGGGGCAAAGAGTTGTTTGGTGCATTCACACATGTGTGTATGTGTCTTGTTGAGGATAGCTCCCAGATGGATCAAGCTCCTAGAGACAAGTCCTTCGGATGAGACTTTAAACCGAGGCCCCGTGTGCGAACGCACGCAGAACATCTTGCGCACACGTTTAAATCCTGTTCCGCTTTTCGTAAGAGTAGGCCATCGTGTGCCGGTGGAACAGATGACAATATTTACAAAACTGCATACACACGGGGACCGGATGAAAAAAAGCACATGATTGCTTATTCTGTTATCCTCGATATAAAAGAATAAATAAATAAATAAGTAAATAATAAATAAATAAATAAATAAATAAATAAATAAGAGACCACCTTGCAGTTTCATAGTCACATACACAACAACAGTAGAAACAGCTGATATTTTATTTTTAGAGTAAGTAGTAAATTTTATATTTAACACAAATGATCTCAGTCAGAACACACACTTAAGAGACATACTCGCATTGCTGACAGAAGAGGAGAAATAGTTTAAAATGGATAGATCTGCTTACAAAGTCTCACAAGGCCTAACACAATCCATATACTACAAGTTACAAAGTATCATCTCACAGTCTCTGTCTCATTGTTCAGCTTTACTGACCCATGACTAACAAGTTCAGTGGGATGGAGTCATGTTTTTCAACACAATGACAGCATGTAGTACATGCAGATAAATTCCTGGCCTGTCCAGAGGGAAATACTAGAAATTTATGAAGTTCTAGCTACTGCTAGGCAACAGTTGCTCTTCAAAGTCCACCTGGAGTTTATATGTATATCCTACTCCTGGTGACAGTGAAACTGAAACCGTATGAGCCCTTGACAAGGAAGAGAATAATCCTTCTAGGAGCATCACCCAGGATCTGTCTTGAGCAAATTTTCTTTAACCAGTTCCGTGCCTATACTGGCTATAGCCATAGGATGGCAGCTGACATCCTAAGCAAAGTGCTTCTCCAGTGCCTATAGGATGTCAGCTGATGTCCTTGTTTTTTTCCGATTTTTCACAAATTCGAGTCTGGTGTTAGAGTGAAAATTTCTTCTCACACGGTTAGAGGAACGCCTTAGCTATTCTAAAGTAGGAATTGAATCTCTCTAGTCTCTATGTTACAATGGATGTCATTTTTTTCTTCTTATTAGTTGTGACTGGTTAAGATTGCACAGGTGTAAGCTGAGCACCATGTGGTGAAATGGAGTCTGAACTTTTGTGTTTACCATCTGCTTAACTTATACTGCTTTGGCAGCACTGCAAATAATTTTTGATCACTGTAATGATAGGGAAAATGGTGATTGTTTGTCAGATGATTCATCTTAAAATGACAGTGATTATGACAGTGATAGCAATGTGCGACACATTCAGGATGCTATGTAGCAGACAAACTTTTCAACAAAACAGTGTATCTTATACTGTTATAGTGATAGTGAGTCTACACACAGTTCCAGCCATGACAAAGTCGGTCAAGGCCTGAGGCAACATGCAAAAGGGGAAGGGGATGTGGGTAGGGGGAGAAGGGTGGTGAAGAGAAGAAATCGGAGTGGGCAGAAGGGGCTGGCCAGGTCAGCAGGGCCAGAAAAGTTGCAATTATGCATTATGTTCAAATATGTGGGTATAGATTTGAGTAAATTGGTAAAGATGATCCTCAAAGAGGGTATTATCACTCTTTTTGTGGTTTGTCTTGTATATCTTGGCCAAGAAAGTTGCTTTAGTGTCAGGCAAAAAAGTTAAGTTCATTAGGCATGTTCTGTAACGTCGGAAAATCAAAATTCTTAAAATCCGAATAGATAATCAGATTCCTCATTCATTTTCCAGTAAAAAACATAGAATACTTATCTTTCTATCTCAAATAGTTTTCACGCCAGAATTTTTAGTTAATTATTACCCCAGAAACTGTAAAAACCTCTGGCAGTGGCAGGGGCCTTAAATATGATTTTTCCTGGTAGCAAACTGGTTAAGTTAGTAAGTACTGTGGAGGACTGGAGCTGGCAGCCATCAGTTACATTGCATTTCTTAACTGAAACCAGTGATAAATACTCCCAAGTTTGTAAAATACTTTGACGTATGAACAACTCTTTTCTTCACCAAATTAGAAGTCTTTGCTCAATGTTGTTAAAATGATTGATATTATCAGAAATTATATGTAAACTTTGTTCAAGGCAGAGTTTTTTGTTTTAAAAAAAAAATTTTTTTTCGGACCTGGCAGAGTTGAGTCTATCATTTTTGTTTCAGTTTGTGTGTGAACGTTGTGTGTGCACATGCAGGTTTGGTGGGAACATGAGTCTGATGGCAGAGTTGAATCCATTATTTTTCTTTCAGTTTTTTGTGTGAACGTTGTGTGTGTGCACACACAGGTTTGGTGGAACATGAGTCTGATGTCCGACCTGGCAGAGTTGGTTTTTTTGTTTTTTTTAAATTATTTTTTCGGATCTGGCAGAGTTCAGTCTGCTATTCTTCATTCAGTTTTTGTGTGAACATTGTGTGTGCACATGCAGGTTTGGTGGGAGGGAACAGTCGCCATGAGTCTTGATGTCAGACCTGGCAGAGTAGAGCCCATTACTTCTCATTCAGTTTTTGTGTGAATATTGTGTGTGTGCACACACAGGTTTGGTGGGAACATGAGTCTGATGTCGGACCTGGCCGAGTAGAGCCCATTATTTTTCATTCAGTTTTTGTGTGAACGTTGTGTGTGCACACGCAGGTTTGGTGGGAACATGAGTCTGATGGCAGAGTTGAGTCCCATTATTTTTCATTCAGTTTTTGTGTGAACATTGTGTGTGCACACGCAGGTTTGGTGGGAACATGAGTCTGATGTCGGACTTGGCAGGTTTGAGTCCATTATTTTTCTTTCAGTTTTTGTGTGTTGTGCATGCACATGCAAGTTTGGTGGGAGGGAAGGGAACAGTTGCCATAAGCCTGGTGTTGGACCTGTCAGAGGTGGGTTTAAAAATTTTTTTTTTAAAGTGGAGTCCCATTATTTTTCATTCAGTTTTTTGCGTGAACGTTGTTGTGTGTGCGCACATACAGGTTTGGTGGGAACAATGAGTCTGATGTCGGACCTGGCCGAGCTTTAGCCAGCACCTGCAGCAGGAGCGACTGTTTGTCTCCACGGAGAAGGAGCAGCTGCAGCGTCTGTACGAGAATGTCGCCAGACATCGGAGCGTCTGCTGCATGTGGCCTGGATCGGCCGCCAGCAGAAGTCCATCCTGGGCACCTGCATGTCGGGCAGCGACACCAGGGCTGTGGATGTGAGTCCGGTGTTGTTTGGGGTTTGTGAATGATAGTCGGGTTTGGGTGTTTTTTTGTAAGTCAGGTTTTGGGGTTTGTAAATGATAGGTTTTGGGGTTTGTAAATGATAGTCAGGTTTTGGGTGTTTTTTTGTAACTGTCAGGTTTTGGGTTTTTGTAAGTCAGGTTTTGGGGTTTGTGAATGATAGTCAGGTTTTGGGTTTTTTTGTAAGTCAGGTTTTGGGGACCTTGTAAATGATAGTCAGGTTGTTTTTTTTTGTAAAGTCAGGTTTTTTGGGGTTTGTAATGATGTCAGGTTTTGGTTTTTTTTGTAAGTCAGGTGTTTTGGGTTGTAATGATAGTCGGTTTTGGTTTAAATGATAGTTTCTTTTTGTGTTTTTTTTTGTGTTGTTTTTGATTGTTTTACATACATTTCTTTCTTTCTTCTTTCTGTCTTTCTGTCTGTCTGTTTTTCTTTCTTTTCTTTCTTTTTTTTCTTTCTTCTTTTATATCGACTCAATCAGGATAATGGAATAAGCACTCGGGTGCTTTTTTATATCCAGTCCCTGTGTATATGCAGTTTTGTAAATCTTGTCATCTGTTCCCACCGCACACAATGGCCTACTCTTAGAAAAGCGGAACAGGATTTAATGTGTGCACAAGATGTTCTGCGTGCGTTTGCACACGGGGCCTCGGTTTATAGTCTCTTAAGGCATACCTCGTCACGAGGCACGTTATAGTCTTATAAGGCAGATGCTGCATTCAATTTCGGGATGGTATCTGAACTGTAAACATGGCACCATTGTGCATGCATTTTCAACAAAAACTTGGTCGTCAGATCTTACTGACACAAGATGGGGCTGCTATTTATACTGACAGGTTCCCAGCCTCCCCACAGGGGAATGGTATGTTTAAAGATGATTGATTTCACTCTTGATTCCAACATGACTAACAAAAAGAAAGATTTGTGCTGCTTATTGGTTTCTGGTTCTGTTTTTTTTTCTCTCTGTATATGACATGCTTCAGTCTTATATATGTAAGAATTGGTATGTTGGAATGGTCTTTCAAGATGAATTTCACTCTTGTTCCAACATGAATACAAAAGAAGATTTGTGCTATTATTGTTACAATCTGTTGTTGTTGTTTTATGTATAAGCATTTGTTCAGTCTATATGTTGTACAACTGATTTTTCTTGATAAGCATGTGGCTCAGTCTTTCATATGTCATACCTGTAAACATCTATCTGTGATTTTGCCAGGTATTTTTAATTTATTTTTTGTATTTATTATTCTTTTATATCGAGAATAATGAAGAAGCACTCATGTGCTTTTTTAATATATATTTTTTTTACATCCAGTCCCCGTTGTATGCAAGTTTTTTTTGTAAACCACATCATCCGTTCACGGTGCAGGTATGCGGAGTAAGCAACGAACTGGAGAACACGAACTTCGTGGATTCGTACAAGCACTTCAGCCATCCACGACAGCAAGTACGGGGACGTGCTCAAGTTCCTGTGGGAGAACCCGGCCACAGTGGGCCCAGTGCATTTACCTCGGGGAGAAGGCGGGGCTTCCAGGCATGGAGCGAACCGTCACCACCATCACGGCGTCGGTGTACGGGGGATGCATGTTCCGCGAGGACGAGTCGGCCATGCTGCACATCTTGAAGCTTTTGACGGAGCTGCAGGTCTGTGTTCAAGTTCATTTAACGTCTTTTCACAAGTTGTGATTTTAGATGGAAAGGCGGGAGGGGGGGGGGGGAAGGTGGGTGTGTGAGTGTTCAGGGAAGGGGGTGTAGTTAGCAATGTATGGGATAAAGAATATTTTAGATAAAGATATTTAGTTACATTTTTCATTGGAATCACTGATTTTGTTAGAGATTGTTAGAACTGCATTTTTGTTTTGTTTATTGTTAATAGGTTAGTAATGAAAAGGTTGTTTTTGTTTTGTTTTGTTTTTTTTAAATTACTTAGCATGGTGGGTGTGGTGGTGTGATGTGTGGAGTAGTGGGGAGTGAGTGGTGAGTGATGTGAGTGAGTGAGTGTGTGAGTGAGTGTGTGTGGTGTGATGTGTGTGTGTGTGTGTGTGATGGTGTGTGTGTGTGTGTGATGGGAAGAGAGAGAGAGAGAGAGAGAGAGAGAACGATGTAGTGAGGAGAATGTTGTGTGTGTGTGTGTGTGTGTGTGTGTGTGTGTGTGTGTGTGTTGTGTGTGTGTGTGTGACTGTGTGTGTGTTTGAGAGAGAGAGAGAGAGGAAGTAGAGAGATGAGGGAGAGAGAGAGAGAGACCAGGAGAGACAGAGAGACAGAGACAGAGCTGAGACAGAGAGACAGAACACTGACACTACATGAAATGATTTTAATTGCACATCGCCTTAGCCACAATACATATTGGAAAAAAAAAGTAGGAAGTTCTGACATATCAGCATATCTGTATTGTACAATCTGGTTACTTAGCTTATCGTCATACCATCAGTTCAAATCTCGGACAGTTGTGCTACCATTACATTCACTTTCACTGTATGATTTGATCTGAATTAGTATGAGTGGGATGGGGAGAGAGAAGAGAGAGAGAGAGAGAGAGAGAGAGAGAGAGAAGAGAGAGAGAGAGAGAAGTGCATGCATACACATGTGTAATAGTTTGTATGAATGGGGTTTTTTTATGTATGACTATGAGTATATGCACATATGATTGCAAGTGTGCTCCATGAAACAGACCCCCCCCCCCCCATTGCGCTGTATCCTACATTGACTTAGAGGTTTACTGTTTTTATGCATTCTAACCGCGTTGAATTAATTGATCACTGACACTGGCCTAGCCAAGCGTGCTTATGATTCACCATTGCCAAGGCCTCATAAAATTTGTAGTGTAATTGTTGAATGCCTTCAGCCCTGACAAGCTCTAACAAACAACCTCTTCTCTTCAAGAGAATAATCCCCAGAAGTCGAGTAGGCTGCCTATATGCGAGGTACTGAAATATCATACACGCAAACTTCTCATTCAATGTGCAATTTCAATCTCACAGGATTCCCAGTGATTATGAGTCAGAGTGCACATTGCAGACCCCAGAGTGTTAAGCTGGGAACAAACATAACAACAACACACACAACACCTGACAAAGAAACACAATGTATGTTTGTTAGTTTTACAAAACTGTACACCTATTCTTCTTTGCACATTGAAAACAAAACAAAGCAAAGAAATATTTTTGTAAAGAAAGGAAATATTAATGGAAAAAACGCGCTCATTGTGTTGTACTCTGGGTCTAAAACCCTTTGAAGCATCAAACTAACTAGAAAAACCCCCACCCCCCCCCCCCAAAAAAAAAGAAGAAACAACAACCAAAAAACAAACAAACAAAATCAACTTAAGAGTCAACGGTTAACAGATCAGATCTACATTCTGATCTTGAAAGCTAAGTCAGAGTCGCTGAAAATAAGCTATTAATAATGAAGAGTAGCTGCAAAATTGAAAAACAACCAAATCAGTATCACCAAAATAGATGACAACAAATCTGTGATAAAACACGTCCCGAAATAAAGTTTTGATGCGATATCAGTACAGACTCTAATCCCACCACGAGAGTCCTATGATAATAATAATAAAAACAACAATAATAATAATGATAATGATGATTATGATACGAAGAAGAACAAGAAAACTTAAATAACAAACTCATCTTCCCCCCCTGCAGGTTGCCAACGACGACAACCCCCGGCGACTGCTGCGTAAGAGGAAACTGTGCTTTTTCCCTGATGTATAAGCAGCTGTGCGACTCGCTGTTCTCGGCGCGCCTCTTCCTGACAGCCTGCGCTGCACGAACCATCATGCGCCTACTGATGGAGGAAGAGTGGTTCTATGACATCGACCCCTCCAAGGTAAGCCCCCCCCCCCCCCCACCCTCCTCGTTTCAAAAGGTAAAGGTGTCCCATAACCTGGGTGGTCGTAGGGGAGCGAGGTATCAGAGACCTCAGCTTCTCTAGGGGCCAGTATATGGAGGGCGGCGCCCATCTCCTCTCCCTTGCTGCTTTACCTTCCCTGACCCTAAAGAGGGCAGGTACCCATTTACAGCTGGGTGAATTCAGGGGACTGTACTGAAGCCAAGGCGCGGAAACGGTCACCCATCCAACTGGTAACCACGCTCAATGCTGCTTAACTTGACTGGGGGAAAGCGAGCGCTCTGACCACTGAGCTATCCCGCCCCCTGTGCATGTATTCATTTATTCATTTTTATTTTATTCTTTTATATTGAGGGTAATGGAATAAGCAAGATGTTGTGTGTGCGTTGGCACACGGGGCCTCAGTTTATAGTCTCATCTGAAGGACTGTCTGAATCATACAAGTTTGCCATTCGGGGGTGGGGGGTAGCGGGGGGGTAGCGTAGTGGTTACACAACTGTCAGTCTCCCTCCACTTTCAGCTACTCTCTGCTGCTGTCCATTCCATCCCTTCCCTGTGGCCAGCTGGTGTTAATTATAGCAGGAACTGATTATACTTGGACTAGGTGAAAGGAAAGGGTACACTTATTTAAGCACTGGGCCCAGGATCCTTGTTTGAGTTATGAACTCAGTGGTCAGAACATTGCGCTCGCAATTTGACGACACGGGTTCGATCCCCGTTTGAGGAGATTTTTGTCCTGGAGTTAACATCAGTGCTGACTCCACTCTCCCCCAAAGTTTTTCTGATGAGACTATAAACCAAGGCCCTGTGTGTGAACGCACGCAGAACTTCTTGCGCACACGTTAAACTCTTCGTAAGAGTAGGCCATTGTGTGCTAGTGGGAACAGATGACTTTTACAAAACTGCATACACAGGGGGAGTGGATGTAAAAAAGCACAAGAGTGCTTATCCCATTATCCTTGATATAAAAGAATAAAATAAATGAATGATGGATTTGCGTGCTGTGTATGAGGAGAAAGCTGATGTGGTTTGTCACACCACAAGACATAACACCTTAGCAAAAACCATCTTGCAAGGAACAGTCGAGGGCAAGAGAAGAAGAGGCCGCCAAAAGAAATCATGGGTTGACAACATCAAAGACTGGACCGCCCAACCCCTGCAACACCTCCTACTAGCTTCACAGGATCGTGAAGCATGGAAAAAGATCTCTGTTGCGTCTTCTCTCATGTCCCCCCTATGTCCTTTGGGACATGGGACTGAGTGAGAGTGATGAGTGAGTGAGTATGTGATAATTATACTCCACCAAATTTTCGTTCGTCTCTCAGGCCCTGGTGCGCTTCCCGCCGAAAGATCGCCTGAAGCGGTTTGGGGACCCCGGGACGGAGGAGCACAAGAAGAAGCAGAGCATGTACCGCAACTTCATCGTGGACAAGCTGGTGACACTGTCGTCGCGCTTCATCAGCAACATCAAGGCCAACCTCCACTGCTTCCCCCCTGCCCTGGCCTGGCTCATCTCCCAGGTCTTCACCACCCTCACCGCTACGGGTCACCTCGACCCAGCTGAGGTGGGTTGGTTGGTTTGGGTTTTTTTGCGGGTTTTTTTTTGGTAATCCTTGTAACTCTTGTGTTGTTTGATAGCTTTTGTTTTTCTTTCTTCTTTTTAAAAAGAAAATTTTTTTTTTTCTTCTTCTTTTAAAAATAAGGGGGGATTCCCTCACCATTACGGGTCACCTTGACCCGGCTGAGGTGGGTTGGGTTTTTTGGGGGGGGGGGGTTGTTGGTTTTTTTGGTAGCCTTGTAACTCTTGTGTTGTCTGATAGCTTTTGGGTTTTTTTTTCTTCTTTAAAAAAAAAAAAAAAGATATTGTTGGTTTTTTCCTCCTTTTTAAAAATATTTTTTTTTGTTCATCTATTACAATTGTTACTTAATTTATTTAATTTTTTGGGCAGGTGGGAGTGGCGTGTGCGGATCTGGTTTTCGCTCTCTTCGGGGGGTAACCCCATAACTCTTTGTGTTGTCTGATAGCTTTTGTTTTTCTTCTTCTTTTAAAAAAAAAAAAGTTAATGTATATATGTATATATATATATATATATATATATATATATATATATATATATATATATATATATATATGTATATATATATATATATATATATATATATATATATATATATATATATATATATATTATTTTTTTTCTTCTTCTTAAAAAATTTTTGTTGTTGTTTTCATCTATCCTCACCCCACCCAGGTGTAAAAGGGGTACCAACCTTGTGTTGGGGGTTAACCCTGCGATAGACTGGCGTCCTATCCTGGGGGGAGTCTATATGACTCTCAGTCGCTTAACGCCACAGAAACCGGGATAAGCACCGGCCTGATGAGCCTTAAGGCTCGGGACAGACTTTAACTTTAACTTTCATCTATCACAATCATTACTTAATGTATTTCTTCCATTTTAGGGCAGGTGAGAGTGGCATGTGCGGATCTGGTTTTCACTGCTATCCCCTTGTGGGGGGTAACCCCGAAACTCTTGTGTCGTCTGATAGCTTTTGTTTTTATTCTTCTTTTAAAAAAAAAAAAAAAAAAAATAGGGACCTGAGGAAGAAAGTGTGGCCGACGGAGATAACCCTACAGACCAAGCTGTATGGCCCACGAGAGGAGCTGGAAAAGACATTCCATTATTTTTCCCAGACACATCTGACAGTGTAAAGCGAACGAGAGAAGAAGAAGAAAAAATATATATATTTATATATATATATATATATAAAAATTTTCATCATCTTTTAAAAAAAAAAAAAAATTTTTTTTTGTTCGTCTATCACAGTCGTTACTGAATTTCTTCCTTTTTTGTTCAGGTGAGAGCGGCATGTGCGGATCTGGTCTTCGCTCTCTTCATCTGCCCGGCCATCTGCGACCCGGAGCCTTACGGCATCACCTCGGACATTCCCATCAGCCACATCACCCGACACAACCTCATGCAGATCGCCCAGATCATCCAGGTTCTGGCCATCTCCCGCTGGGATGACATTGATTCCAAGGTCAAGGACCTCTACGGCCACTTTGAAAAGGTGAGGCGCTCTGGCTTTGTTGGGAGTGTGTGTGTAATCTGTGCATTTTTTTATGTGTAGAATATGTGTGATATGTGCTTTTTTGTAGAATGTGTGTATTTATGCATTTTTTGTGGAGTATGTGTAATTTGTGCATTGTTTTGTGGAGTGTGTGTAATTTGTGCTTTTGTTGTTGTTGTTGTTGTTAGAATGTGTGTACTCTGTGCTTTTTTTTGTAGAGTGTGTGTACTCTGTGCATTTTGGGGGGGGGGGGGGGGGGGGATTTAGAATGTGCATAATCTGTGCATTTTTTTGGGGGGGGAGGGTAGAATGTGTGTTATCTGTGCATTTCTTTTAAAATTAAAAAAAATAAAATATGTGTAACCTGTCCTTTTTTGGGGGGGGGGTGGGGGTGAGGGGTGCGGAGGGGTGGTAATGGTGGCTGTATTTTTGTGTCTTTTGGGATTGAGTGAAATTGAGTTCCTTTAAGATAACAGTTGAAAAGAAAGATTAGACTCGAAAGCGCTATAACCGAGTGGTTAGGGGCATTCAACTTAAATCTCATGGGTCTATGAAGTTGTATGTTCCAATCTCTCTACATCTGATGAATTTTCACGATCTATCAGGTCAGCTTAAGTGCAGGCCTGCCGATGCCTTAATTCCACCCTTGCATATATATATATACAAACTCATGAAGAAAATCCATTATGCATTTCAAAGGCCCCCATAATTCATGTCAGCGTTTTGTGAGTTAACGGAAGCACCAACATACCCAGCATACATCCCTGAAGCTGGATTGTGGCTACCTTCATGTGTGTATTTGAATGAATGTCTGATCCACCTTGCCACCTTCTTCCTTGAAACAAACAACTGTTTTTTGCTGTGCGTTGTGTTGCAGGGCTGCATGTCGACGGTGCTGGACTTTTTCCTGGAGGGATCATGGGACGACGCTGTATTGTCGCAGGGCCTGACTCCCCCCAACCTCCCCATGCGCTCTGCTATGCTGATGACTCCCAGCAACGTCAAAGAACTGGTGTGTGTGTGTGTGTGTGTGTGTGTTGGGGTGGTGGGTGGGGGGGGGGGGTTGTGTGTTGTGTGTATGTGTGTGTGTGTTGGGGGGGGGGGGGGGGGGGGGTGTTTGTGGTGTGTGGGTGGGTGGGTGGGTGGTAAAGAGAGAGAGTGTGCTTATGGTGTGTGTGGTGTGTGTGTGGGTGGGTGGGGGGGGTTGAGTGTGTGTGTGTGTGGGTGTGTGTGTGTGTGTGGGGGGGGGAGGGGGGGGGGGAGGGGGGGGGGGAGGGTGGGGGGGGGAGTGTGAGTGTGGTGTGTGTGTGTGTGTGTGCGTGTGTGTGTGAAATTCACTTAACATCTTTTCACAAGTTGTGATATTAGATGAGAGGGAGGGGGAAACCTCAAAACCCCCGTATTTGATTGATAAATAAATTAAAAAACCCACCCCAAAACAAACAAAAAGTCGAGACAAAACATTAACCCACCGATTTCATTTCTTCCCCCCCCCCCACTCCACCCCACCCACCTCCCTCCCCAACCCTCCCCCCCCTCATCCCATCACAACCTCCCCCCAAACAACACAGATCGCGTTCCTCCGCCACACCTGCCAGCTGCTGGAAGACAAGCACCCAGGCAAGAAGGCCCTGGATGCTTTGCTGTGCACCTTACCTCAGGAGGTCCTCTCCTCCCCTGCAGACAGTCTGGCTGCCGTCAGTCCCGCTACTGCTACTGCCACTGGCAGTGGCTTCACTGTGGAGTCTGTCATGTCAGTCATCGGGGCCACGCTGCCCGTCACCCCTGACACCCCCGGCTCTCAGCGCAAACTCTTCAAGGCCAAAGGTGAGTGAGGGAGGGGGGGGGGGCGGAGGGGGGGATAAGGGGTGGGATGGGGTGGGGTGGGGTGGGATAATAGAGGGTGGGGGGGGGGTAGGTGGGGGTGGGGGTGAATGGAGTGGGGAATAATGTGGGTTTTTTGTGTGTAGATATTTGTGTTTTGTATGCTTTTTTTGTTGTTGTTGTTGTTGCTGTCACTTTGTTTTTCTTTCTGTTTGTTGGTGGCTTTCTTTTTTGTTGTTGCTGTTGTTTATTTAGGAGGTGTTTAAAAATTTTTTTTATTGTATGTGGGGCAATAACCATGAACTGATTTAGGGGATTGAAAAAAAAATCAACAAAAAGACGTACTAGGTTGGAATTTTAACCAGTGCATTGGGTGATGGTCATTTTAACAAAAGTGTGTGTGTGTGTGTGTGGGTTTATGTGTGTGTGGGTGTGTGTGTGTGTGTGTACGTGTGTGTATGTGTGTGTGTGTGTGTATGTGTGTGTGTCTGAGTGTGTGTGCATGTGCATGTGTGTGGGTGGGTGGGTGCATGTATGCGTGCGTGCGTGCATGTACATGCATGTGTGTGTGCGTGTGCGTGCGTGCGTGTATTTGCATGCGTGTGTGCACGCGTGTGCGTATGTGCGCGGCATGCCTGCATGCATGCGTGCGTGTGTGTGTGTGTGTTGTATCAGGCATGAAGAAGAAGTCCTCAGGAACCAGTCTGAACCAGATGGGGGAGGAGGCAGGGGGGGACAGGGAGGTTCCCACTGCCTCGGAAGACGTGCTGGTCATCACAGTTGTCCCCCCTGCAGACTGCCCGGGAATGATCCCCGAGAAAAAGGTCATTGGCTGAGGGCTGTGTTCCCTTGTGTGTGGTGTTGATGGTGGTTATAGTCAGGGTTCGCGCTAGGATTTTTAAAAACCGGTACTGCGAGTTGCCATTTCAGAGATATCTTGACCAACTCCCCCAAAATCGGTCCCCAGAAAATAAAATCCAGTACATATTGTGAACAAAACGAAACTATTCAGTGAGGGGGTGGGGGAGGGGGGGGGGTTGTTCGGCAGCAAAACAAAATCTAAATTGAAGGCAAATCTCTCAGAGACTGACTACTGTGCTGCTGCCACTCGTTTCTTGGGCTTGAAACCACGCAGGAAATATGATTTATTTTCTAGCGCCTGTGCCACTGTCTGTGTCAGTCTGTTGTTTTGCACATCATTCGTGTGACTTAGGCCTATATTCTTCTTTCTTGTTTCTATGCTTAGCGCTCATCTAGATCTTTTGTTCAATTTAGATTTTGTTTTCGACTCTTCTCTCTCAAAGCAACGGGCAAAGTCATAGTCATAGACCCTCCACTTTTCGCTTTTCGTTAGAGTAGGCCATCGTGTGCTGGTGGGAACAGATGACATTTACAAAACTGCATACACACGGGGACTGGATGTAAAAAAGCACAGGAGTGCTTATTCCATTATTCTCGATATGAAAGATTAAAAGAATAAAGAATAAATCAATCTAGGCCCCATTTACTCATTGTGAATGGAAGTCACTGTCATGCCGAGAAGAGCGCGAAGCTCTATTCTTTCACAGTAAAGCTTGCTGTTCTGCGTGCTAGGCTAATAATGAGGCTGGCGCCAAAGATGTTCGTCGGAAGGGGTTGGAAAAGGGTAGGTGCGTAAGCACAGTACAGGCGCATGACAGACTGTCAGAAAATGTCACTTCAGACTTTTTTTTTCTGAGACGGAAATCTAATCGGTCACAGGCAAACAGAATCGGTACGCGGTACCGGCTGCTTCGAAAATTTTCGGTATTCCCTGTTTACAATCGGTAAAATACCGGCAATTACCGGTTATCGCGAACCCTGTATAGTGTGTCTGTGTTGTTGAGTTTGTCAAATGAATGTATGTTGTGCATGTTTACATTAAAAAAAAAAGGTAAAGGTGTCCCATAACCTGTGTGGTCGTAGGGGAGCGAGGCATCAGAGACCTCAGCTTCTCTAATGGCCAGGATATTGAGGGTGGTGCCCATCTCCCCTCCCTCGTTGTTTTACCTTCCCTGACCCTAAAGAGGGCAGGTACCCATTTACAGCTGGGTGAACTGGGGGACTGTAGTGAAGCCAAGGCGCGCAGACAGTCACCCATCCAACTGGTAACCTCGCTCAACACTGCTCAACTTGACTGGGGGAAAGCGAGCGCTCTGACCACTTAGCTATCCTGCTCCCTGTTTACATAATACTACTAATTATACATGAAAGTTTTAGAGCGCTGAATCTTGTAAAGCCAACAAATCAAAACGCTTACATTTGAATCATTCACACTCATTCGACCGTTCACATCAACAGCAATGAAAAAAAAAATTGATTGACAGATCTTGGGTCACTAATTAGTTTGGTCATGAGAAACAGTATTTTATATATATATTTATATTTTTTAGTTTTTCATTCCTCGACTAGAGCTTTGAGATTTACCAATGGTGAGATGTTTGGGTATGCACCCAGTTAACAACACCATAGCAATTTGGTAGCCGCGTTCTGATTTTGGGGGAGACAAGAGAAATAAATGCACATGTGGACTGGAAAATCTATTATAAAAAAAAAGAAGGAAAAAAAAGAGAGGGTGGTGCTGCTGTTGTGGCGATGCACTCTTCTTAGGGAAGGAAACATGCATTTATCACAGATAAATCTGCCGTGACAGATTGTGATATACAGTACATTACAGTGTGGTTTATTACTGATATCAGGACTTTTTTTTCACAGTTTTAGATAGTGTAGAGTTACATTTTGGAGTAATGTACTTCCAATGTTTTAAGTATATCACACAATTCACAGCTGGCACTACAGATTGTCAGAGAGAGAGAGAGCGAGAGCGAGAGCGAGAGACTGCATGTATGTATAAGATGACAGGTTTTTTTTTCTCTCTTGAACTTTTTAAACAGTAAGCAAGTCTCACTGATTAAAAAAAAAAAAAGGCCTTTCTTTGATGATGTTGATCGTACATTAATAATAATTAAAAAAACCCAAACCTTTAAAACTTGCTTGACTGGTCAACTGTCCGACAGGTGTTAGCATGGGAATACGAGAACAGACGCCGCAAAGTGAAATACCCCTCCTCCCTCTCCGACTCCATTCCAGTTCCCGCGGCGGAGATTCAGGAAAAGAGAACTCGCTTCTCTCTGTCGCACGATCAGGAGTCCATAGGTATGGGAAGCAAAAGTGCTGCTTTTCGCCTTTTGTTGTTTTTGTTGTTGTTTTTTTTGTGTGTGTGTAAATGTTGCTTGGTTTTTTAGGTCTTCTGTCCCTCTCCCCTGAAATAGTGAGGTGTTTGTGTGTGTGTGTGTGTGTGTGGGTGGTGGGTGGGGGTGGGGGGTGTTTGTGTGTGTGTGTGTAAGGGTGGGTGGGTGAGTGTGTGTGTGTGTGCGTGGGCTTGTGAGAATTGAGGGGGGGGGGGAAAGAGTCTGAGATCATTATTATTATCATTACTCATTCTTTTCTTTCAAGGATAAAGGAACAAGCATACTCGTCTTCCTTTTTTTTCTCTCATCCAATCCCAGAGTGCATGAAATTTTGCTAAAAAAAATCAATCACCCATTCCTTACCATCACACAAACAACCTACTCTTCCCCCCAAAAAAAACAGAACAGGCTTCTTTTTTTTTTTCTTTTTTCTTTTTAAACTCTGACCCCCCCCCCAGGCAACCCCACACAAATGACCTACTCTCCCAAAAAGCGGAACAGGCTATTTTCTTTTTCATTTTTTAAAACTCTGACTCCCTCCCACCCAGCAAACCCACACAAATGACCTACTCTTCCGAAAAAAACAACAACAGAACATTTAAAAAAATATTTTTTTTATTCATTTTTAACTCGACCCAAACTCTGACCTCTCCCCAGGCAAACAGCTGACTTCAGACTTGAGCAAGAACACTGACAGACCTATGTCGGCGAAAAGCGAGAACTGATTTCTGGACATCGATGTGGCCACAGTGGTCGGGGGTCACCGAGCATCAGTGGTCGAGACACCCCGCTCTCTCAGGCCGGGGAGTTGTAGAGGAGAACCCTCGCGGGCGGCGGCCGAGCTCCCGGTTCCCGTGCCGGAAACCGTGCAGAAGCAGAACAGGGTGGACGTGACTGACCGCTTCGGGAAGTTTGACCTGGAACGTGAGTTGTGTGTGTGTGTGTGTGGGGGTTTTGTGTGTGTGTGTGTGGGGGATGTGGGGGGTTGTGCGTGTTGTGTGTGTGTGTGTGTGGTTTGTGAGCTTCCGGGTTCCTGTTTGGGAAAACTGTGCAGAAGCAGAACAGGGTGGATGTGACTGACCGCTTCGGGAAGTTTGACCTGGAAGCGTGAGTGTGTGTGTGGGGATTGTTATTTTTTAATTTTATTTTGAGGATAATTGGTGAGTTGTGGGATTGTTTTTATTTTTTTTTTTTTATTTCGAGGATAATGTGGGATTTTCATCCAGTACCCTGTGTGTATGCAGTTGTGTAATATTGTCATTCCGAGAGAGAAGTTGGGGAAAAAAGTGGTGTGTGTTGGGCAATAGACGAGATCAGGCTGGAGTATTTTTAATTGAAAAAAAAGTGTATTGGACATAAGACAAGATCAAGTCTGATATTTTTTAATGGAAAAAAAAATTGTGTGTGTTGAGACAGGAGACGAGATCAGTCCCTGAGTTTTTGAATGGAAAAAAATCAAAATAGAAATTTTATTTCAGATATTTTCAAATGTGTGTGTGTTGGGACAGAGACGAGATCAAGTCTTGGAAGTTTTTTAAATGGAAAAAAAAAAAATATTTTTGGTGTGTGTGTGTTGGGACAGGAGACGAGATCAAGTCCAAGAGTTTTTGAATGGAAAAAGTCAAAGTCAATGTCAAAATTTTATTTCCAGATATTTCCAAATGGTGTGTGTTGGGACAAGAGACAAGATCAAGTCTGGAAGTTTTTTGAATGGAAAAAAAAAAAATTGTGTGTGTGTGTTGGGACAGGAGACAAGATCAAGTCCTGGAATTTTTTAATGGAAAAAAGTCCAAGTCCAAGTCAAAATTTTATTTCCAGCTATTTCCAATATGTGTGTGTTGGGATAGGAGATGAGATCAAGTCCTGGAGTTTTTAATGGGAAAAAAATTGTGTGTTGGGCAATAGACAAGATCAAGTCCTGGAATTTTTTGAATGGAAAAAAGTCAAAATCAAAGTCCAAGTCAACAAATTTTAATTTCCAAATGTGTGTGTTGGGATAGGAGATGAGATCAAGTCCTGAAGTTTTTGAATGGAAAAAAAAAAAAAAAAAAATTTGTATTTGTAGTGTGTGTTGGGACAGGAGACGAGATCAAGTCGAACGGGTCCAGCGCGACACACTGGAGCACAGATGTGCTGGCCAGCGACTCGGAGCCTCCAGACCAGAACCAGCTGGACCGACTGGAGGAGGTGGCGGAAGAAAACTTCATGCGCCCCTTCATGCTGGGGGCACGAGACCAGGAGGTGGAGTGGTGGCTCCTTTGACACTGGGGTCAGCTGCTTGGGAACTTGTGTGTGTGTGTATCGGTGGTCTAGAGGTAACGCGCCTATCTAGAAAGTGAAAGGTATGGAAGTGGGTGGGTCTTCTACACAGGCGTCAGCTGCTTTATTTTACACTGGGGTCAGCTGCTTGGGAACTTGTGTGTGTGTGGTGGTGTTTTTGTTTTGTTTTTTGTTTTTGTTCCTTGGCTCTGAGGTTCACTGATGGTGAGATTTTTGTGTATGCGACCATTTTTGTTCTCCACCCACCATTTAGGTAGCCGCATTCCGACTTCAGTGGGGATGTTTAAACATGACACCTGTGTGCATGCATTTAAAAAACAACAACTAAAAATTGTCGTCCGTTTCTACCTGCACAAAGTAGCATACTCTTCTGAAAGGCGGAACAGGATTTTATTGTGTGCGCAGGATGTTCTTTGTGAATTTGCACTTTGGATCTCAGTTTATAGTCTCATCTGAAGGACTTTTGACATTGCTGTCCATTTCCTCCAGTTTCAGCTCCTCTCAGCTGCTAATTATCTCATCCTATCCCAGCCCAGCTTTGGCCAGCTGGTGCTATTTATAGCAGGAGCTGACCACACATGGACTAGGTAAAAGGAAGGAACATGCTAAATTTAGCACTCTTGACTAGACCTTACTGAGTGATGTTGGATTTGTGCACTGTCTTTGGTTGTTTTTGTTTTGTCAAACTGGGAAGAAAGGTTGAGGCTGGGAATCAAACCCAGAACCTCAAGGTTTACTTGTTAGGCAGGGTAACATCTTAACTGTCCTGCCACCTTCTTCTTGTTTGTGTTATGAGAGAGCATACTTTGACAAGGCACTTCATGACATGTTTATGTTTATGTGCTCTTGTGTGTGGTCTTGTAAGCACGGATGCTTGGTAACATGCATGTGAAAATATACATACACACATGTCAGCGTGGATGAGTACATTTTATGTGCTTTGATATGTTCTCACAAGATACAGGGCTATACAAAATCCATGTGTTATTATTATCATTAATATCATCATCATTATCATCGACATTATTATTATTATTATTATTATTATTATTATTATTATTATTATCATTATCAACATCATCATCATCATCATCACCATCATCATCATCATTATTGCAAGAAGGCAAGTTTTGAAGATAAACACACACAAAAACACTTACATACATGTACAAGTCATGTGCTGTGTGTTTTCAGCCGGTGTCAGAAATGTCAGAAACGGCCAGCGATGCCTGGAGCACCGATGTTTTGGCCAGTGATACAGACGAGAAAAACTCTGAGCGGTTACGAGAACTGGAAGATCAGGTACCGTTGGCTGTGGGGATTGATTGTGCTGGCTTACAGAGTATCTGTGTTTCTTGCTTAGTGGAAAAATTCAACAGCTTATGTACAGCAGTTTAAAGAGGAAAAGAGTTTATTCTACTTTTTGTCATTAGTTAAACAGAGTATCAGTGTTTCTTGCTTAGTGGAAAAATTCAACTGTTTATGTACGGCTGTTTAAAGGAAATAAAGTTTATTCTACTTTTTGTCTTAAGTTCACAGAGTATCAGTGTTTCTTGCTTACTGGAAAAATTCAACAGTTTATGTACAGCAGCTTAAAGAAAAGCAAGTTTATTCTACTTTTTGTCTTAAGTTACCGCTGGCTTACTAGAGAAAAGATTCTTTATCCCATTTCTTTTTAAAGTCTCTTGTATTTGGGACAGGATAGCTCAGTGGTCAGAGCACTCGCTTTGCCCAAGCTGAGGTTTAGCAGCATTGAGCATAGTTACCAAGTGGATGGATTACTGTTCGCACATCTTGGCTTCAGTACAGTCCCTCTTCACCCAGCTGTCAATGGGTACCTGCCCTCTTTAGGGTCAGGGAAGGTAAAGCAGCAAGGGAGAGGAGATGGGCACCGCCCTCAACATGCTGGCCCCTAGAGAAGCTGAGGTCTCTGATACCTTCTCCCCTATGACCACATATTTTATGCGACACCTTCACTTTAAAAAGATTTTTTTATTGTATTCAATGTGAAATTTTTTTTTTTTTGGTTAGATAGCCAGCCATATACTTGTGGGATAAATTTTAAACATCGCAGCAGGGTGTTTTGGTGTGTTTTTTCCCCCATTATTTCTTGTGCAGAAACTAAATAGGCAGAATATCATTAGTCTAGATAAAATTTGCATTTCCATAATTGTGTTCCTTGTACAACTATTTTGTAAAACAACCAAAGGGTCAGTAAGGCAGCAAAGTGTGATAGGGAACCACTGTTTCAATAGTAAACCTGCAAGGGACACCATTTTTCAAGAAAGAAAACAAAATCATAAATGACCTCAATGTTATCAGCATTATTTCATTTTCTTGGGGTTTTTTGTTGTTTGGTTAGAGGTCCGAGGTTCACCAGTGGTGAGATTTTGCATATGTGTGCGGCTGTTCTTACCCACTGTTTAGGTAGCTGCATAAGAGTAATAGTGTAGTCATAAGTGTATTGTAACAGCCTATGCCTTTGTCAGAAACAAGGAGAGGGATAGAAAAGAGGGAATTTCCTAGCACAGAATTTCAAGAAGGTGAGGATGGATACTATTGATACTGACAAGGGTAATGTTGTTATTCTAATTGCATTTATTGCAGAATGGATTTGTGCATTTACTGATGTATTTCTGTGTGTGTATATATACATTTGTTGACATGTTTTTTAGCTATTGTTTATTGCTGTTTTCCAGGATGAGGTCAGTAGTATTGTGGATCGGGATGAGGGAGACAACTCCATGGGGAACGATGATGTTGGGCGAGGTAGGTGACTAGTGATAACATGATTTTTTTTTTTTTTACCTAATTTTGTTTTTGTTTTTGTATGACTGTTTACCCTTTCAGTAATTCTTGCGACGTCGCCATTATTTAGTCAAACTGAATTTTTTTTTATACTTATCATGGCCACTGAATTGGGGTGTTTTCTTTACAAAATTATTTTAAACAATCGTATTTAACAGAATGATTTCAAATTTTCACCAAAAATCTATGAACGTTTGAGAATTAATTTTTAGGGGATTTTTTTAGCATAGGTTATTTACTTTATTTGTTTGGAATTTTATAAACCTTGATTTTACCTGAAAAAAACAAACGGGTGGTCACGAGTGGTTGGATGACGAGTAAGTTACACACATTTGTTTGTGTCAAACTTTCATTGAAATCAGGACTAGAATTACTGTAAATGCTGGACTGCAGACTACCTTGTTGTATGAGCCACATTCCCAGATTCTTATGAAACCAAAAGAAAGAAGGTGGCAGGATGGTTAAGATGTTCACCTGCCTAACAAGAAAACTGAATACACTTGAAGCCTAAATTTTACTGGGAGTTTTACACTAAAAAAAAAAAGAAAAAAAAGACCCAAACTTATCAGACAGAAAGATAACGAATCATCCATTCTATTAAAAGAAAACAGAGGAAGCAAATCAGGACATGCTGGTTAGGGGGGTGGGGGGGGGGGGGGAGGGGGTGGAGAACAGGATAGCCTGTTGGTTAGAGAAATTGCATATTGTGCTGACCTGAGATTCGAATCCTGTTCAAGGGATATATATTTCTCCTGGCGTTAACATCAGTGCAACTCCACTCTCCCCAAAAGTCCTTCGGATGAGACTATAAACCGAGGTCTCGAGTGCAAACGCACGCAGAACATCTTGCGCACACGGTTAAAACTTGTTCCACTTTTTGGAAGAGTAGGTGATTGTGTGCTGGTTGGAACAAATGAACACAAAATTTTACAAAACTGCATATACACGGGGACAGGGTGTAAAAAAAAAAAAAAAAACCACATATGTGCTTATTTCATTATCTTGGACTATAAAAGAAAAAATGAATTAAAAAAAAAGGAAAAAAAAAAAGTTGAAAAAAAAAAAGCACATAAGTGCTTATTTCATTATCCTCAAAATTTATTTTTAAAAACCTAAAAAACTATGTTGCCAAACTGCATTCGCATGGGTACAGGATGTAAAAAAGCACATAAGTCTTATTCCGTTATCCTGACATAAAAGAAAAAATGGAATTAATAAAAAATGATTAAAAAAAAAAACAACACACAAGTGCTTATTCCATTATACTCAAATTTATTTAAAAAACAAAAAAATGCTGCGTTGCAGATCGATGGTGGTCTGGAAGCCATGGGAGCTAGTAGGGGGAGCAGCAGCAACAGCAGCAGGAGCAGCAACAACATCGGAAGACCTGGCGGAACTGTCGGAAGTCTTCCACTCCTCCCCGGAAAGCCTCAAGTCTGCCGGGACGAGGCCGGCCACGACCACCCCAAAGCGGTCGACGTCGGCCAACGCGCCTCACGGCCCCCCCTCGACCTTCCACCCCTCCCAGTCTCCTCCCTCCACCCCCCCCAGTTCCACCGCTCGGCCAGCGGTCACTCGGGGCGACAGTCGGCCGACCCCCACCACGTGGTGCGGAAGGCGTGGAAGGACCGTCACTCGGAGCAGCTCCTCTCTTCCTCCGCCTCCTCCTCCACTGCTGCTACTGCCTCCGCCTCCTCCGAGAAGAACCACCCCCACCCCCACCACCACCCCCACCACCACCACCACACCCCGGCCTCGCAGCGCGTGATGAACCCGGGGATCAACGTGTGGGTCAGCACCAATGGCCAGCTGAGCGGCAACAGCGCCCCGGACAAAGGTCAGGGTTCGGCGACCTTGACCTCTGCCGAGCCCCGCCCCTGTCCCCATGCGTCGCCAGCCCGGGGGGGGGGAGAGAGAGCCCCCTGAAACCCGCACTCTCTTCTCCTTCCCAGGAGAAGGAGAACCGGGCTTCCCAGGACAGCGGGAACCCCCTCATCGAGATCACCGAGGCCGTCAAGAGCCCCGGTTCGGGCTCGGACGTGACCTCTCTCGCCGAGCTCGACCAATCGGAGCCCCTGAACCTCCGGGAGCAGCAGAACACGCGCATCGACGAGAGCCGGCTGTCGGCGGCGTTAAGCATGTTCGACCCGTTCTCCTCTGCGGGAGGGAGGGGGAAGGGGAGGGGGAGTTGAACGCCAACGCCAACACAACAACAACAGCAACAGTGGAGGAGACGGTGTGGCCCCTCCCCCCCCACCCCCCTCGAAAGATCCGTTTGCGGTGTCGTCGGGGGCTGGGGACAATCTGGCTACCATGCCTTCGCGCTCATAGACAGTGCCATAGAACTGCTGTGTGAGGACGATTCGGTCTTCAAGGAGGTCAAGGTCAATGGGGGGAGGGTCGGTAGCGTGACCCCGGTGGCTGTCGAGGAGAAGGAGCGGGTCACTCCTGGGGCAAGAGTGGTGGTGGTGGTGGTGGGGGTACGTTGGTGCGTGATTCTCCGGATAACGTCTCGTTGCGTTCGGATGATAAGGTGAGTTTTTGTTTGTGTGTGTGTGTGATGTGATGTGGAGTGGAGTGGGGTTTGTTGTCTTTTGGTTTTTGGTGAAGAGATTTCTGATATATGTGCATAGTTTTAGCCTGATGTGACATTTCTGTGTGTTTTGTCATCTCTCTGTTATTTGCAAATGAAATTAAAAAGAAAAAAAAAAGACAAGGCAAAAAACCTCCTCCCAAATTATTCCTTTAGACCTGTTAATTGAAGGTTTTCAGAGTTACAATTTTTAAATAATGTGGATTTTGGAACTGCCATTAATTTTGTGGAGACATACTGTTATGTCAGGATTTTAGTGTCATTATGCAAAGTTCTCTCAGTACAGGTTTGGATTCATACCTCCTACAGGGTTCGCGATAACAGGTAATTGTCGGTATTTTACCGATTGTAAACAGGGAATGCCAAATATTTTCAAAGCAGCCGGTACCGCAGTACCAATTCTGTTTGCCTGTGACTGATTAGATTTCTGTCTAAAAAAAAAAAAGTCTGAAGTGACATTTTCTGACAGTCTGTCATGCGCCTGTGCTTACGCACCCACCCCTTCTTCACGAAACTCTTATCTTTGGGCCGCACAGAACAGCAATCTTTACTGTGAAAGAATAGAGCTTCATGCTCTTCTTGGCATGACAGTGGCTTCCATTCACAATGGCCTAGGCCTAGAGGGTCTATCACTAGGCCTATGAATTTGTGCGTTGCATTGAGAGAGAAAAGTCGAAAATGGCAGAAAAAAATCTGAGGTTGCTTTTTTCTTTCTTTAAAAAACCCTCAGCCCCCAAACAATCCAGAGAAGAAGATGAAGTGAAAGCTGTAGCACTAGTGCCAGTTTAGATGCTTTTCTGGTTCGGCCTCACTGAATAGTTTCGTTTGTTCACAGTATGTACCAGATTTTTTTTTCTGGGGACCGATTTTGGGCGAGTTGGTCAATATATCTCTGAAATGGCAACTCGCAGTACCGGTTTTAAAAAATCCTAGCACGAACCCTAAGTAATATGTTTGTAAGGCAATACAACTGCTGTTGATGATGAGTAATCACAGGATGTTGTAGAGTTCTGATGGCAGTATGGAATGTTTCAGGATTTCAACGATGGCGACGACAGTGATAGGGCGGGCAAGAAGGGGTCCTGGTTTTTCAAAAACTTCCGGGACAAACTGCACAAAGGTATTTTTGAATATTTAAAAAAAAAAAGTCTTTTGTTTAGAGGATGGGTAAGGTAGGAAGGATGTGAGTGGTACTGAAACTGGTGATGCTGGTAGTAGTGACCTTAGAGGGGGACAGGATAGCCTGGTGGTTAGAGAGCATTGCACGTTTAGCTTGTGATCTGCTGATCCAGGTTTGAATCCTGTTCAAGCAGATTTTTCCCCCTGGAGTTGTTGACATCAGTGCCAACTTCACTATATATCTATATTTTGGTAGAAAGAAACTACCACCTACGTTGTCCCATTTTAAAAAAAATTCATGACCATTTCAGTTTTTGTTGTTGTTGTTTTTTGTGTGTTTTTAAAAAACAAACAAACAATTTTTGATGAAAACCCCCCAACTTTTTGGATGTTTTTCAAACTGTTGAGTTTTGTTGTGACAGTGCGTGTTTTGTTTCAGCTTTAGAGTTAACAACAAAAAATTCAGTGTAGAGATATGGCAGTTCTAGAAACAAAGTTGCTGCATTTTTTCACTGTCAAAATGGACTTGTTTTTTTTTTTCAGAATGAAAAGCTTTGTTGTTTGTCTCTTGTGTTTTATTTTGTTTTGAAATTGAAGTGGTGTATTGATTAGATTTTGTTTGATTTCTTTCATTCAGGTATCAAACGAAAAACTCACAAGCTGGACAAAGAGTTCTTTGGTGGTAAGTGCATTGAAAGAGAGAGAGAGAGAGAGAGAGAGAGAGAGAGAGAGAGAGAGAGAGAGAGAGAGAGAGAGAGAGAGAGAGTGTGTGTGTGTGTGTGTGTGTGTGTGTGTTTGTGTGTGCATGTATGTCACACACCAACACTTATTCAAGTGCGTGCATTGTGTAAATGTTTGCGCATTCATGCATGTGTGTGTGTGTGTGTGTGTGTGCGTGCGCATGTGTGTGCGCATGTGTATGCGCATGTGTGTGTGTGTGCATGCGTGTGTGCGCATGCACGTGCACGCACGTGTATGTGTGTGTGTGTGTGTATGTGTGTGCGTGTGTGTGTGTGTGTGTGTGTGTGTGTGTGCATGTGTGTGTGCTCGCTTGAAGGTGATGAAAGTAAACATTATATCTCAAGAGTGTTTTATGACTGGCAAGGCAAAAGATATGTTAGAGTTTGTTATAATACGAGAAGAAGGGGCATATGTGAAAGTTGCATTTCTTTTTGTTTTATAGAAGTTGAAAAAAAGTAATTACCCTTATATTCTTTTTATGAAATCACATGCATGCATGCTCGCACTCACACACACACACACACACACACACACACACACACACACACACACACACACACACACACACACACACACACAACACACACATGTGACGCTCCACCACATAATGAGTCGCATTGCACCAGAGGTCAATCTTTTAGTTATTGACATGCTATTAATCTGCAATAAAATGACTATACAATACAAAAAACAGATTGAAAATCTGACAATTCTGTCAAAAGTTATTACAAATTGAAATGATAGACTGCAGTAAATGACAAAAGGAGCAATTAGCAAGTTAAGCATCCTAATAGGTAAACAGAATGAAGGCTTGGGTATTTTCAAAACATGCTTAAAGGCAAATAGAAACAAAATTTTGCGTTGATATTTCACTACAAGAACGAATAACGGCTATAGTTTAATAATCAATCAAAATCTCGAAATCCACAAATTGACCCCCACCTGCCTTTAATGGCTCCTAGCAGAACAGTGGGTCAGGTGCGAAGCGACTCATTTGGTGGTGGAGTGTCACATATCTCTGCTTTTTTTACTTTTGGCCAAGAACTTAGAAGTGAAGCATACTAATGCATAGGTGCTGTGAAGGAGGATCATGGCAGTATCATTGGTGAGGCGCTAATGCCAAATGTGGTGATGCCAACAAGCGATATAGATATCTCTGCTTTTTTCTTTTGGCCAAGAAGTGAATTATATCAATGCTTACGTGCTGTGAAGGAGGATCATGACAGTATAATTGGGTGAGGCGGATAATGCCAAACGTGTGATGCTGACAAGCAAGATAGATATCTCTGCTTTTTTTTGCTTTTGGCCAAGAAGTGAAGCACATCAATGCATTTGTGCTGTGCAGAGGAGCGGAGGGAAGTCCTCGCAGTCAGGGAGAGGGAGCTGAGGGCAATGACAGTGCCGCTGGCAAAGCTGGTGAGTTTGATTTTTTGTTTCTGTCTTTATTTTATTTATTTTATTTATTCTTTTATTTCTTTTATATCAAGGATAATGGAATAAGCACTCACAGACAGACAGACAGACAGACAGACAGACCACACACACACACACACACACACACACACACACACACACACACACACACACACACACACACACACACACACACACACACACACACACACACACACACATACACACACATACACACACACATACACACATTCTCTTCCCCCCCCCCCGAATTATTCCAAGTACCCCCCCTCCCCTTCCAATCCCATTTTCCCAAACTCACTCACCCACCCCTTTTCCCTTTTTTTCTCCACCAGAATCGTTCGACATCCTGGCCAAGTACAGATCCGCGAAGAGGCAGAGCGCGTCAGGGGAGAGCAGAGAGCAAGGGGCAGACAACTCCGGGGGCCTGCAGAACGGAGGGGGAGGGGGGGAGGAGGAGAAGGGGCAGGGGGAGGATCACGCCCCTTTCCTGGACCCTGCCAACCTGGAGGGATGCTTCGCCTTTCAGGACGCCAAGCGCAAACTGCGCCTCGTGCTCAGCATGTGTGAGATCCAGCCTGGCTTTCCGCAGGTGGGTGGTTTTGGGGGTTGTATTTTAGCTGTGGGGAGGGGGAGTGGTGGGGTGGAGTGGGGTGGGGTGGGGTGGATGGGTGGGGGGAGGTGAAGGATGGGGAAGGGAGGGAAAGAGAGAGAGAGAGAGATTTTTATTTGATTTATTCTTTTATATCGAGGATAATGGAATAAGCACTCATGTGCTTTTTTACATCCAGTCCCCGCGTGTGTGGAGTTTTGTAAATGTCATCTGTTCCCACCGGCACACGATGGCCTACTCTTACGAAAAGCGAGAGAGAGAGAGGGGAGAGAGAGAGAGTGTGCGAGTGAGGTGAGAGAGAGAGAGAGAGTCTCTGTGTGTGTGTGTGTGTGTGTGTGTGTGTGTGTGTGTGTGTGTGTGTGTGTGTGTGTGTAAAAAGGCCTTTCTTTTCTTTTTATTTTGTTCCTTGTTTAGAGCTCTGAGGTTCATCCTGAAATGGTGAGATTTTGCGTATGTGACCAGTTTTTTGCCCCATCACAAAGGTAGCTGCAATCACAATTCTGGAATGTATGCCGGGTATGTTTGTGTTTCCACAACCCATCAAACACTGACATAAATGACGGGATCTTCAACGTGCATATTTGATCTTCTGCTTAATGTGTATGTTAATTAAACACACAAAAGGAATGAGGGCACTGGCAGATCTGCACTTGGAAGCTGACCTGGGAGATAATAAAAAAAACCTCACCCCTAATTCGCTAGACACCAACGGCCAAGATTCAAACCCACGATTTTTGAACTTATGGGATTGAAGTTGAACGGTCTGAACCACTTGGCTAAAGCTTTTTCTTTAATAAAAAATATATATCAGCACGATGCCCCAACTGTTCAAGGAGTGAAGGAAAAAGTTTGTTTGGGTTTTTGTTTTTGTTTTTTTGTTTTTTGTTTTTTTTTGGTGAAGGGAGTACTTGTTGCGAGGTCATGTTAGTGATGTTTGTGTGTCCTGCGCAGGTTCAGTCTCACAGCCCTCGACAGGGGTCAGGGTCGGGGTCAGGGTCGTCGCCCCGGGAGCACGACCTTGTGTACCTGCTGAGGACGCAGCTGGCGGAGGCCGTGAACCTGCAGAACAAGGAGCTGGTGACCCGTCTGCACGAGGTCATCCGCTGCATCAAGCTCTTCGACTCGGACGGGTGAGTGTCTGTCTGTCTGTCTGTTGGTTTGTTGGTCTGTCTGTCTGTGTGTCTGTCTTTTAGTTTGTTGGTTGGTTGGGGTCTGTCTGTCTGACTATCTTGTTTTTCTTGTCTCTCTCTCTCCCTCCCTCCCTCCCATCTCTCTATCTCTCTATCTCTCTGTCTCTCTCTGTCTGTCTGTCTGTCTGTCTGTCTCCTCTCTGTCTGACTGTCTGTCTTGTCTGTCTGTCGGTCGGTCGGTCTGTCTGTCGGTCGGTTGGTTGGTCAGTCTGTTGGTCTGTCTGTCTGTCTGTCTGTCTGTCTGTCTGTCTGTCTGTCTGTCTGTCTGTCTGTCTGTCTGTCAGTCAGTCAGTCTATCGGTCTGTCTGTGTACCTGACTTGCCTGACCTTCGGATGAGACTATAAACCAAGGTCCTGTGTCAGGTGTAAAAAGCTGCTGAAATCCCTGTGTGTGTGTGTGTGTGTGTGTGTGTGTGTGTGTGAGGTGTAAAAAGCTGCTGAAATCTCTTGTGTTTTTTTTGTTTGTGTGTTGGGTGTAAAAAAAAAAATCTGAAATCTGTGTGTGTGTGCTTATGTGTATGTATGTATGTGTGTGTGCATGTATGTCTGTATGTGTGCATGTGCATGCGCGCGCGTATGCACACACACGCCAGGTGTAAAAAAAAACCCTGCTGAGGTCCCTGTGTTTATATATCAGGTGTAAAAAGCTGCTGAAATCCCTGAGAGAGGAATACCGCAACCGTGCTGCCTACATCTCCTACCTTGTGCGCTGTCGGCAGGGACTGCTGTCCGCCCTCTCTCACCTGCAGAAAATGCTCGTCCGTGTGGAGAGGTAGGAATGACAGGTGGTGGGGTTTGTGGGTGGGGGTGGGTGGGTGCTTGTGTGTGTGTGTGTGTGTTTGTGTGTGTGGGTGGGTGGGTGAGTGGGGGTGGGTGGGTGGGTGCGTGTGTGTGTGTGTGGGTGGGTGGGTGGTGAGTGGGGATGGGTGGTTGTGTATGTGTGTGTGTGTTTGTGTGTGTGTGTGTATGTGTGTGTGTATTGTGTGGGTGTGTGTGTATTGTGTGGGTGTGTGTGTATTGTGTGTGTGTGGGTGTGTGTATTGTGTGTGTGTGTGTGTGTGTGTGTGTGTGTGTGTGTGTGTGTGTGTGTGTGTGTGTGTTTGTGAGAGAGAGAGAGAGAGAGAGAGAGAGAGAGAGAGAGAGAGTGTGTGTGTGGGTGGGTGGGTGGGTTGGTGGGTGGGTGAGTGGGGGGGGGTGGGTGGGTATGTGTGTGTGTGTGAGTGTGAGTGTGTTTTGTGTCTGTCTTGTGTGGTGTGTGTGGTGTGTGTGTGTGTTTTAGGTTTTTAAAAAAGTTTTTTTGGGGGGGGGGGCTTTTTTTTTTGTTCCTCGGCTAGATATTTTGCAAATGTGATCATTTTTGCACAGTGTGTGGAATGATTTGACCTGAAAGCATCTGTTGCAGGGACAAAGAGATCATCAGCAAACATCTCATCAACGTTTGCGTCCGAATTTTCATCGAGAGACACGAGCGCAGAGTACTGCAGTTCATTGCTAGCTTCCAGAAACTGGAAATGTCCGATGAAAAGGTTTGGAGGGGTTTTTTTTCTTTTGTTGTTGTTCCTTGACCAGAGCTATGAGCTTCACTCATGGTGAGGTTTGGCGTAAATGCAACTCTTTTCCCCTCACCATTTAGGTAGCTGTATTTTTGCTTCAGGGATAGTGTTGAAACACAACACCTGTGTACATGCATATTTTTAAAAAAAATTGTCATCAGTTCCTACTGGCATGGAATGGCCTACTTTTCCAAAAGGCAGAACTGGTTTGTAACCTGTATGCAAGATGTTTTGATTGCGTTTGTACACAGGCGCTCGCTTTCCCCAAGTCAAGTTCAAGCAGCGTCGAGTGTGGTTACCAGTTGGATGGGGTGACTGTTTACACGCCTTGGCTTTAGTACTGTCCCCCCAGTTTACCCAGCTGTCAATGGATACCTGCCCTCTTTAGGGTCAGGGAAGGTAAAACAGCGAGGGAGAGGAGATGGGCGCCACCCTCATATGCTGGCCCCTAGAGAAGCCGAGGTCTCTGATGTCTCACTCCCCTATGACCCGCTAGGTTATGGGACACCTTTACCTTTTACCTTTACCTTTTGTTTTTTGTTGTTGTTGTTGACCAAGTGCTACGAGTTTCACCCAGTGGTGAGAGTTGGCGTGTATGTGACTCTTTTCCCCCACCATTTAGGTAGCTGTATTTTTGCTTCAGGGGTAGTGTTGAAACACAACACCTGTGTACATGCATATTTTTTTTTTTAAATTGTCATCAGTTCCTACTGGCATGGAATGGCCTACTTTTCCAAAAGGCAGAACTGGTTTGTAACCTGTATGCAAGATGTTTTGATTGCGTTTGTACACAGGCGCTCGCTTTCCCCAAGTCAAGTTTAAGCAGCGTCGAGTGTGGTTACCAGTTGGATGGGGTGACTGTTTACACGCCTTGGCTTTAGTACTGTCCCCCCAGTTCACCCAGCTGTAAATGGGTACCTGCCCTCTATAGGGTCAGGGAAGGTAAAGCAGCGAGGGAGAGGAGATGGGTGCCACCCTTAATATGCTGGCCCCTAGAGAAGCTGAGGTCTCTGATGCGTCGCTCCTCTACGACCACACAGGTTATGGGACACCTTTCTTTACCTTTACCTACACGGGGTACTCAAGTTCATAGTCTCAGTCTCGGAAGGACTTTAGGGGGAGTGGAGTTGATGGCACCTCCGTGGTGGCTCGATCCCGGCTGTCAGATCATGAGTGCAAGGCTCTGACCACTAGGCTGTCCAGCCCTCTCAGTTTGTTTTGAATCGTTTGAAGTCAAACCTGAGATTTTTGCCTTCTGTTTTCATTTCCTATTTGTCCCTGCCTTCAACATTTGAAATTCCCTTCACCCTGCCTAAATTTATAGCCTCTATAAGTGTGTGTGTGTGTGTGTGGGGGGGGGGGGGGTGCGTGTGAGTGTGCTTTCGAATTTGCTAGAATTATTCATTGTCATTGGTTGCTTGTTTGTTGTGAGGGTCGAGTGCAAGCGCTTTGATTTGTTTTTACAAGATACAGCGCTATATAAATTCCATGTATTATTATTATTATTATTAAGTCATTTGAATTTGTTGTTACTTGAAGACATCTTTTTCTTAATCAGTTTTTCTGTATGTCCTTTTGACAGTATTGTATTTTCTTTTGACACTATTGTATTGTATTGTATTATATTGTTTGTATGCCACTTTTAAGTCATAGAAGATTTCTCTGTGTGAAATTTGCCCCCCCCCCCCCCCCCCCCCCCCCCCTTCCCCGGGAGAGTACATTGTCACAAGAGCAGCACCACCCATTATTTTTTTTTGTTTTTCTTTTTTGCCTTCTCTGCATGTGTGTGATTGTTTTCCTGTTAGAGTTGGCTTCTTTCAACAGAATGTTTCCAAGGACAACTCTCTTGTTGCTAAGGGTTCTTTTACATGCACTAAATGCTGGGTGAACCGGGGGGTTTGTACTGAAGTCAAGGCGCGGCGCGCAAACAGTCACCCGTCCAACTGGTAACCACGCTCAATGCTGCTTAACTTGACTTGGGGGAAAGTGAACGCTCTGACCACTGAGCTATCCTGCCCCCTTTTACCTTAAGTGCATGGGGGGAAAAGTTTCATGCACAAACGGTAATGGAAGTACCACCACGGTTTTCGAACCTGGACTTTTTACTTTCCGGGCAGGTGCGTTGCTCTAGACCTCCAACTCACTGATACACTATATGTGGCGCTCCACCACGAAATGAGTTGCTTAGCACATTACCTAATTTTGCGCTAGGAGCCTTTAAAGGCAGGTGGGGGTCAAGTTGTCAATTTTGTGATTTTGATTGATTATGAAACTATATCTGTTTATTTATCTTATAATGAAATATCAAGGAATAATTTTTATTCCTTTTGCTTTTAAATGTGTTTTGAAAATACCAAAGCACTCATTCTGACAACCTGTTACTAAAATAAACTTGCCCGTTTCTCATTTTGTCACATCCTGCAGTGTATCATTTCAATTTGTAATAATGTTGCACAAAATTGTCCGATTTTCAATCTGTTTTTTGTATTTGATAGCCACATTATTGCACATTAATAACATGTAAATAACTAAAAATTGACCTCATGTGCACTCCATCTCATTATGTGGTGGAGCGTCACATATATGTAGGAGCACATCTGTGCTGCAACAGTTTGCAGTAGAGCATTTAAAAAAAAAAAAAAATTATAGATATATGATCATGTGCCTGTGGTGTTACAGACACAGCAGGTGGAGAGCTTCCTGAAGGACATGTACAGCGACATGATGCAAGATGACCTTTGGAAAGGTCAGTGACCTTGACATTCTCTGTCCTCTTTTTTTGTTTTGGAGAGAGAGAGAGAGAGAGTTTGAGTGAGTGAGTGTGTATTGTGTGTGTGTGTGTGTGTGTGCGCGTGCGTGCGCGGGAGTGAAAGAGAGAGAGGGGGAGGGAGGGAGGGAAAGAGGGAGGGAGAGAGAGAGAGAGGCAAGGCAAGGCAAATTCTTTTATTCGAGGATAATAGATAAGCACTCGTGTGCTTTTTTACATCCAGTCCCCTCAGAGAGAGAGAGAGAGAGTACTGAAGTTAACTCCAAGGGAACATCCCATGCAACCCATGATTGCTCAGTCCTATCTGAAAGTAGTGCTGCTAGATCGCTTGAAACGAACAACATTCGAGGTCAGAGAGTGAGGTGGCAGGGTCATTATCAAGGTCAGGATGGAAGAGCGCAAGTAAATGTTAAAACTAACCAGATATTTCCCACTTGCATTTACAACACGCTTTTAATTCACTTGTGCAGCATGCACACCAAATTTCACAACAACCCATTGAGAAACAAAACATTCATAAATATTTTTCTGACCTCACCTTCTTTCAGCAGTCATTGCTCGAAATTGACTTGGTCTGGAGAATGAGATTGCTCAGTTTCGTGTGGGATCATCCATCCAAAGCCTTAGTTATGCCTTCTTGGCATGTAGGGCAGCAACAATTTCCTTGTTGCTGTTTCTGTAACAAACTTTTTTTTTACAGAACAGGGTTGTTAGCCCTGTGTCCAACCCCCTACCTGGGGGAGTGGGGCCACCTTAGTCGCCTCTTACGACATGCCTGGCTGGCGGGCAGGGACCCTATTCTTGTAATACTCACTTTGCAAGCATGCCCCGGGAGTCCCACGGGGGTTCATGTGGGATGAAAAGGGTTAAAGGGTAGCAGCATTCTGACTTTGGGGCTGTAACTGATGACAGAAAGGGGGAGGTAACTGACGACAGAAAAGGGGGAGGTAACTGATGACAGAAAAGGGGGAGGTAACTGATGACAGAAAAGGGGGAGGTAACTGACGACAGAAAAGGGGGAGGTAACTGACGACAGAAAAGGGGGAGGTAACTGACGACAGAAAAGAGGAGGTAACTGATCATGGAAAGGGGGAGGTAACTGATGACAGAAAAGGGGGAGGTAACTGACGACAGAAAAGGGGGAGGTAACTGACGACAGAAAAGGGGGAGGTAACTGATGACAGAAAAGGGGGAGGTAACTGATGACAGGAAAGGGGGAGGTAACTGATGACAGAAAAGGGGGAGGTAACTGACAACAGAAAGAGGGAGGTAACAGGTGACACGTTAAATCCTGTTCCGCTTTTCGTAAGAGTAGGCCATCGTGTGCCGGTGGGAACAGATGACAATATTTACAAAAACTGCGTACACATGGGGACCGGATGAAAAAAAGCACATGATTGCTTATTCTGTTATCCTCGACATAAAAGAATAAAAGGAAAAAAAAAAGAAAAAAAGGGGGAGGTAACTGACAACAGAAAGGAGGGAGGTAACTGACAACAGAAAGGAGGGAGGTAACTGACAACAGAAAGGAGGGAGGTAACTGACTACAGAAAGGAGGGAGGTAACTGACTACAGAAAGGAGGGAGGTAACTGACAACAGAAAGGAGGGAGGTAACTGACAACAGAAAGGAGGGAGGGAGGTAACTGACGACAGAAAGGAGGGAGGTAAAGGAGGGAGGTAACTGACAACAGAAAGGAGGGAGGTAACTGACAACAGAAAGGAGGGAGGTAACTGACAACAGAAAGGAGGGAGGTAACTGACAACAGAAAGGAGGGAGGTAACTGACAACAGAAAGGAGGGAGGTAACTGACAACAGAAAGGAGGGAGGTAACTGACGACAGAAAGGAGGGAGGTAACTGACAACAGAAAGGAGGGAGGTAACTGACAACAGAAAGGAGGGAGGGAGGTAACTGACAACAGAAGGGAGGGAGGTAACTGACAACAGAAAGGAGGGAGGGAGGTAACTGACAACAGAAAGGAGGGAGGGAGGTAACTGACAACAGAAAGGAGGGAGGTAACTGACAACAGAAAGGAGGGAGGGAGGTAACTGACAACAGAAAGGAGGGAGGGAGGTAACTGACAACAGAAAGGAGGGAGGGAGGTAACTGACAACAGAAAGGAGGGAGGTAACTGACAACAGAAAGGAGGAGGTAACTGACAACAGAAAGGAGGGAGGTAACTGACGACAGAAAGGAGGGAGGGAGGTAACTGACGACAGAAAGGAGGGAGGGAGGTAACTGACGACAGAAAGGAGGGAGGTAACTGACGACAGAAAGGAGGGAGGTAACTGATGACAGAAAGGAGGGAGGTAACTAACGACAGAAAGGGGGAGGTAACTGATCATGGAAAGGGGGAGGTAACTGATGACAGAAAAGGGGAGGTAATCGATGACAGAAAGGGGAGGTAACTGATGAAGGGGAGGTAACTGATGAAGGAAAGGGGATGTAAATGATGACAGAAAGAGGGAGGTAACTGATAATGGAAAGGAGGCTGTAACTGATGACAGAAAGAGGGAGATAACTGATCATGGAAAGTGGGAGGTAACTGACGACAGAAAAGGGGGAGGTAACTGACGACAGAAAAGGGGGAGGTAACTGACGACAGAAAAGGGGGAGGTAACTGACAACTGAACGCTGTGATGATGCTGATGTTGTTTCCAGCGGCCAATGAGGTTCAGTTGGAGCTGGGGCGGGCGGCGATCGAGCGTCTGCTGATGAGTCGCATCTACTCCCACGCCATGTTCCCCAACACTGACGGGGACATTCTGCGAGACCAGTGAGTGGGGCCCGCTGGCTGCCTTCGTGCTGTGTTTCTCTGTGTGTGTGTGTGTGTGTGTGTCTGTGTCTGTGTCTGTGTCTGTGTGTCTGTCTGTCTCTTCTGTCTCTCTCTGTCTCTTTCTGTCTCTCTGTTTTTTCTCTTTCTCTCTCCTGTCTCTTTTTCTTTCTCTCTTCTCTCTGTCTATCTTTGTCTTCTTTCTCTCTCTCTTCACTCTCCTCCTGTCCCCTCCCCTCTCTCTCTCTCTCTTTCTCTCTGTCTCTCTCTGTCTATCTGTCTGTCTGTCTTTCTCTCTCTCTTTCACTCTCTCTCTCTTCTCTCTCTCTTTCTCTCTCTCTCTCTCTCTCTCTTCTCTGTCTGTCTTCTGTCTGTCTGTCTGTCTCTTCTCTCTCCTCTC
>CM060345.1:7838307-7840807 GCA_030674155.1 Stramonita haemastoma | reverse complement strand
AAGACTGTTGGATCATAATGTACTACTACAATAAATATTGATCAGACTGGGTGAGATTTGTGTTGCTTGTTTTGGTTTTTGTATTGTGTGTGACACAGTTTTGTTTGTTGTGTTGTGTGTTTTGATATCACTTGTTTGGCTTTTGGGGGGGGGGGGGGGGTTTAAAAAAATTCTTGCTGTCTGAGGGTTCGACGAAGAAGAAGGGAGAGGATAAAGATATAAGAAAGAGGGAGAATATAAAAGGTAAAGGTGTCCTATAACCTAGGTGGTCGTAGGGGAGTGAGGCGTCAGAGACCTCAGCTTCTCTAGGGGCCAGCATATTGAGAGCGGCGCCTATCTCCTCTCCCTTGCTGCTTTACCTTCCCTGACCCTAAAGAGGCCAGGTATCCATTTACAGCTGGGAGAAACTGTACTGAAGCCAAGGCGCGCAAACGGTCACCCATCCAACTGGCAACACGCTCCATGCTGCTTAACTTGACTGGAGGAAAGCGAGCGCTCTGACCACTGAACTATTCCGCCTCCTAATACATAATATCATAAAGGTAATGTTAAAAAGCAAGGATTGGGAATAACATTTCAATTTGACCAATTTTTTCCTGGCAATGATCATTTCTTTGACATGTAATGATAAATATGCAAAGGGACCTAAGAGCAGATTTTGCTGTCACAATATTTTCATCTGTAAAACATCAAGTTGAAAGAAAAAAAAAGAAGCCAAAACTTAAAAAAAAAAGTAATCGCTAATTTTCTTCTTGTACACATCTCTTGAACCTACCACATGCAAAAAAAAACAACAACAAAAAACAGAGTTAAGTTGACTATAAACGTAATATGACGACATCATTCATTATTATATCACAAAAGATATCACAAAATAACTTCTAAAGACAAAAGCACCGGACAGTGATTATACATAACACACAGTTGTATACAAATGTTTGACGTCCGTTTTCCTGTTGTTTATCTACGTATTCTCCCAAAGTCAGAATGCAGCTACCTTCACGGTGGGCAGAAACGGTTGCATACGCAAAATCTCACCATTGTCAAGTCAAGTTAAGTCAAATTTTTATTTGCAGATGGTAAATTAAATAAGCATTGATTTGCTTCTTTTTCATCAAGCCATCTATCTAGGGGGGGGGGGGGGGGGTGGAAGAGAAAAGAAAAAAAAAATTTCACCATTGATGAACCTGAGAGCTCTAGCCGAGGAACACCCCCCCCCCAAAAAAAAAAAAACCCACAAAAAAACACCCTCAAAAAACAAAAACACAAAACCCTACTTAGTTATCTCCAACTTTTTTTTTATTTTTTTATTTTTTTTTTACACATGATTACTGCCTATCTCTGTGTGTTACAACGGTTGCTTGTATCATCTTATATTGCAGTGACTCCAACACCTTTCAGAAGCAGAATCTTTTAACACATCGCTGGAACTCAAATTTAAGAAGGAAGGTGGCAGAGAGACAATTCACCTGCCTGACAAGCTAGCAAACCGTGAGGTTCTGGGTTCAATTCCCAGCTGAATGTCATCAAAAGCTCTTAGGATGAGACTATGAACTAAGCCAAGGAAGGCTCTGATGCGAATGCGCGCAGAAAATCTGGCACACATGGTTAAAAATCCAGTCCTCCTTTTGGAAGAGTATGCCATTTTGTGCCTGTGGGAATGGATGATAAATTGAAAAAAAAAACACCCCACCAACGCATGCATTAAGTGTCGTGTCTAGAAACCATCCCGAAGCCGGAATGCGGCTACCTACATGAACCCCCCCCCCCCTTAAAAAAAAAAACCCACCAAAAAAGAACAAATAAACAGAAAAAAACAACCAGAAACGGTCGCATATGCAAAAATCTCACCATTGGTGAACCTGGGAGCAAAATAAAAAAACAACAACAACAGTAAAGCACACAAAAACCAACAACAAACCAGACAAAAACAAAACCCAAACAACTAAAAATCTAGTAGCAAAAACTTTGGAACAACGGTTTTCTTCTCTTCTTCTCATCTTCTTAAAACTTTTTTTAGGGCCACTACACTACACTACATACATTACACATACTACACTACACTACACTCACTCACTACACTACACTACACTACACTACACTGCACTGCATTGCACTAACTACACTACACACATACACTACACTACACTACACTACATTACACTACACTACACTACACTACACTACACTACACTACACTACACTGCACTGCATTGCACTACATACACTGCGCTACACTGCACTGCACTGCACTGCACTGCACTGCACTGCAATACTTCAGATCGTGGACTCTGGGGCAGGTATAATGTTTTAAAGGTACCCCCCCCCCCCCCATCACCACCAAAAAAAAAGTGTTTTCAATCACAAAAATTAGAAAAAAGTACACCCTCCCAACCAAAGCATATTTTATGAACAATGACCCCCCAAAAAGTCTATTTTTTCAACAAGAACTGGAACTTGAAACATAATGACCCCCCACCTCCCCCCCAAAAGAGGGGAA
>CM060345.1:7832478-7838207 GCA_030674155.1 Stramonita haemastoma | reverse complement strand
TCAGAAGCCAAGTATCCCTTCAAAAATGATGCAGACAGTTGTTGACAGTGAAAAAAACAACAACGAAAAATGGAGGGGAAAAAAAACTTTCAAAAGCCAAAAAATCCCTTTAGAATGATCATGCACAGGGTTATCAACAGTGAAAAGAAAACCCCCAACCAAAAAAATGGAGAAAAAAATCCCAACACTTTCAAAAGCCAAGTATCCCTTTAGAATTCTGATGCATAGGGTTATCAACATTGTCCTAACAGCTGATAGAAAGAGGCAAAAACTAGCAAACAAATTTAAGTACCACCAAGCATCCTTTCAAAAAAACAGATCACACAGCTTTCAACATTTTTTGTTCTCATACTGCCAGTTGGTCGAGCAAAGAAGAAAAAAAAAAAAAGAAAGAAAAGCAAAACAGTTCTCATTCCAATGCCAAGCCTCTTTTTAAATCTGTGCAGTTTTTGACAAGATTTAGATATACAGTCATCCGAAGGCAGTGGTGTAGAGTAGGTGGAAAAAGGTCCCATTCCAATGCCAAGGCTCTGTTAAATCCATATGGTTTTTGACAAGACTTTATATATATCATTAACATTTAGTCGTCAGAAGGCAGTGAAGAGTAGGTGGAAAAAGTTCCCATTCCAAAGCCAAGGCTCTGTTAACTCCGTACTTTTTTATATATTTTTTTTTTTTACTAGATTTAGTTATATAGTCATCCGAAGGCAGTGCAGAGTAGGTCAAAAAAGCTCCCATTCCAATGCCAAGGCTCTGTTAAATCCGTACGGTTTTCCACAAGATTTAGTTATATATATCATCGTTAACATTTCAGTCGTCGGAAGGCAGTGGGGAGTAGGTGGGATTGAAGATGGGGATGGGGTTGCTGAAGACGCCGGCGCCAAAGGGACCGCCGGACCTGTTGTCTGCTACGTTGTCCTCCAGGTCCCACCTGATGTAGGAGGAAGACCCCTGTAGGAAGGGACAAACCACTCCACTCAGTGCTGCAAGCAAAAAACACAGCAAGGAAAATATCCCTACTGGACACTTAGAACAGGACATTTATCTTTACCCCTGAAAGGACAAATGACTTCCCCTCAGTTCTGCAAGCAAAAAAAAAAACAAACAAACAAAAAAAAAAGAAATTATCCCTACATGACAGAACATCTATCCTTTACCCCTGTATGAAGGGAAAAATGACTCCACCCAGTGCTTCAAGCAAAAAAACCACAAGAAAAATATCCCTACTTGACACTTAGGACAGGACATTTATCTTTACTCTGTAGGAAGGGACAAATGACTCCTCTCAGTGCTGCAAGAAAAAAAGAGAAAAATATCCCTACTTGACAGAACAGGACATCTATCTTTACCCCTGAGGAAGGGACAAATGACCAGTGTTGCAAGCAACAAAAAAACCCCACTCTGACCACTGAGCTACCCTGTGTACACATTTAAAACCTGTTCTTTCCAAACAGTAGTAGGCATTTTCATGCTGACAGGAATGGATGAAGTCAGAATGCAGCTGCCTTAATGATGGGTAAAAACAGTCGCATACACAAAATTTCACTCTTGGTGAACCTAGCAAAAGAACAACAACAAAAAACAAAAGAAAAGGGGGGGGGGGGGGGGGAGGGGAGTTGACTGATCTGTCACTTGATTTATAAAGGTAACAATCAGAGCTCACAAGGATTTAACATCAGTGCAGACTCCACTCTCCCCAAAAGTCCTCCAGATGAGACTATAAACTGAGGTCCCCATGTGCAAATGCATACAGAACATCTTGCGCACCCATTAAATCCTGTTCGGCTTTTTGCAAGAGTAGGCCATTTGTGTGCCGGTGGGAACAGGATGACAAAGATTTACAAAACTGCATGCACACGGGCACTGAATGTAAAAAAAAAAAAAAAAAGCACATGAGTGCTTATTCCATTATCCTTGCTATAAATCTATCTATCCCTTGGTCTGGCGACCGTGGGGGCACCCCTGAAGACTTGACAACCAAGATATATAATAATAAATAAATAAATAAAATTAAAATGGGTAAAACAGCCACAAACACAAAATTTTACCCTTGGTAAACCTCTGAGCTCTAGCCAAGGAATGAAAAAAAAAAAAAGAAAAAGGAGGGAGGGATGGACTGATCTGTCACTTGAAGATGTATATTGCTGGATCGATTCTTTTATATTGAGGATAATGGAACAAGCACTCATGTGCTTTTTTAAATCCAGGGCCCGTGTGTATGCATTTTGTAAATGTCATCTGTTCCCACCAGCACACGATGGCCTACTCTTACAAAAAGCGGAACAGGATTTAAAACGTGTGCGCAAGATGTTCTGCGTGTATAAAGGTTAACAACCCTAGTTCACAACGATCTCCACTCTCAGGAAAGAAGAAGACAAAAAAGGACTCACTTCTCCACCACCACCACTACTGCCACTGCCTGGTACAAGGAAAGCCTCGTCACTCTCCATTTTGAACTCCACCCTGCGTAATTATGCCTGTCCGCCCTGCAACACACAGCCAACAACCAATCATCATCATCAGTGCCTTGTCCATGTAGGGTGTCCACGCGAGTCAAAAGAACCCTTTTAGTACCTTGTCAATGTTATGGTGTCCACTCGCGTCAAAAGAACACTTTTAGTACCTTGTCCATGTATGGAGTCTACTCGAGTCAAAATTACATTTTAGTACCTTGTCAATGTACGGTGTTCACTTGCGTCAAAAGAACACTTTTAGTACCTTGTCAATGTATGGTGTCCACTCTGGTCAAAAGAACACTTTAGTACCTTGTCCATGTATGGTGTCCACTTGCATCAAAAGAACACTTTTAGTACCTTGTCCATGTATGGTGTCCACTCGCGTCAAAAGAACACTTTAGTACCTTGTCCATGTATGGTGTTCACTTGCGTCAAAAGAACACTTTTAGTACCTTGTCAATGTATGGTGTCTACTTGAGTCAAAAGAACACTTTTCACTATTTACTACTGCTTCTATCTCCTAAGTCTTTTTTATACCACTTTGAGTGAGGGAGACAAGTGAGCTGCTCTGGTAAGGGAACAGCAGAGAGAGAGAGAGAGAGAGAGACACAGAGAGAGAGAGACACAGAGAGAGAGACACACAGAGAGAGAGAGAGAGAGAGAGAGACACAGAGAGAGAGACAGAGAGAGAGAGACAGAGAGATCTAAAGTAAAAGTATGGGAAAAGGTTTCACACACACACACAATGACCACGACCACCAACCTCTTTTTCCGATAATAGACGACAATCCCCACCACGATGACCATGACCGCAACGATGGCTAACACGATGCCAGTGATGGCGCCAGCGTCCAAAGTAGTCGACGTGGATATGACCTCAGCCCTGCTGCCTTGCGTCGTCGTGTTGGAAACGTCGATCACCACATCCTTGTCAGGGAGACCCCGCTCTCTGTGGGTACCGCCTGCTCACACCGTGACCCGCTGAACCCTAAACTACACCTGGAAAAAAATTGGGGGCAGAAAGTAAAGTGAGAATGTAAAAAAATTTTTTTTTTTAAATTTGGGGACGGGATAGTTCAGTGGTCAGAGCAGCTCGCTTTCAAAAGCCAAGTCAGGTTAAAGCAGCGTTGAGCTTGGTTGCCAGTTGGATGGGTGACCGTTTGCATCTGGAAAAAAATTTGGGGCGGAAAGTAAAGCGAGAATTAAAATTTTGTTTTAATTTGGGGATGGGATAGCTCAGTGGTCAGAGCGCTCGCTTTTGCCAAGTCAGGTTAAGCAGCATCGAGCGTGGTTGCCTGTTGGATGGGTGACCATTTGCATGCCTTGGCTTCAGTACAGTTCCCCCAGCTGTAAATGGGTAACCTGCCTTCTTTTAGGGTCAGGGAAGGTAAAGCAGCGAGGGAGAGAAGATGGGTGCCACCCTCAACATAAAAGAATAAATAAATAAATAAAACCACCACCACCACCACCCCCATACACACACACACCAAAAAAACCCTAACAGCACAAACACACACACCACAACACCCCCCCCCCCCCACACACACACACACACACACACACAACCCCCCCAAACACACACACACAAAAACCCACCCAACAAACTTACATGCAAATGGGGTTTCCATTGACGAACTGGCAGAATGCTCCGTGCAGACAGAAATACGAGCAGATTTCTAAAGAAGACCGGGTCTGCACCCTGCTCTCTACAGCAGAAGTGGTGGTGGTAGTAGTAGTAGTGGGTCTGGGTCTAGGTCTGGGTCCAGCGGTTGCGGGGAGCCGACCAGGGGTCTGGGGTGGGTAGGGTCGAGGGGTGGTCTGTCTCCTGGCCCCACCTTCACACAGGCATTCGTGAGTTAGCAGTTGTGACGAGTTTTGAGTGGCTGTAAAGTTTTATCTTTTAAAATGTAACTTTTTTTTTTTTACACAGTTCTTTTTCTTTGTGCAGTACAAAAAAGGGATGAAACTGGCCAATTTTTTTATCTTCAAACTGTAACATTCTTACACAGTTCTTTTCTTTGTGCAGTACAAAAAACACGACAACATTCTTAGACAGCTTTTTTATTCACGCAGTACAAAAAGCATGAAACTTGGCAAATTTTTTATCTCCAAACTGTAATTTTTTTTTTACACAGTTCTTGTCTTCATGCAGTACAAAAGCACAAGGCTGCAAGTTTTATCTTCATACTGCAGCATTTGTACATAGCTCTTTTCTTCATGACTTTTTTGGGAAGGGGGGAGAGGGGTGGTGTTAGCTTTGAAAACATTTAAAATGCACTATATCCTCTTTTATCTTTTTTTTTTTTTAATCATAAAATGCCAAACATAATTGAACACACACACATACTACAAAACCTATACTACACAAACCCAGACCCCTCCCCAACACACACACAACACATAATCCCCCCCCCCCCCCAACACACACACACACACACACACACACACACACACACACACTTCACTACACTACACTACACACACCCAAACCCCTCCCCAACACACACAACACACAATCCCCCCCCCCCCACCCCCAACACACACACAAACACACACACAAACACACACACACACACACTACACTACACTACACACATACTACACTACACTACACTACACTACACTACACTACACTACACACTACACTACACTACACTACACTCCTATACTACACACACCCAAACCCCTCCCCAACACACACACAACACACCACCCCCTCCATCCCCCTCAACACAACACACATACCATTAGGAGCAGCACATCCATCTGGAGAGCTGGACAGCAGAACGTGTTGTGGACACACACACCTCGCTCCCGATTCACTCAACAGGCATAAGTCACTGCACTGGAGGCCATCACATGGGTTGGGGACTGCAACGGCACACACAACCACAATTAGTGTCATGTCATTATTCAAACACTGTACTGACCTGAATTTTTTGTTCATACACACTACACACACACTACACACACACACACACAAACAGACGCACAAACAGACGCACACACAGACACACACAGACACACACAGACACAGACACACACGCACTACACTACACTACACTACACTACACTACACTACACTACACTACACTACACTACACTGCACTACACTACACTGCACTACACACTACACACCGCACAAACCACATAGTGTAGTGTAGTGTAGTGTAGTGTAGTGTAGTGTAGTGTAGTGTAGTGTAGTGTAGTGTAGTGTAGTGTAGTGTAGTGTAGTGTAGTGTAGTGTATTTGTGTTTTGTGTGTGTGTGTTTG
>CM060345.1:7819978-7829978 GCA_030674155.1 Stramonita haemastoma | reverse complement strand
ACAGCCACCACCACCAACACCACCCACACCACCACCACCACCATCACCACTGACAACACCACCACCACCACCACTGACACCACCACCACCACTGACAACACCACCACCATCACCACTGACACCACCACCACCACCACCCATCACCACTTCCACCACCACCAGTGACACCACCACCACCCTCACCACCACCCTCACCACCATCACCACTCACACACCCCCCACCCCCACCACCCTCACCACTCACACCCCCCCCACCCCACCACCCTCACCCACACCACCACTCACTCACCTCTTGGCAGGATACAGGACCAGGTTGGAGGGCAGCCAGTCGTCGCCTGTCATGACAGTGACGCACTTGTACAGGCCGCTGTCGCAGACGACGATGCTGCGGTGTGTCAGCAGCTCTGTCAGCATGTACACGTTCTTGGTCACCTGGTCCACGCGCACAAACACCACCTTCTCCGTCGCCGACAGCACTTGGGAGAAAGAGCCCGAGAATTTCTGGATGAACGTGCCCTGCAACATGCAATGCAACACCCAAGGGGGGTGGGGGGGAGGGGGGTTGTTTTTTCAATTGTCAGATTTTGATGGATTATAAAACTATAGCCATTATTCTACCTTGTAATGAAATATCAAGTCATAAGTTTGTATTCTTTTGCTTTTAATCAAACGTGCTTTAAAAATGCCCAAGCCCTCATTCTGACCATTTATTATGATGCTAAACTTGTCCATTTCTCGTTTTTGTCATTTCTTGCAGTCTATCCTTTCAACTTGTAATAACTTTTCATACAATTGTCCGATTTTCAATCTGTTTTTTTCTATTGTATAGCCATTTCATTGCAGATTAATAAAATGTCAATAACCAAAAATCGACCTCCGGTGCAATGCGACTCATGTGGTGGAGCATCACATTTGCCCATTGTGTGTGTCTGCCTGTGGTCCCTTCTGGGGCATAGGCTGCCAACCAGCTGTCTCCAGGCATCTTGGTCCTGGGCTAGGTGTTCCAGTTGTCCCCATGTCTACATTTGCCCATGGATAAGGGTTAAAAAGTAAACAAAGAAGAAGAACAACAAAATTAAAACAACAACAACAACAACAAAAGAATTAAAAAAAAACTAAAAAAAGAAAAAAAAACAACAACAAAAAACAACAACTCACCGGAGGCTCAGACCAGACGAAGGTGGACAAGAAGGACAGGTTCCTCTGTCGGATCTGCTCCTGCAGCAGGGTGCGGTACGTCTCCCAGTCCCTGTCCAGGCTGATGTCGAACGACAGGGGAGGGAAGAGGCGCAGCAAGACGGGGTACTCCCTCTCCCATCCATCTCCACCACCATGAACCCCACCCGCGTCGTCACCAACAGGTAAGCCGTGGCGTGGTCTGTTGAAAAAAAAAAAAGTGGAAGGGAAAAAAAAAATGTGACGCTCCACCACAAAATGAGTTGCTTAGCACATAATCCACTTTTCCGCTAGGAGCCATTAAAGGCAGGTGGGGGTTAGGTTGTCGATTTTGATCTTTCGATTGGATGTAAAACTATAACGTATTCTACCTTGTAGTGAAATATCGAGGCACGATTCTGTTTCCTTTTGTCTTTAAACATGCTTGGAAAATAGCAAAGCCCTCATTTTGACCATCTATTAGGATGCTAAACTTGTCAATTTCTCATTTTGACATTTCATGCAGTCTATCGTTTCAATTTGTAATAACTTTTGATAGAATTTTTCGATTTTCAGTCTGTTTTTTGCGTTGTATAGCCATTTCATGGCAAATAAATATCATGTCAGTCACTAAAAATTGACCTCTGGTGCAATGCGACTCGTTGTGGTGGAGTGTCACAAATAAAATAAAAATAAAGAAAAAGTTGGTCCGCTTCGTTTTTAGTGTTTTTCCCTTTGTTGGGATGCTGGGGTGGGGGTTGGGGGGGGGGGGGGGGGGGTTGGGATGGGGGATGGAGGCTTGTCAGTATAAATACCATTCCCTACTTTCTGTAAAATTCTGTACAAGAAATTCCTTTTGTTTTGGCTTTGTTCTTTTTCTGTCTTGTCATCACCTTTGTTGTCTATGTGACTTAATTCCCTTCATGTATATATATGTATATATATACATACATGCAGAAGATCAAGGAGAACAGCCTGATTTTCATGCAGAGAAATGCACTGTGGATGTGCATGGTACACAACACAACTCATCACTTCTTGTGTACACGTTAAATCCCCTTCTGCTTTTCGGACGAGTAGGCCATTGTGTGCTGGTGGGGACGGATGACGAAATTTTACAAAACTGTACACACATGGGGACTGGATGTAAAAAAAAAAAAGAAAAGTAAAGCATAACATGTGCTTATTCCATTATCCTTGAAATAATAAAATAACAACAACAATAATAATAATGATGATAATAGTAACAACAACAATGATAAAAGTAATAGTAATGATGATGATAATAATAACAACAACAACACACTAACAACAACAATAATAATAATAATGTTTCTCTCACCAATGGCAAAATTTTGCGTTTGCGACTGGTTTTTGCCCACCATGAAAGTAGCAGCTCCATTCCATTCCGGGTATAAAAGAATAAATATCATTTTTAACAAACAAACACTACACACACCACTCCACACAACTAAATAAATATGTACACCAACAACAACACACACACAGTGACACTGCACAACATACCGACGGAGAAACAAGAGGTTTTGTCGCTGATCAGAGCGTAATCCTGAACACAGCCGCAAGAGTAGCTGCCCCTTTTGTTCTGGCACAGCTGACTGCAGTAGCCGTTTCTAATCGAGCACTCGTCAATATCTGAAACAGCAAGGAAACAACAATAGTAATAATAATACATGGAATTTATATAGCGCTATATCTTGCAAAAACAAATCAAAGCACTTGCATTCGACCAATACTACACACAAGCAATCGATGACAGTTTTAGCAAATTTAAACGTACACACAAACACACACACACACACACACATGCGCATGCGTGCACACACTTATAGAGGTTATACACTTTGGCAGGGTGAAGGGAATTTCTGATGTTGAAGGCAGGGACAGACAGAGATGGAAACAGAAGGTGAAAATCTGAGGTAACGTACAGCACAGTCTGATCTGTCGGTCGCATGACAAAAAAACAAACAACAACAAAAAAACCAACAATGGTACAGCTCTCAGTTTCCCCCACTTTCAGCTCCTCTAAGCAGGTAATTAATCCCATTCCATCCCAGCCCAACTGGGGTCATCTGGTGCCAATCATAGCAGGAACTGACCACACTTGAGACTAGGTAAAAGGAAGGGGTGTGCTAAATTTAGCACTCTGGACTGAGTGATGTTGGATTTGTGTGCTGTGATCGTTGCACATTGCAACTCATGATCTGCTGACCCAGGTTCAAATCCAGCTCAAGGGGATATTACCCCCTGGAGTTAACATCAGTGCCGACTGCACCTCCCCTATAAAGTTCTTCGGCTGAAACTATAAACCTAAACTAAGGTCCAGTGTGCGAACGCACGCAGAACATCTTGCGCACACATTAAAAACTGTTCCACTTTTTGAAAGAGTAAGCCATTGAGCGTGGGAACAGATGACAAAATTGACAAAACACGGGGAATGGATGTTTAAAAAAAAGCACAGTGTTTATTCCGTTATCTTCGATATAAAAGAATAAATAAATAAATAAATAAATAAATGGAAGTTTTTTCCTCTTTTAATCTTGCTATGTATCGGATATCATTCGCCATCGTTACAGTGTAAAAAACCAAACCACATGAATGCTTATTCCATTATCCTCAAAATAGGTAAAAAAAAAAAAAAAGGTAAAGGTGTCCCATAACCTAAGCGGTCGTAGGGGAGTGAGGCATCAGAGACCTCAGCTTCTCCAGGGGCCAGCATGTTGAGGGTGGCGCCCATCTCCTCTCCCTCGCTGCTTTACCTTCCCTGACCCTAAAGAGGGCAGGTACCCATTGACAGCTGGGTGATCTGGGGGCGACTGTACTGAAGCCAAGGCGTGCAAACGGTCACCCATCCAACTGGTAACCATGCTCGATGCTGCTTAACTTGACCTGGGGGGGAAGCAAGCACTCTGACCACTGAGCTATCCCGCCCCCATCATCCTCAAAATAAATCCTCAAAATAAATTTTAAAAAAACAAAACGCTCTTACCTGTATAGCCACCGCTGTTGTCTAGTGGTTAGGGCATTGGACTCATAATCTAAAAGATGCGGGTTCGATCCCAGCTGTCGGCTATGGCGTTGCGCCCTTGGAAAAGGCACTTTACGGCTATTTTCTCACCCCGCCCAGGTGTAAAAGGGGTACCAACCTTGTGTTGGGGGTTAACCCTGCGACAGACTGGCGTCCTATCCATGGGGGAGTCTATGACTCTCAGTCGCTTAACGCCACAGAAACTAGGATAAGCACCAGCCTGATAAGCCTTAGGCTCGGGACAGACTTTAACTTTTTTAAGGTCCAGTGTTCGAATGTACGCAGAACGTCTTGCGCACACGCTAAAACCTGTTCCTCTTTTCAAAAGAATAGGCCATTATGCGCCAGTGGGAACGGATGACAAAATTTACAAAACTGCATACACACAGGCAATGGATGTAAAGAAAAAAAGCACATGTGTTTATTCCATTATCTTCGATATAAAAGAATAAATAGATTTAAAAAAATAATAATAAATAAAAGGAAATTTTTTTCCTTTTTTAATCTTGCTCTTGATCAGCTATCATTTGCCATCTTTACAGTGTAAAAACTAAAAAGCACACGAATGCTTATACCATTATTCTCAAAATAGGTAAAAATAAGGTAAAGGTGTTCCATAACCTAAGCGGTCATAGGGGAGCGAGGCATCAGAGACCTCAGCTTCTCTAGGGGTCAGCATATTGAGGGCAATGCCCATCTCCTCTCCCTCACTGCTTTACCCTCCCTGACCCTAAAGAGGGCAGGTACCCACTGACAGCTGGGGGGACTGTGGGGACTGTACTGAAGCCAAGGTGCACAAATGGTTACCCATCCAACTGGTAACCATGCTCGATGCTGCTTAACTTGACCTGGGGGGAAAGCAAGCGCTCTGACCACTGAGCTATCCTGCCCCCATCCTAAACATAAATCCTCAATAAATTTCTTTAAAACAAACCCTCTTACCTGTACAGCTTCTCCCGTCATCGCCCAGCTGAAAGCCGTGGTCACAGGAACAGCTGGGGCCTAACTCCGTCATGGTGCAGAACTGCTCACAGCCATTGTACTCTGGACAATGCTCTGCCCCCTCCTTTTTGCAAAAAAATGAATAAATAAATAAAATAATAATAATAATAATAATAATAATAATAATAATAATAATAATAATAACAGTAAAAAAGAAAAGATAAAAAACGATGATGATGATGATGATGGTTGGGGTTGTGATCCTCTTCTGACAAACAAAATAGATAAAAAAAGAAAAAATAATAATCATGATGATGATAATGATGGTGGTTGGGGTTGTGATCCTCTTCTGACAAAAAAAAGAAAAAGAAGAAAAGATAGATAATGATAATGATGATGATGGGGGGGGAGATTGTATCTTCTGACAAACAAAATAAAAGGTTTAAGAAATGAATATGATGTAGTGGATTGAGGGATTGTAATCTGACAAACAAAATAGATTTAAGAAATGATGATATTTATGATGATGATGGTGGTGGGGGTTGTGATCCTCTAAACAAAATAAAAAATTTAAGAAATAATATTTATGACAATGGTAGGGGTTAAATTCCTCTTCTGACAACTAAAAAAAATTTTGAAATAATATGGATGATGGTGGGGATTCCGATTATAACAATGATGGTAATAATAATGATCTTCCCCCATAGGGTTGCCAGGGACCTGTCAGTATAAACAGCATCCCCACCTTCTGGAAATTCTGTGCTAAGAATTCCCTCTTTTCTATCCTTCTCTGTTTTGGCCATGCTCCTTTTCTTTCTGTCACCTCCTTCACATCTATTTTCTGCCTTCTTGGTCCATTTCTCCTGCTTTTTTTTCCAGAAAGACTTTAAAAAAATAATTCTCTTCCATGCTGAAGTCAGATGTGCAGAGCCTGACTAGTCAGGTGCTTAACGGCAGCACAACAAATTTTTGCTCATATGACAAGACAACACAAGTTGCTGCCTCTGAGCGTTCAGTGAAGACAAAGAATGACAGTAATAATAATAATAATAATAATAATGATAATAATAATAATAATACATGGAATTTATAAAGCGCTATATCTTGCAAAAACGAATCAGAGCACTTGCATTCGACCTATGGAATACACAAGTCATTCAATGACAAATTTGTAAGTACATACACACACGCAGTTGTAATAATATAAACAAATACCAATGAAGGCTGCTACAGTAACTAACACCACACCCCTCCTACACACACACACACACACACCACACACACACACACCACACCACAACACCTACACACACACACACACCTACACACAAACACACACACACACACAACACACACACACACACACACACTCCTACACACACACTCCTACACACACACACACACACACACACACACACACACACACACACACACACACACACACACACACACTCCTACACACACACACACACACACACACACACACACACACACACACACACACACACACACACACACACACACACCCATACCCCCTCCTACACACACACACAAAATCAATCCCAGCCCTCTCAACTGGCAATGCCCTCTGTCTGGATGGACCTGTATTTGCATAACATTACCTATCTGATTATGCATGCACTCTATGGGGGCAGCCAGCTCGTGACACACGGCGCGTTCCAAACACAGGTCCGATTTAGAGATGCAGGTGTCTGACGACTTGCACAGCACTTCATGCGGCAAGCAGACGATCTCTGCAACTGAGACAGACAGAGAGGTGGTCTTCACGTCTTAACCCTCTTGCATTCCGTGTCTCTGAACACAAACTGCCCCTAGATTTCCCATTCCATCACGAAATCAGGTCAGGCACACATGCTCCCTCGCCTTTCCCCTCCTTCTAAGTACATACCAGCAGCTATGATTACTTCCAGACTCTCAGCAGGGTTTCTACCTCTGGCCTGATAGAGCTTTGACATGTGGTAGCAATTAGTGATGGTCACAGCGTGATGGAAATCTACTGTGTGTAAATCCCGGCAAATCCCGGTTCCGGACTTAGGGGGAATAATTATTCAATCCCGGCAACTCCCGGATCGGGACTAAGAGGGTTAATATACAAATCTTATAAAGGTAAAGGTGTCCCATAACCTGTGTGGTCATAGGGGAGCAAGGCGTCAGAGACCTCAGCTTCTCTAGGGGCCAGCATGTTGAGGGCAGCGCCCATCTCCTCTCCCTTGCTGCTTTACCTTCCCTGACCCTAAAGAGGGCAGGTACCCATTTACAGCTGGGTGAACTGGGGGGGGGGGGGGGACTGTAACATATGTTGTGTGTGTATGGACAACCCAGAAAGGCAACAACTGTACATCAGAGCATGATGTGTTAATATCCAAAGACATGTGTATGCAAAAGTGTATACACATACCACACCCTCCCTACCTATACATATACACATGGGTGAGTGCATGCACACACTCACGCACACATTTTAAAGAAAACTATACATTAGTTCTCTCGGTGTGTGTGTGCATGCGTGTGTGTGTGTGTGTTGGTATGTGTGTGTGTGTGTGTGTGTGTGTGTGTGTGTGTGTGTGTGTGTGTGTGTGTGTGTGTGTGTAATGTAATGTATCTTCAGTTTAACGTCTATTCACATTTTGTGATTTTAGACAAACAAAAACAAGCAAACAAACAAACAAAAAACAAAACAAAACAAAACAAAAACCTGAAAGAGTTAACAATAAACTGAAAAATGTCATTTAACAATGCTGAAATAAGAAACTAATCCTAACACTACAAAAACTGGATTATTGGACTTCTTTTCAACGCTAACACAATGTCCAACAGCAAAGAAGGTTCAGACAAAATCTGATCCAGTGACAAACTAGGTACAGCAGGTAAAAATGTTTTTAAATGTTCACAATTGAAAATGACATGACTATTTGTAATCTTCTCACCACAAATACAGTTTACATCTTTCACGTATTTTGTCCTGAATGCGTTTAGTTTAACTCTATAAATGAGGGATGACACATTTCTCCGATTATACCAACCAGAAACTTTGTTACATACTAAAGCATTCTGAAAATCTATCACATTGCTTGTGCGGCTATTATACGGACAATAGCCAGACTCATTTATCTTCTTTCTGAAATGCTTCCAGCAAGCGTTTTGTAGCAAGTTATATCCCTCATGCAGAGATAAGGCGACATTTATTTCACAAGAATTATTTTTACACCTGGCTCCAAACTTTGCAAGGCAGTCAACTTTTTCATTAAAATAGATACCAGTATGTGAGGGAACCCAACAGAAAGTAATAGTGCTACCTCTTAAAATCAAAAAGTGTACCAGATGCCTGATTTCAGTGATGAGGTCTTTTCTTACTTTAGAAGTAGAATTGTTTAAAGCATGCAAAACCGATTTAGAATCGACACACATAAGGATGTTGAATATGTTTTTAGGGAAGTCAAGTACATGGTATAATGCCAACAGAATGGCAGTTAGCTCAGCTGTAAATATAGATTTATTTTTTCCCAGGTTGAAAGATCGTTCTACTTTCAATGATGGGATAATGAAAGCTGCACCTGTCTCATTAGTATTTAGTGTGTGTGTGTGTGTGTGTGTGTGTGTGTGTGTGTGTGTGTGTGTGTGTGTGTGTGTATTTTCTTCCTTGGTATGTGTATTTTCAATTTTTTCTTTTTCATTTTATGACAAATCTTCTTAAGGTTTTTCCTTCTTCAAAAATACATATACATGATTTTTTTTCCTTAGATGGATGGCTTGATGGAAAAAAAAAAATTGCACTGCTTATCTTATTCAATGTACCATCTGGAAATAAAAGTTTGACTTTGACTTTGACACACACACACACATGCACGCGCACAAACACACTCACACACACACACACACACTCTCACACACTCACACACACACACTCTCACACACTCACACACACACACACACACTCAACACACACACACACACACACACACACACACACACACACACACACACACACACACACACACACACACACACACACACATTTTTGTCTAATATCACTTAGAGTGAACAGACGTTAAATTGAAGACAACAACAACAACAACAACAACAACAACAACAACAACAACACACACACACACACACACACTCTCTCACACACACACACACACACACTCACACACACACACACACACACACCATACTTACACTGGCAAGTCTCACGATCAGAGGCCAGAACTTTTCCCAGAGGACACAGACAGCGGTACCATCGCTCCGGCAACGACACGCAGATGTCCGAACAGCCGCCATTGTTTCGGGCGCAGGGAAAATCCAGATCTGAACACAAAATGCGGCACAGTGCACAAATCCAACACCACTCAGTCAACAAGAGTGCTAAATTTAGCGCACCCTTTCCGTTTACCATTTGTATGTGTGGTCACTTCCTGCTATAAATAGCACCAGCTGTTCCCAACTAGGCTGGGCTGGGATGGGATGGATTAATTAGCAGCTGAGAGGAGCTGAAAGTGGGGGAAACTGACAGCTGTGGCGGTGTTTTTTTTTTCTCGGTCTGTTTTTGTTTATTTTATTTATTTTATTCTTTTTATATCGAGGAAAATGGAATAAGCACTCATGTGCTTTTTTTTTTTACACCCACTCCCTGTGTGTATGCAGTTTTGTACATCTTATCTGTTCCCACTGGCACACGATGGCATGCAGAACAACTTGTGCACACATCAAAACCCGTTTCACTTTTCAAAAGAGTAGGCCAAAGTGTGCCGGTGGGAACGGATGGGAAAATTTACAAACCCACACGCACACAGGGACTGGATTAAAAAAAAAAAAAAAAAAAAAAGCACACAA
>CM060345.1:7797478-7804978 GCA_030674155.1 Stramonita haemastoma | reverse complement strand
GTGGTAAACCATGGAGCTCTAAACCAACAAAAACAAAACAAACAAACAACAAAAAAGAAAAAGATGAAAACAAAGGAGGAAGAGAAGTATAAGGAAGAAAGATAATTAAAAGGAGGAGGAGCAGGAAGAAGGAAAACAGAAGTAAAAAAGGAGAAGTGAAAGAGAAGGGGGAGAAGTGAAAGAAGAAGTGAAAGAGAAGGAGGAGAAGTGAAAGAAGAAGTGAAAGAGAAGGAGGAGAAGTGAAAGAAGAAGTGAAAGAGAAGGAGGAAAAATGAAAGAAGAAGTGAAAGAGAAGGAGAAAAGAAAGAGGAGGAGAAGTGAAAGAGAAGGACGAGTAAAAGAGAAGGAGGATGAGTAAAAGAAGCAGGAGAATTAAAAGAAGGAGGGGGAAGAAGGAAAAGAGGAGGAAGGAGAAGTAAAAGAAGGAGGAGTAAGAAGAAAAACAGGAGAAGAAAAGAAGAAATAAAAAGGAGAAGGAGGAGGAAGAGAAGGAAAAGAGCACAGAAAGAAAGTGGGGAAAAGGAGGAAGAGAAGATGGAAAAGGAAGAGAAAAAAAAAGTAGGAAAGGAAGAAAACGAAAAAAAGACAATGTGGAGAAGATGAGAGAACTGCAAAGACAAAAAGAAAATGATCAGAAAAAGGAGAGAGGAGGAGCAAGAAGAAGAAGAAAAAGGAGAAGGAAAAAAATGAAGAAGAAGAAGAAAAGAAAAGGAAGAAGGAGAAGAAGAAGAAGAAAAAGAAGAAGAAAAAGAAGAAGAAAGAAGAAGAAAGAAGAGAGAGAGAAGTAACAACAAGAAGAAACAAGAATGAGAAATATCTGGCATGTTTGGCACACACACACACACACACACACACACACACACACACACACACACACACACACACACACACACACACACACACACACACACCCCTGTCATCAAATCACACAAACACATGTAAAACCCTTTCCCACAACCTCTTCACTACATCACAACATTTCACCACTGAAGTCAGGGTGTGGGTTCTTTTACATGCGCTTCCACCGTACCGTCTTCCCCAACTTACGCCTCATCCTGCAGCTCCTTCGGTCAGGCTCCAAGGAGTAGGGCTCCACACACTGGCAGAAGTATGACCCCTTGGTGTTGGTGCACACCTGGCTACAGGGCGGCATCGTCCTCTCATCCAACTGGGGTCTGTGGCACTCGTCGATGTCTGCGACAGAGAACAGTCATGTACATACACTGCAATAGGCTGGCATTGTCCTGTCATCCGACTGGGGTCAGTGGCACTCGTCGATATCTGCAACAAAACGCATGTCACATACACTATACTACACTACTTAATATTGCAATGAATTATATTTGTAGCGCTCATTGATATCTGCAACAAAACACAGTCATGTACACTACACTGCACTGTACTGCACTACACTGCACTGCACTGCACTGCACTGCACTGCACTGCACTGCACTACTTTATTTTGCAATGCATTATATTTGTTTGTAGCACTTGATGTCTGCGACAAAACATTGTCACGTACATACACTACACTAGGCCGACATTGTCCTGTCATCTGACTTGGGTCTGTGGCACTCGTCGATGTCTGCGACAAAACACAAGTCACACATATACACTGCACTGCACTATACTACTTTATAATGCAATGCATTATATTTGTAACACTCGTCCATATCTGCGACAAAACAGCCATGTACACTATACTACTTTATATTGCAATGCATTATATTTGTAACACTCGTCCATATCTGTGACAAAACAGCCATGTACACTATACTACTTTATATTGCAATGCATTATATTTGTCTGTAGCACTCATCGATATCTGCAACAAAACAGTCATGTACACTCCTCTACACTGCACTACACTACTTTATATTGCTATGTATTACACTACACTGCACTGCACTGCTTTATATTGCAATGCATTATATTTGTCTGTAGCACTTGTCGATATCTGCAACAAAACAGTCACATACACTCCTCTACACTGCACCACACTACTTTATATTGCAATGTATTACACTACACTGCACTGCACTGCTTTATATTGCAATGCATTATATTTGTCTGTAGAAATCGATATCTGCAACAAAACAGTCACGTACACTCCTCTACACTGCACTACACACTACTTTATATTGCAATGTATTACACTACACTGCACTGCACTACTTTATATTGTAGTGCATTATATTTTGTCTGTAGCACTCATCGATATCTGCAACAAAACAGTCACATACACTACACTGCACTGCACTGCACTGCACTGCTCTGCTTTATATTACAATACATTGTTTGTCTGAAGCACTCATTGATATCTGCAACAAAACACAAAACAGTCACATACACTACACTGCACTGCACTGCTCTGCTTTATATTGCAATGCATTATATTTGTCTGTAGCACTCATAGATATCTGCAACAAAACACAGTCACATACATACACTGCACTGCATTACTTTATATTACAGTGCATTATATTTGTAGCACTTGTCGATATCTGCAACAAAACACGTCACATACACAACACTGCACTGCACTGCTCTGCTTTATATTACAATACATTGTTTGTCTGAAGCACTCATTGATATCTGCAACAAAAGTCACGTACATACACTGCACTGTACTACTTTACAGTGCATTATATTTGTAGCACTCGTCGATATCTGCAACAAAACAAGATTTAAGATTTAATTCCTTTCACCCCCTTTGGGGCATGGAGGATAACAAACAAGTTCAACAGGAGAAAAGAAACATCACAGCAACACATCCATAAGTATTATCAATACTAACAGGAATTGAAAAGCAAGAATTCATCGCAAAAGGATAAACCATATTAAAGACTCAAGACATTTTTTAAGGTATGTCAATTTCTGTCAAAGACACAATCTACACTCGTGAAAGGCAATAAATGAAATTTCAAGAAATACCTGCAAATCTTATGAATTTAGAGAGAGACAGGAGAATTTTTTTGAGATTTACATTTCATCAGCCTGCAAAAATTATAACTGAATATATAAAATATTGCCATAAATGTGTAAAGTGGGGACAAATTGATCCCCTATAACAGACATACTGCATTTACAGTCGCGAACATACACACCTTGACACAGTGTGCTCTTCTCTGGATGGGGTGTGTATCCTTTAGGACAGGTGCACGACACGCCCCCGGCCGATCGTGTGCATGCATACGAGCATCTCTTCTGGCGGCAAGCAATAGCTGTAACATAAGAAGATACAATTGATAAAGAACATGTGTACAAAGTGTGTCCCTTGGCACACTACATGTTTTACAATATTTAAAAGGTAAAGGTGTCCCATAACCTATGTGGTCGTAGGGGAGCCAGGCATCAGATACCTCAGCTTCTCTAGGGGCCAGCATGTTGAGGGCAGTGCCCATTTCTTCTCCCTCGCTGCTTTACCTTTCCTGACCCTAAAGAGGGCAGGTACCCATTGACAGCTGGGTGAACTGGGGGGACTGTACTGAAGCAAAGGTGTGCATGCAAACGGTCACCCATCCACTTGGTAACCACGCTCGACGCTGCTTAATATTGGCTTGGGGAAAGCGGAGCGCTCTGACCACTGATCTATCACGTCCCTGTTGCAGTGGAATACAATACAATACAATATAATAATAATAAATAATACATGGAATTTATATAGCGCTATATCTTGTAAAAACAAATCAAAGCGCTTGCATTCGACCTATACAACACACAAGCAATCAATTTATGGTTTTAGCAAATTCGCATGTACGCACACACGCACACGCACGCGCGCACACACACACACACATACACACACACACACACATGCACATACACACACACACATGCACATACACACACACACCTATAGAGCACTTATAATCATACAATATTAACAAAAACATGTTTTGTCCACTTACAACAATTCTCAGCCTCGTCTGAGCCATCTGGGCAGTCAATGTTGCCGTCACAAACGGCTCTGTAGTCCAGACAGACAGACTTGTCCTCACACAGGAATGCGTCGCACTTCAGGATTGCGTCATCTTGCAACAGAACAATTGTGCAACACCAAGTTTTGCGCGATTTTTTTCCCCCTTCTACATGCATTCATTGGGTGGAATGTGTAGTGCCTGGTCTTCTTATTTATTTATTTTATCTATTTTATTCTTTATATCGAAGATAAATGGAATAAGCACTCATGAGCTTTTTTTACATCCAGTTCCCGTGTGTATGCAATAATAACACACATAAAAAAGATAAAATATGATCTATTCAGTGCACTGACACCTCACATATCAGGACCTAAAGGAAAATACTACAAGCTTGTAATAAATTATAATAATTCTAGGAGAAAATCCCATTAAACAGGCGTCTCCATTAGGTGATGTCACATCACGAGCCCAACGCCATGATCACTAGGCTATCCTGACCCCCCCCCCCCCCCCCCCCCAGTGTAGTTCCTTATTATAATGAACTAAGGCAAACACATGAACACTAAGGCAAACATATGAACACTGACATGTTCATTTATTCACTCATTTTATATTGAGGATAATGGAATAAGCACTCATGTGCTTTATTACATCCAGTCCCGTGTGTATGCAGTTTTGTGAATTCTGTCATCCGTTCTCACCGGCACACGATGGCCTACTCTTACAAAAAGCAGAACAGGATTTAACATGTGCACAAGATGTTCTGCGTGCATTCGCACACAGGACCTCAGTTTATAGTCTCATCCGAAAGACTATTGGGGAGAGTGGAGTCAGCACTGATGTTAACTCCAGGGGAAAAATCCCCTCAAACGGGAATCAAACCCGGGTTGTCAAATTGCGAGCACAATGTTCTGACCACTAGGCTATCCCATGCATGCACATCACCCCCCCACACACACACAACACAACTCATGCCAAACACACAACCTCCCATTTTCAATACACAACCCAAATCCCAATACGCACTGCAGATTTCGTCGGATCCGTCGTAACAATTGTTGACACCATCACACCTCCAGCTGTTGGGAATACACTCTGTGCTGTTGCCACACTTAAACTGTCCTGGAGCACACGTGTATGCCTGGCCTGCCACGAAAAAGATACATGTGTATGTATACACATAATTTTGTATGATATTTAAGCGACAGTGTCCAAATTAAGAGCTTTGTCAAAACAAAAAACCCAAACCAAAAAACCAAAATAAAAAAGCATTTTCAACACATTAAAAAATAAAAAACAAAAAAAACAAAAACAAAAACCTTGACACTCCACCACAAATTGAGTCCCAAAGCACCTGACCCACTTTTCTGCTAGGGCCCATTTCAGGCAGGTGGGGGTCAGGTTGTTGTCGATATTTGTATCAATTATAAAACTACAGCCATTATTACGTCTTGTATTGAAGTATTAAGGTGTAATTTTCTTTCCTCTTGCTTTAAAACGCGTTTAAAAAAACACAACAACAAACCAAAGCACCCTAGCCCTCATTCTGACCACCTACCACAATGCAAAACTTATCCTGCAGTCTATCATTTCAATTTGAAGTAACATTTTATTTATTTATTTTATATTTTATTCTTTTATATCAAGGATAATGGAATAAGCACTCGTGTGCTTTTTTATGTACATCCAGTCCCCATGTGTATGCAGTTTTGTAACTCTTATCATCTGTCAATTTTTGTAGAATTGTCCTACTTTCAATCTGTTATCTGCATTATAATAGCCTTTTTATTGCAGAGTAATACAATGTTAACAAAAACCCCTAAAAAAAAAATTGGAAAGCAAACCCCCCCCCCCCCCCCCCCCCCCGCGCTAAAAATTGGCCTCCTGTGCGATACAAATTTATGAGGTGGAGCATCACAAATATCAGCAAAGCACAAATCATTTGCACACTACATACATGCGTACTTACAGTTTTTTTCGTCTGAATAATCGGCGCAATCGGGCTCTCCATTGCAGAGCGACGTTATTGGAACGCACTCCAGAAGGTTGTCACAAGACACATCATCGCCAGTACAGGGTCTTGTGTTATTACCTGAAACATATACATAATCATTATACGCATGCAGTTATCATACATAAAAAGATAAAAGGTAAAGAAGTCTCATAACCTGTGTGGTTGTAGGGGAGTGAGACGTCAGAGACCTCAGCTTCTCTAGGGGCCAGCATGTTGAGGGTAGCAGCCCATCTCCTCTCCCTCGCTGCTGTACCTTCCCTGACCCTAAAGAGGGCAGGTACCCATTTACAGCTGGGTGAACTGGGGCAACTGTACTGTAGCCAAGGCGCGCAAACGGTCAACAATAACAACAACAACAAAAAGAAAAGTTCTTACAATTCTCTTCATCTCTGCATTGGTGCAGTCTACTTTCCCATCACAGTAGAACTCCCTAATATTCATCTTATATCACAGAGGGAACAGACGTAAAGCCAAACATGCACACGCACGCACACGCACACACACACACACACACACACACACACACACACACACACACAAACACACACACACAACACACACACACCACACACACACACACACCACACACACACACACAACACACAACACACACACACCACACCCACAACACACACACACACAACACACACACAAACACACACACAAACAACACACACAACACACTCGCAACAACAACAACAACATAAAAAACACCACACAAAAAAAAGAATAAGTTTACATCTCTCATCCTCTGCATTGGTGCAGTTACCCTCCCATCACAGCGGAACTCCCCGGCTAGACAGGCCCCATCCCCACACTCAAACTGCCCCGGCAAACAGCTCTCTGACAACACACAAATCATACATCACTTCAATGAATTTTCTTTTTCACTGAAAAATACAGGGGGGGGGGGGGGGGGGGGGGGGATGTGGGTTTTTTTGTTTTATTTTAAACAAATGTAGGAAGGGGAAGAAAGGAAAACTGATTTAAAAAAAAATAAATAAATCTATACCCTTCTTCAAAAAGGGAGTTCAACACACATACATTGTAATACATGTATACATGCATGTACACATGCCCAGATGTATGCATGCATGTCACACACACATAAATCAGTATGAATTTAAAATTGGCTTTTGATATTGTGAAAGGTCTCTAGCACAGTCCTTATAGGACATTTTGTTTTCCTATGTTGCATTAACTTTAATGATTTGTTTTTATGTTTTGTCATTTCAAAAGCATATAATTTAATTTATACCCCCCCCCCCCCCTCCACTTTTTCCAACATATATCAAAGGAACAGACGTAAAGCCAAAGACAAACACACACACACACACACACACACACACACACAACACACACACATCCACAAACAACACAACACACACAGTGACACAACACACACCCCACAGTGACCACACAACACACACATACACAGTACACACACACATAGTGACACACCACACACAGTGACACACACACACACACAGTGACACACAACACACAGAGAGTGACACAGTGACACACACACACACAAACACACACAAGTTATATTGTATTGTT
>CM060345.1:7780826-7793326 GCA_030674155.1 Stramonita haemastoma | reverse complement strand
TGTGTGCGTGATGTGTGTGTGTGCGTGCGTGTGGTTTTTTTTGGATGGAGCTAGAGCTCTGAGGTTCACCAAAAGTGAAGTTTTCACATTTGTGACAGTTCCCCCCCCCCCCCCCACCAGTTAGGTAGCCATATTCCACCTTCAAGGATGGAGTCTAAATATAACACCTTTGTGCAAGCATTTTTTTTTTATGTAATTCTTCCATACTGGCATGAAATGGCCTATACCTCCTAAGGAAAGATTTGGTTTTTAACGAGTGCACAAGATGTTTACCCTCAGTCAAATTAAGCAGTGTTTAGCGTGGTTGCCAGTTGGATGGGTGACTGTTTGCGTGCCTTGGCTACAGTACAGTTCCCCCAGCTGTAAATGGGTACCTGCCCTCTTTAGGGTCAGGGAAGGTTAAGCAGCGAGGGAGAGGAGATGGGTGCCGCCCTCAATAAACTGGCCCTTAGAGAAGCTGAGGTCTCTGATGCCTCGCTCCCCTACGACCACATAGGTTATGGGACACCTTTACCGTTACTTTTTACAAGATGTTTTGCATCTATTCACACACTGGGCCTTGGTTTAGAGTCTCACCCAAAGGACTTTGTGACATTCAGTTCGATTCTCTTGTCAGACTGGGAAAAAAGGGTAAGGCCCATAACTGTCAGTCCCCCCCCCCCCTCCCTCCCCCAACTTTCAGCAGCTCTCAGCTGCTGTTCATTCCATCTCATCCCAGCCCAGCTGTAGCTAATCTTAGCAGGAACTGACCCCATGGGGACTAGGTTAAAGGAAAGGACATGCTAAATTTAGCACACTTGACCAAGTAATGTTGGATTTACGCACTGTGGGCAAGTAATCGAACCCAGAGCCTGGCGGTTTACTTGGTAGGGATGGTGAACATCTTTAAAAATTTTTTTTTTTTTTTAACAAATTATTAAAAAAAATAATTTTTTTTGATGGTGAACATCTTAACCGTCCTGCCACCTTGCATGTTGAATACTTATATGTGTTAATTTTCAGCTAAATCTTTGTGATACTTGCGCAGGAAAGAGTCTGGGCTGGCTTCTAGAGGGCTGTGCCAACTGGGACTGGGTGGTGTGTGCCTACTTGGCCCCCTGTCTGGCTCCGGGCGACACTGAAAACAACCTGGTGAGAATTGAAATGTGAAGATTGTTTTTATCAGAGACAATCTCCTTGCTTAACAACCTGTATCCTTCCAAAAAAGAAAAAGGGGAAAAAAAAAAGATCTCTGAAGTCAAGAGTATGGCTGCTTAAATAGCCAGGTACTTGAAAACAGCCACACATGTGCAAACTTCTTAAAGTGTGTGCGCTTACTGTCTCACAAGTTTTTGTTGTTACATTTGATATCTGGGTACGTGACCAACATGGTTTTTGTTGTTACAGTTGAGGAGATTTTTTCTCCTGGAGTTAACGTCAGTGCTGACTCCACTCTCCCCTAAAGTCCTTCGGATGAGACTATAAACCGAGGCCCCGTGTGTGAATGCATGCAGAACATCTTGTGCACACGTTAAATCCTGTTCCACTTTTAGTAAGAGTAGGCCATCGTGTGCCGGTGGGAACGGATGACATTTACAAAACTGCATACACACGGGGACTGGACGTAAAAAAGCACAAGAGTGCTTATTCCATTATCCTTGATATAAAAGAATAAAATAAAAATAAAAAAGTTGAAACCTGGGTACATGACCAGTATGGTTTTTATTGTTACAGTTGATATCGGGCTACGTGGCCAGTATGGTTTTTGTTGTTACAGTTGATATCGGGCTATGTGGCCAGTATGGTTTTTGTTGTTACAGTTGATATCGGGCTATGTGACCAATATGGTTTTTCATGTTACAGATGATATCTGGCTAAAACTATAAATTGTTATTGATTGCTTGTGTGTTGTATAGGTCGAATGCAAGCGCTTTGATTTGTTTTTACAAGATAGAGCGCTATATAAATTCCATGTATTATTATTATCATTATCATTGTTATTATTATTATTATTATTATTATTATTATTATTATTATTATTATTATCATCATAATAATATGGTTTTTGTTGTTACAGTTGATATCTGGCTACGTGGCGGAGGTGATGAAGAATGCTGCAGGCAATGCAGCAGGACTTTTGCAGCTGTCAGCCATCAGCGATTCTGCTGCGCAGCAGGTGATGGGTGCAGTGCATGATGGTCTGCTTATTCCACACACCTGCTTGGTCATTGCTCTGTCCCAGGTAAACTGAAGACTTTTCTTTCTTGGTTTTTTTTTTGGGGGGGCTTGTTCATGTTTCGGGGTAGACAGTTAAATGATGTGTTACTTTCATGATTTTTTTTTTTTTTGTTGTTCCTCGGCTAGAGCTCCGAGCTTCACCTGTGGTAAGATTTGTTTTATTTTATTTTATTTTTTTAAATTTATTTTATACATTTATTTATTTATTTATGTGTGTGTGTATTTTATTTTATTTTATTTATTTTATATTGGGTATAATGGAATAAGCACTCAAGTGCTTTTTTACATCCAGTCCCTGTGTGTATGCAGTTTTTGTAAATCTTGGATGTGATGTTGGATTTGTGGGCTGGTGTGTGTGTGTGAGTGTATGAGTGCACAGTTGTGTGATCATGGTTGCCCATGCTCATCAGTGTCCCTGTTTGTGGAGGTAAATCAGCTATGTACCAATGTAATGGTGTTGTGGTTGTTGTGACAGGTGTTGCCGTCTCTACTGGTCAGAGAGGCTGATCGCCTTGTTGGGGTGCTGACAGCGTTGGTCAGGTGTGGCTGTGTGGACATGGAGATTCACCATCGCTCCCTTCTGGAGGGGGCGGTACTGGATCTGTCAGGTAGGAGTCATAACCCCTCCCCTCCTCTCCCTAAAAAAATGTCTTTCCTAGAAAGCAAAAAGTCTGGGAGGGAGTGTGCCTGTGGTTCGCACCCGTTTGGGCCCCAAAATTTGTCCCCATCCTTTAGACCCTGAGTGGTGGTCTGGGCACTAGTCTTTTGGATGAGACGATAAACCAAGGTCCCGTGTGTTACACATCACTATTAGCGCACGTAAAAGAACCCATGGCAACAAGGGTGTTGACCCTGGCAAAATTCTGTAGAAAAAAGCCACTCTGATAGGGAAACAAATACAGCTGCATGCAGGGGGGAAAAAAATGGGTAAGCGCTGCACTAGTGGCGATGCGCTCTCCCCGGGGAGAGCAGCCTGAATTTCACGCAGAGAAATCTGCTGTGACATAAAGTACAAATACAAATACATCACAGCAGATTTCTCTTCGTGAAATTCGGGCTGCCCTCCCCGGGGAGAGCGCATCGCCACAAGTGCAAATTAAAAAAAATTCCTTAAAAAAATTATTATTATTATTATTATTATTATTATTTTTTTTTTTTAGAATAATGTCTTATTTCTTTCACTGCATGGTAAGTATGTTAGGTTTTTAAGTGAGGTTTTTAGTACAGTATAGGTACCTTTGCCTTTTGAATAGTAGCTCCTGTCTTTTTTTTTTTTTTGGACTGGGTAGGTTTTAACTTTTTTCTCCTTTTTTTCTTTTCAGTTTTTTTTTTTGCTTTTTGTTTTGAAAATTAAAACTTTTTGGGTTATTCAGCCTTTTTTTTATGTAAGGTCTTTATTTATATATTTTTTGTTTGGTTTTTGTTGTTCCACTTCTGTCAGTTGTTTTTTGTCTTATGCTCTCCTCTTTTTTTGAATACATACGTAGCACTAGCAGTTGTGTGATGAGCGCTGACAATGGGGAATGTTGAGGTGTAGGGAGTGAAGGGAGGTGTGTGTGGATGGTGCATTACTTTTTTTGTCATCTCCAAATGTAGTTGTGCGTTCCCCAGCTTAACACTCTGGGAGTCACCTGGAATGTGCACTCCGACTCACTCCTCCCACCTGGGGAATCACTGTGAGATTGAATTGGCACACTGTATGAGAGGCATGTGTGTATGACTGTTTTCAAGTACCTCGCCATATAGGCAGCCATACTCCGACTTTAGAGGATTTTGTTCTACTTTAAAGGAGAGTGCAGGTTGTTATGTAAAGAGCTTGTCATGGCTGAAGGCAATCTCAACGTAATATTTTACAATTTTACAATTTACATCCTTTAACCCCCTTGCATTTGGATTCTCTGAACACAAATTGCCCCTTGATTTCGCATTCCATCATGAAATCAGGTCAGGCACACATGCTGGCCGGCCTTTTCCTCCTTCTAAGTACACACCAGCAGCTGTAATTACTTCCAGACTCTCAGCAGGGTTTCTACCTCTGGTCTGATAGAGGTTTGACATGTGGTAGCAATTAGTGATGATCATTTCGTGATGGAAAACTACTGTGTGTAAATCCTGGCAAATCCCAGTTCACGATTCAGAGGGGGGGGGGGGGGGGGGGGGGGGGGGGGCGTCAATTATTCAATCCAGACAAATCCCGGTGCGGACTAAAAGGGTTAATGGCTCCTAGCAGAAAAGTGGGTCAGGTGCTAAGCAACTCATTTTGTAGTGGACCATCACAAATGTGTGATTGCATCAAAGGTGATAATGATGTGGTTGGTTGTGGTGGTGGTGAAATGGGCACAGAGAGCAGAGTGGAGATGTTGGTGTGCCAGCTGCTGACGGAGGCTGTGGTGCTGGTGACGATGACGATGATGGAGAAAGGCGGAGGACAACTCTGACTCCGATGATGATGACGACGATGACAACGACAACCCTCTCCTTCGTCATGTTGGTCAAGTGCTGGTCACTGCTCTGCAGGTGAAGTGTTGTGTGTGTGGTGGGGGGGGGGGGGGGGGGGGGGGTGGAATGTGTGTATGTGTGGGGGGAGGGGAGGTGTGTGTTTATGTGTGGGGAGGGGGGGGGGGGAGTGTGTTTGTGTGTGTGGGATGCGAGTGAGTGGGTGAAAGAAAGGGATAGAGAGAGAGGGAGAAAGGGAGAAAGAAAGAAATAAAGGGAGAGAAAAAGAAAGAAAGGAAGGGAGAGAGAGAGAAAGAGAGATTTTATTTATTTTTAAAATTTTTATTTATTTATTCTTTTTATATCGAGGATAACAGAATAAGCAATCATGTGCTTTTTTTCATCCGGTCCCCATGTGTATGCAGTTTTGTAAATATTGTCATTTGTTCCCACCGGCACACGATGGCCTACTCTTATGAAAAGCGGAACAGGATTTAACGTGTGTCGCAAGATGTTCTGCGTGCGTTTGCACACGGGGCCTCGGTTTAAAGTCTCATCCGAAGGACTTTTGGGGAGAGTGGAGTCAGCACTGATGTTAACTCCAGGAGAAAAATCTCCTCGACCGGACTCGAACCTGGGTCGTCAAATTGCCAGTGCAATGTTCTGACTGCTAGGCTATCCGTCCCCCCTTAGAGAGAGAGAGAGAGAGAGAGGGGAGATGGAGGGAAAGAGAGACAGAGAGAGAGACAGAGTGAGAGACACAGAGAGAGAGATTCTTGCAGAGTTCTGTGGTCTCTCTTGCCAACCATCAACCACATCATTTGATGGCTGAAAAAAACCCCCAAAAACCTCTGAGAGAAATTTGACAAGCTCACGCCAAAGCCAAATGCGCTGGGCCTGACTTGTCAGGCGCTGAACGGCAGCACAGTGCTGCTGATATGACATCTTATTTTCTATTTTAAAAAAACAAAAAAAAACCCCAAAATAAAATTAAACAGAAATTTCTTAAAATCAAAAAGATCCCATCTTATTTTCTGTACAGACACTGACACAATATACCATTTATGATCGTGGATGTAACAAACAATATAATATCTTGTTTTAAAAAAAAAAACCCAACCAACCAGAAAAAATAAAACAACCCCAAAATAAAATTTTAAAAAATACAAAATTTAAAAAATCCCATCTTATTTTCTGTTCAGACACTGACACAGTATATCATTTATGGACATAACAACAAATATAACGTTCTCTAAAAAAAAAAAAATCAACCTAAAAATAATTTAAAAAAAAAAAAAAATCCCATCGTATTCTCTGTACAGACACTGACACAATTTAACAACAAATATAGCATTCTCTAAAAAAAAAAAAATCCACCCAAAAATTAAAAAAAAAAAATTTTTTTTTTAATCCCATCTTATTCTCCGTAGACACAATATATCATGATCATGGCCATAACGACAAATATAACATCTTATCTATCAAATAGAAAAAAAAACCCACCCCCCCCCCAAAAAAAAAAAAAATTTTGTTTTAATCCCATCTTATTCTCTGTACAGACACTGACACAGCAGACCAGAAAGGACGACAGCGAAGAAGAAAAGCAAGGACGCCCCCTGTGGACAGTGGCGGTGTTCCACCAGGTGTGTGCAGTGATGGCCGACAGTCCTGACACCATCGTCGATCCTCTCTTCGTCCTCCTCCTCGACCTCCTCCCCTCCGTCCTTCTGCAGGAGGCAGAATCTCACGACGCCACGTCTGATGAGATCGTGCGTGAGGTCGTGGAGCACGGGATCTCTCTCATCCCCGACAGAGTTGTCAGGAGACGCTGATGAAGATGCTGGACCCTCAGAGTGAGGAAAGTCGAAGTGAAGATGAAGGTTAAAAGGTAAAGGTGTCCCATAACCTGTGTGGTCGTAGGGGAGCGAGGCATCACAGACCTCAGCTTCTCTAGGGGGGCAGCATATTGAGGGCGGCGCCCATCTCCTCTCCCTCGCTGCTTTACCTTCCCTGACCCTAAAAGAGAGCAGGTACCCATTAACAGCTGGGTGAACTGTACTGAAGCCAAGGCGCGCAAACGGTCACCCATCCAACTGGTAACTACGCTCGATGCTGTTTAACCTTGACTGGGGGAAAGCGAGCACTCCTGACCACTGAGCTATCCTGTCCCCAGACTAAGGTTACTGGTTGCAAAGTCTTCAGTGGTGCCCCCATGAAGATTGCTGGACCCTCAGAATGAGGAAAGTGTCAGCGAAGACTAAGCTTTGGGTGGGTTTTTTTTTTTTTTTTTTTTTTTTAATGAAGACTTAGGTTACTGAATAACCTTCCTCTTTCAAATTTCACCCCTGCTGAACCCTCAGAATGAGGAAAGTGGGAATGAAGACTAAGGTTGTTTTTTGTTTTTTTTTAAAGTAGACAAAGGTTACTGAATAGCCTTCCTCTTTCAAATTTCCCCCCCAAGGAGTGGGAGGAAGCTGGTTACAAAGTCTTCAGTATATGTTGGACTCTCAGAATGAAGAAAGTGTCAATGAAGAGTAAGGTTACTGAATAGCATTTCTCTTTCAAATTCTCCTTCCCACCCCCCCCACCCCCCCCCCCCCAAGGAGTGGGAGGAGGCTGGTTGCAAAATCTTCAGTGGTGCCCCCATGAAGATGCTGAACCCTCAGAATGAGGAAAGTGTGAGTGAAGACTAACGTTTTTTTTTGTTTGTTTTGAATAAAGACTAAGGTTATTGAATTGCCTTTCTCTTTCAAATTTTACCCCCCCCCCCCCGAGGTGTGGGAGGAAGCTGGTTGCAAAATCTTCAGTGGTGCTCCCATGGTCTAAAGGATTACGAGATAGGTAAAGAAATGTGAAGGGAAGGAAACTTATTTGGGGGGATGGGGGGGAGGAGAGTGTGTTGTGATTAGAGCGGTAACTTATGCTGTGAAGGTAACCTGACGGCTGGGTTTGAGTCTCTTTTGATTTTTTTTTTCTGTTCCATTTGTCAGAAGGATAGCTCAGTCTCTGTTAGGAAGGCAGCTGTACGCTGCAGATCCTTCAGGTCACTGTACAGATTTTTGGTTACTGGGGTGGGGAATCCCACAAGTCGGAATGCGGCTGCCTTAAGTTTTAAAATTCTGTTTTTCAAGGATAATGAAATAAGCACTCTTGTGCTTTTTTTTTTTTTTACATCCAGTCCCCATGTGTATACAGTTTTGTAAATTTTGTCATCCGTTCCCACCACCACATAATGGCTTACTTGAACAAAAAGCGGAACAGGTTTCAATGTGTGCGCAAGATGTTCTGCGTGCGTTCATGCACAGGACCTCTGTTTTAGCCTCAACTGAAAGACTTTTTGGGGAGTGGTAAGAACAGTTGCATATGCACAAAATCTCACCATTGGTAAACATTGGACCTCTAACCAAGGAACAACACCCCTCCACAAAAACAAAAACTAGGGTGGGGTGGGGCCAGATCTTCTTATCGTGTTTAGTGTCTTCCTCTTCTTCTCTCGTTCGCTTTACACTGTCAGATGTATCTGGGAAAAATAAAGGCATGTCCTTTCCAGCTCCTCTCGTGGGCGTACAGCTTGGTCTGTAGGGTTATCTCTGTCGGCCACACAATCTTCCTTAGGTCGCTGTATAGCGTGCACCTCTGAAGGATGTGCTCGCCTGTCTGGTTTTCTTTACCACAGGCACACAGGGGAGAAGGAACTAGAAGCTGTGTTTTGTTTATTTTAAAGGTAAAAGGTAAGAGTTTTACCTTTACCTTACCTTTAGACATATGGTTTGTTTAGCGACAAGCTGTGCTTTGTTTATTGTCTTTTTTCTTTGTCTCCCTGTTCCTGGGCTAGGGCTCTGAGGTTCACCAATGGTGAGATTTTGCGTATGCGACTTTTTTCTCAATGTGAAGATAGAGCTGCACTTAAGCTTTGGGGACACTTGATAATATTGTATATTTAGATCCTTGGTTCAATGGATACAGTAAAATATCTCTCTCCCTTTAAAAAAAAAAATTTAAGCTCATTAGTAGGACTGGACAGATATGAGGTAAAAGATATAAACATTTTGTTGATTTTTGTTTGGAATGTTGAGTGTGTGTGTGTGCTTGGAATTACCAAAAACATAAAACAATCTTTACAAGTTTTGATGGATATTACGTGTGTGTGTGTGTGCGTGTGTGTGTGTGTTTATTTTTATTTATTCATTTATTTATTCTTTTATATCAAGGGTTATGGAATGAGCACTCATGTGTTTTTTTTACATCCAGTCACCATGTGTATGCAGTTTTGTAAATCTTACCTGTTCCCACCAGCACACAATGGCCCACTCTTACGAAAAGCGGAACACGATTTAATGTGTGCGCAAGATGTTTCTGCGTGTGTTCACACACCGGGCCTCGGTTTTATAGTCTCATCCAAAGGACTTTTGGGGAGAGTGGAGTCTGCACTGATGTTAACTCCATGGTAAATATCCCCTAGAACGGGAATCAAACCCAGGTTGTCAGATTGCGAGCGCATGTTCTGACCACTAGGCTATCCCACCCATCAAAAAAAAAAATAGGGAAGTTTTTCCTTAGTATTTCCGAGCTATCACGGTATGTATAAAGTGGGACACCACATCTGCTAAGCAATCCACTGAACAGATACATGACCAACTGCATTTACCCAGTGCACTGTTTGTTAACCCTTACAGCACTGAATATCTGCTGACAATTACTTCCCCTATCCTAAATTTCTGCCCCCACGCTCTCCCCTTCAGTCTGTCAGCCGATTTCCGGCGATAACGGTACCAGAGGAGGGTTTGTTTATAGTGATCCGTCATGCGGCTAAACTGGCATCAACGGACTCTGGAAAGTAGTTTTGATACGGCAAACACTGCTTCTCCTCTCCCATGAGCACTCTTCTGCACCTCAGAAACCCAGGAATTGAAGGAAAATTTGGTCGTGCCGGTTTTCCTCTTTATAGGACTGAAGGGTAGCAGAAAGCTGAGCCAGAAAAACAGGCTTGCTGTATTGAAAGGGTTAAGCATGACTCATTGTATACTGCCCAAAATGGAAACTTCACTATACTCTCTCTGTCTTCTGGCCGATTTTTGTGTTGGTTATAAAAAAAAAAACCCACTAACTTTCCACCCCCTTTCACACATACACAGATTTCCAATTTTGTGGTGATATGTGTATTATGGAACAGAAAAACCAAAAGGCAAAGTTTTAAAGTAATCATTTTATTATTTTATCATTGAAAAAAAAAAAAAGTGCAAAACAACCAGAAAGGGGGTAAATTATACCCAAAGAATACAAAATCCACAAAAATGGATGTTTGTAACTAAAACACGCTTCTGAAGTATCCGGACTGATACTCAGTGGATACTGATAACAGATTTAATTTCAGTGTCAGATTCTCAGAATACACCCCCTCCCTTTACTTACACAAATGCACCGCCACCATTTTGTGACGCGTATTCACAAGCATTTTCAGTCACACACTTGCTCAGATCTTCAAAGTATGACACAGGCTGACAGCCTAAAAGTACACATGTACTCTAGGAGGATTGCAGAACCGAGCTAAACTAGTTAGTTTCACACACAACCTTGACCTTCGCAAGGGAAGTTTTAGATATCACCTGTACTGTAGTGTGCCTTGGTATTGAACATTTGTACACATGAGGGTATGCTATTCATATAGAAAGAATTAAATGTAAGTTGCATATGTACAATGTTTCCATAATCCACTGAATGCTGACACAAAGTATGGGAATGTGCACACGGTTAATTTACCATCTTAAAGCACAGATGTACGATACGGAGTCAGGGGGAGCTTTTTTTTTTTTTTTTTTTTTTTTTTTTTTGGGGGGGGGGGGGGGGGGGGGAAGCTGATCTTCATACAAATTGACCTCAGGACCACAAGAACACGTCGCTTTATCCACTTGGCTGGGACATAGGCTACAATCAAAAGTTGATGTTGCTGTGTGGGACATACATGGGAAGTTGATTGTTCATGTTTGTGAGTGCAGGTTTTCTAACGATCCTATGCATGACGTGAATCTTGCATGAAGTCACGACATACGATTCACAGCAGTCTGGTCAAGGCGTTAGTTACGTAAAGGTTGTACCATAACCTGTATGGTCGCAGGGGGGAGCGAGGTATCGACCTCGATTCTTTAGGGGGGCCAAGCTATATTGAGGGCAGGCGCCCATCTCCTCTCCCTTGCTGCTTTACTTCCTCCCTGACCCTAAAGAGGACAGGTACCCATTTACAGCTGGGTGAACTGTACTGTAGCCAAGGCGCGCAAACGGTCACTCATCCAATTGGCAACCACGCTCAACGCTGCTTACTTAACTTGACAGGGGGGGAAAGAAGCGAGCACTCTGACCACTGAGCTATCCTGTCCCCATTTTACGTTAAGTTACATAGTTAAAGTTAAAGTCTGTCCCGAGCCTAAGGCTCATCAGGCTGGTGCTTATCCCGGTTTCTGTGGCGTTAAGCGACTGAGAGTCATAGACTCCCCCCTGGATAGGACGCCAGTCTATCGCAGGGTTAACCCCCAACACAAGGTTGGTACCCCTTTTACACCTAGGTGGGTGTGAGGGAAAATAGCCGTAAAGTGCCTTTTCCAAGGGCACAACGCCATAGCCGAAAAGCTGGGATCGAACCCGCAACCTTTAGATTACGAGTTCCAACGCCCTAACCACTAGACTACAGCGGCGGGCTGACCTGAAGAGGGTAGGTACCCACTTACCACTGGGAGAACTGGAGGAACTGTTTTGTAGCCAAGGCACACAAACGGTCACCCATCCAATTGGCAACCACGCTCAACGCTGCTTACTTAACTTGACAGGGGGGGGGAAGAAGCTAGCGCTCTGACCACTGAGCTCTCCCGTCCCCATTTTACGTTATAGAGGACCCCAAAAAACCCCCACAAACCCCCCCCCAAAAAAAAAGTTTAGTTCGAGGACGACAGCAACTCCGCTTTCCTGTTGAGCGCCTGCGAGATCTCCTTCACCCGATCCATCACCCGCCCAAAACTCTTGGGCGCCAGCCGGCCCACGAACTTCTGCAGGAACTTGTCCGGGTGCCACCGCACCCTTGCTCCCGCGTGAACTTCTGCAGGGCGGGGGTCGTCCAGTCGGCCTTGTCCCCGAAGAGAACCTCCATCACCTGATCCACACTCCCTTGGCAGGGCCAGGGGATGTCGGCGTAGTGCAGTTGTTTCTCGCTCGTGTCCCCCAGGGCGGCTTGGAACCCCGCCTCGTACGTCTGTCGGAGCTTCTCCAGGCTCCGTTTTTGGGTTTGGCGTGGCGGATGGCTTCTTTGGTGTCGGTGGTGGTTTTGGGGGCCTTGGTTTGAGTGCCGGAGTGACAGGTGGAGGGGCGCTTCCTTTTGTTGCTGTTGCTGTTGTTGTTGTGGCTGCTGCGTTGCTGCTGTTGGAGGGGTTGGTGAAGGACTGTTGGTGGCGGCGTCCTCGGATCTCGTGCTCCCTGCGCTCGAACCACTCTCTGGAGGTCTCCTTCTGCTGCTCTTGTTGGAAGTCTGCAAACAGTGGAAACAATGACATAAAAAATGGTGCTGATGGAGTATTCAAAAATGATTAAAAAAAAATGATGGTGCTGATGGTGTATTTATTTTATCTGTTGATTTTTAAAAAAAATTTAAAGTTGTTTTTGTTTTTTGTTCCTTGGCTACAGCTCTGAGGTTCACCAATGGTGAACATTTTTGCGTATGACCCCCCCCCCCCCCCCCCCCCCCCCCCCCCCCCCAACAAAACAACCTCCTCTCATAAAGTATATCAGATTACACTTTAACACACTTAACCCCCCCCCCTCCCCCCCAAAGCAAAAACAAAAAAAAAACCACTCCAACCCAA
>CM060345.1:7763879-7771379 GCA_030674155.1 Stramonita haemastoma | reverse complement strand
ACAATATGACTGGATTGCATTGGGGGACGGGAGAGACTTAGTGGTCAGAACATTGCGCTCGCAATTTGACGATCCGGGTTCGATTCCCGTTCGAGGGGATTTTTTTCCTCCCTGGAGTTAACATCAGTGCTGACTCCACCTCCCTAAAAGTCCTTCGGTTGAGATATAAACCGAGGCCCTGTGTGCGAACGCACGTAGAACACCTTGGCACACGTTAAATCCTGTTTCCGCTTTTTGTTGTTGTTGTATCTACTGTTGTTGAGTATTCTACAGCTTTAAATACCATTGGAGGTGGAGGGGGGAGAGGGTATCCTAATCAAGGGGGTGGGGGTGGAGGTCATCAAAAACATAAACTCTGCCTCACTTATCAAATCTGAAGTCATAATGAGACTGTAGCTACACACTGTATGGACGAGTTAGCGTGTATATAATATAGTACCTTCCCATGGTTTTAGCAAGTCACACTCCCGGGTATTTCTCTGTCTGCCTGTCTGTCTCTGTCTGTCTCTGTCTCCCTGTCTGTCTATCTCTGTCTGTCTCTGTCCTGTCTTCTTCTCTGTCTGTCTTCTGTCTGTCTGTCTGTCTGTCTGTCTGTCTGTCTGTCTGTCTGTCTGTCTGTTCTCTCTCTCTCTCTCTCTCTCTCTCTCTCTCTCTCTCTCTCTCTCTCTCTCTCTCTCTCTCTCTCTCTCTCTCTCCCCCTTTATTAAAAAAGTACACACAGGTTGTAATGCTTTCATCACAGCTTGTCTGGGATTAAAAGCCAATCTTCACCATCACATCTGAAAGCATAACACAATTTCTCTCCTCCTCTTCTCTGCGTTCCCTTTTAATTAACGGGTGGGGGGGCTGCATGCACACACGTAGCTAGACTCTGGCCTTCCTCCTCCTCCTAGAGCTTGTGAGCTGTACAGAAAGTCTGCACTGCGCTGCCTTCAGCCGCTATGTCCCGATTTCAGAGCAGTTCACCAGGCATTGGCCGCTTAGTGTTCTGAATAACGACACAGCTTTCGCCTCGCACCAAAAAGAGAGCAAGGGACGGGATAGCCTACCTCAGCGGTCAGAGCACTCGCTTTCTCCCCAAACACTCCAGTCCCCCCCCCCACTTCCCCCAGCTGGAAATGGGCACCTGCCCTCTTTAGGGTCAGGGTCTCCCAGTTCACTCACTCAGCTGTAAATGGGTACCTGCCCTTATTAGGGTCAGGGAAGGTAAAGCAGCGAGGGAGAGGAAACGGGCGCTGCCCTTAACATGCTGGGTCTTAGAGAAGCTGAGGTCTCTTGACGCCTCGCTCACCTACGACCACACAGGTGATGGGACACTTTTACTTTGACTTTTAAAATAGAGCAGAGGTCTGTGAACTTTTGTGTCTGTGCCTACAGGCAAAGCTGCTGTTCAAGGAGGATTTTTGGGGGGGTCTCTTTTAGGACTATGTCTGTATTAAAGTGTCCCTAAATATTGTACTTAAAAAAAAAAACAACCTTTACTTTTAAATATTGTGTTCATCACATTTCGTGTCTTTTTCTGTATGTGGTTGTATCTTCGTTTTAACGTCTTCCACAAAAAGTGACATTAGACAGTGATATATATATATATATATATATATATATATTATATATATATATATATTATATATATATTGATATATTGATATATTGATATATTGATATATATTGATATATATATGTGTGTGTGTTGTGTCTCCCTCCCTTCTCCCTCTTCCCTCCTCTCTGTCTGTCTGTCTCTCCCTCCCTCCCTGTCTGTCTGTCTGCCTGTCTGTCTCTATCCCTCTCTCTTCTCTCTGATCTCTGTCTCCCTCCCCCCTCTCTCTCCCCCTCTATCTGTCTCTTTCTATCTCTCTGTCTCATTCTCTCCCCTTCACTCCCCCCCCCTCTCTCTCTCTCTCTCTCCTATCTCTCTTCTCTACTCTCAAACCAACCATTGCTGAGTCATTGTCAAAGTGAGGGAGGGAGGGACCGTTTGCCTTTATTTCTTTTTTCTTTCTTTTTTGTTGGTCGTGCTGAATTTTGACCTACATTCAGTTCTGTGGATCATGGAACAGACAGACTAATGTTACCTTTCGTCCGCTTTACATAACGGTGAGGCAGCCGATCAGAATCACTATAAAATTATATATACACTCTGTGTGTGTGGTGTGTGTGTGTGTGTGTGTGTGTGTGTGTGTGTGTGTGTGTGTGCGTGCGTGCGTGCGTGCGTGCGTGCGTGACGTGGTGGTGGTGTGTGTGGTTGTGTTGAGGGAAAGGGGAATGTAGAGAAACAGATAGTGAGTGAGAGAGAGAAGGAGAGCTCTAGAGGGAGAGAAAGAAAGAAAGAAAGAGAGAAAGAAAGAAAGAAGAAAGAAAGAAGAGAGAGAGAGAGAGAGAGAGAGGAGAGAGAGAGAGAGAGTGTGTGGTAGGTGTGTGTGTGTGTGTGTGTGTGTGTGTGTGTGTGTGTGTGTGTGTGTGTTGGGGGAAAGGGAAGAGAGAGCATAAACAGACACACACAGAGTAACACACGCACACACAAACACAACACACACACACACAAACCAACCAAAAAACGATGTATTACTACACTGTTGCTTAGTTAAACACAAGGGCAGGCATGTGGTATGACATGATATACCTGTTCTTATATTGTATGCAAAGAACTGTCAATTTTCATCAAAGCAGTTCAAACGTGTTCTCTCGTTAACGCGCAGGTGAGAAGGAAAAGGGGAATCCGAAGTTCTGAAGAAACAGGAGTCTGAGGTAAAAGGCTTACTGCCAAAAAATTAACATAGACAGACGGCCAGACAGACTGACAGATGCGCGCGCGCGTGTACATGCATGCACGCATACACACACGCAGACAGACAGTCCGACAGACAGACACACACACGCACACACGCACACACACAACACACACACTCTCTCTCTCTCTCTCTCTCCTCCCTACACAACACACAGGCACACACACACACCACCCCCCCACCCCACACACACACACACTCACTCACTCACTCACTCACACTCACTAAACTCACACACACAAACACACACACACACACACACACACACACACACACACACACACACACACACACACACACACACACACACACACACACAAAACACACACACTCGTAAAAATCCCAAGAATAAAACCACAACGATAAAATAACCCACGCCACAACAACAACCACAACAACAACCACACAACCACAAACGAAAAGAACTTTCCGAAACTACACTCACCTGTCTGTGAACGGTGCAAAAGCAGAAACACCCCTGACACACAATTCAAGTCAAGTCACAGCACCGAAGTAGTTCCTTTCCGAATTTGCCTAAAGTTCTTGTGATTGAGTAACTAACCCGATTGTATCAACAACGTTTTAAGAAGGCAGCAGAGTGACATCCAATCCCTTTCCTTTACCGTCAAGCGCTTTGGTTGTTGTGCTACTACTACTTCTTCTGCGTGGAAAAAAAAGAAGAAACGCACCACAGCTAGCTAGGCTAATGATAAAACAGCTTTCAACAAACTCGCTACTTCTTTTTCCTGTTCCTTGCGTGTCCTGTCTGTCCCACGCGCGTAGAATAGGGCCTGCACTAGGCTAACACACGTTGTGGTGTTGTTTTTTTTTCACTACCGCCCCTCAGGTAGTAGTAGAGTCAAGGGAGAATCTAGAGGGTCTGTAAGGTAAAAAAAAAAAAGTATAAGAAGATGAAATGTCGGATCAAATCTTCTGAATGGAGACGTGGTGTGTTGTGGTTGTGTGTGTGTTGTTTGTGTGTGTGTGTGTGTGTGTGTGTGTGTGTGTGTGTGTGTTGTGTGTTGTGTGTGTGTGTGTGTGGGGTGTGGTGGTGGTGGTGGTGGTGGTGTGTTGTGGTGTGGGTGGTGTGGTGGTGGGGTGGGTGGTGTGTGTGTGTGTGTTGTGTGTTGTGTGTGGTGTGTGTGTGTGTGTGTTGTTTGAAGTTTGTGAAAGTTGGCAAGTTTTGCTGATTATGCAGAGAAGAATGTCTGTGGTGAAGAGATTCAAGTTGTGAATTTGAGAATGTAGATTCTAAACTTTTGTCAGGCAGTTAGAGTAACCCCGACGCTTATTGGTTAAGATCCCCTTTGCGATTTTTTTTTTAAATACCTTTTTGCTGTGCATGTGTATGCAATTCCGACACAAGCCTAGTTTTGGGTTGGTAAAAAGAATGTAAAAAATCCAATACACGCGCGTGAGGTTTTGAATAAGGAAAATGGGAGTTTCCCCCCTTTTTTATCGTCAAGTCAAATTTTTATTTCCAGATGGTACATTGAACTAAGCATGATTTGCGGTTTTTTTTTTTAAATAACCCATCTATCAAGGAAAAAAACAAACCTAAAACATTTACAAGTATCATTTAACTAACATGAATTCGGAACCTTACAACTAAAACATACCTATAAGATACCGTGGTATTTTATTTCTCTTTTTTGTTCCTTCCCCTTTTCTGTGTATAACAAAAATGCTGATATAAAAGAACAAAATCGATGTATCAGTTCCAATCGTTCAAACAGTGATCTCATGAATTTCCAAACACTCCTGCGCGCGTCTTCTAGCCAACCTAGCCTACTACTCCAATCTGGCAGTTTCGTCGTCGACCGCTCAATATATATACAGCGAAACAGAAACAGGCGATCAGTTCCGATAGCTATCCTACATACTGTAAGTGGTGGCAGGAAAGGGTAGGGAATGGAAAATGTGGAGGAGGGAGGGGGTGGTGGAAGGAGGGAGAGGGAAAGAGGTGTGTGTGTGTACCGGCTTGAAGAAATATTTGCTGGGACGTCAGGCGAGGAGAGGGAAGGGAAGGGAAGGAGGGGGTGGTGGTGGTGGTAGTAAAGATTGGCGACTGTCGTAAAACCTTCCCAAGGGGCTTGACTACTTGTTGTTCACACTCTCCACACTTTCGCCACCAGCCTATAATAACTAGAAGTGTCCACACAGTACAGGAGTCACAAGCATTCACTGAGCACTGCTGCTAGTTACCAACGACGCCTGAGTCATTCATAATAACACTTGTTTATTTTTAGCAAACCGTGATGCGCACTGGTGATATCACCCCAACCTCTAGTCCCTGTAACCTACCTGCATGTCCCACCTCCGTGGTTTCCCCCAGCAGAAAGAAGTTCCGAAACAAACCCCGAAACGGATTCCATTGACCCTCTCTCGCCACAAGCCACCACGCCACCACCACCACCGATAAACGTCACGACGTGTGTGATTGGCTCGTCGGCAGACGCTTCCCTCCAATCAGACAGCGCGATGTGGGAGTTGCGTCACTTAGGTATTCTCTGCTGGTCGTTACTAAAAACGTGGGATTTCAAAGGCGGCGTATCTCTTTTCATCGTTGAAAAGGATAACAAAAAAAAAAGGGGACATTAAAATTCTGTACTGCATCGATACAGGCTTCCCCTATTTCAGCGGTTTGTTGGCCCAGGAAAGGTCGTCAAGTACCATCGTGTGATGAGCCCACACGATACACCGTTACACACACCCTGGGTCGGAACTTTTTAAAAAAAAGTTTAGTCTAGTCTTACTTGAGAAAAAAATGTCCGGTAAAAAAAACGTTAAACAGCAATCGATTTTCCGGAAGTTGTAGGAAAGGGGATGGACTGACTTGAGTCCTGTCTGTCACGTTTTTGTCTGTCTGTCTCTCGGTGTGAAAAAATAACATTTTAATAAACAGCACTTGATTCTTGTGGAAGTCAATAGGAAGGGGTGGAATGAATTGAGTCCTGTCTGTCACGTTTTTTGTTGTCTGTCTGTCTAGTGAGGGAACAAAAAACCACATTTTAAACATGCACTTGATTCTTGTGGAAGTCAAAGGAAGGAGATCAGACTGACTGGGTCCTGTCTCTGTCACGTTTTTGTCTGTCTGTGTCTGTCTCGTTGTGAAAAAAATCAACTTTTTAAACAGCACTTGATTCTTGTGGAAGTCAATAGGAAGGAGATTGGAGTGACTAGGTCCTGTCTCTGTGTCACGTTTCTGTCTGTGTCTGTGTCTGTATCATGGTGTTTGATGTAGTCTACACTCAGTTCTGTTCATACCTCTGTCCCCGCTGAAAATGGGTGGGATAGCTCAGGGTCAGAGTACCCGCTTTCCCCCTAGCCAATGTTGAGCAGCATCCAGCGTGGTTACCAAGTGGATGGGTGACCGTTTGAGCGCCTTGAATTCAGAACAGTCCCCCAGTTTACCCAACTGTAAATATGGGTACCTGCCCTCTTTAGGGTCAGGGAAGGTAAAGCAGCGAGGGAAAGGAGATGGGCACCGCCCTCAAAATACTTGCCCCCTAGAGAAGCTGAGGTCTCTGATGTCTCGCTCCCCTACGACCTTCTATGTTATGGGACACCTTTACCTTTACCTAAATATGGGTACCTGCACTCTTTAGGGTCAGGGAAGGTAAAGTAGATGGGGAAGAGGAGATGGAGGTCTCTGATGTCTCGCTCCCCTACGACCACATAGGTTAGGGAACACCGTTAGGGCCTACCTTTTTTTTTTTTTTTTAAGCCTATTGTGTGTTCATACCTCTGTCCACGCTGAATATTTCGTGGAGGTGGTCTCTGCACACTCCTCTTCCCAGATTTGTTTAAACGGAGCATATTGTTTTTAATATATTATATATAATATATTTATATATATATATATATATATATATATATATATATATATATATATATATATATATTATATTTCATACACACACATATATATATAAATATATACACACACACACACACACACACACACCACACACACACACACACACACACACACACCACACACACACAACACATATATGTCCCAAAGTCCTTCGGATGAGACTATAAACCGAGGCCCGTGTGCAAACCCACGCAGTACATCTTGCGCATACGTTAAATCCTGTTTCGCTTTTCGTAAGAGTAGGCCATCGTGTGCGGGTGGGAACAGATGACATTTACAAAACTGCATACACACGGGGACTGGATGTAAAAAAAAAAGCACACACACGGGGACTGGATGTAAAAAAAAAAAAGCACATGAGTGCTTATTCCATTATCCTCGATAGAAAAGAATAAATAAATATTATATATATAATAAATATATATATATATAAATAGATATATATATAGAGAGAGATAGATATACATATACAGGGGGGCACAAGGTAGCCTAGTGGTTAAAACGTTGCACCATGACCTGACAGCCCAGGGTCGAGCGCACCTGTTTTAGGGAGTTATACCCTGGGGTTAACATTAGTGCTGACTTCCACTCCTCTAAAATTCTTTCAGATGAGACTGTCAGCGATCTGTGCGAACTCACGCATAACATTTTGTGCACAGGTTAAAAGCCCGTTCTAGCTTTCGGAAAAGTAGGCCATTTCGTAGCAGTAGGAATGGGTGACAATTAAAAAAAAAAAGAAAAAAAAAAAAAGCTTGCACACAGGTATCGTGTTTAGACACCATCCCCGAAATAGAAATGCGGATACCCTCACGTATCCCGTAGTCCTGCTTTCCC
>CM060345.1:7751379-7756379 GCA_030674155.1 Stramonita haemastoma | reverse complement strand
ACACACACACACACACACGCCCGAAACGACACGACAACACGCACTCAGTAATGTTTACACATATCAATCATAAAACCGGAAACTGAACTCTACCATATACCGATCCCGGATGTTATCCTCAAACGGAGCAAAAGGGCGATCACTGCACAGCCAGTCAAAATGATCATTTCAGATGAAACAAACACTCGTTTCTTTAATCTGCTTGCAACATGACAAGACTGTGAGGTTGTGACCTTTTTCGTGTGGTAGATAATCTGTTACCAAACCCTGGTTTCCATTCTTTAAACCCAGTGGACTGTAATAGCTAGGGTAGGCTGGAAGTCGAGTAATATGTGTGCATTTTTTAGTTGTTTGATTTACAGTTTTGCTTAGCAAACAAAACACACACAAAAAGGGGGGGGGGGGGGGGGGGGTGCGGGGTGGTGGTGTTAGTGAGTAGTTGTCCATTAAAAGAAAACAACAACAACGATAACAACGATAAGAAGAAACAAACCACACAAAAAAAGCCCGAACTGGAAAACTAGATTGCGTCCGTTTGTCTGAGTCTGTCACGTCTTTGTAAACAAGTATTATCTTTTGGGGGGGCGGGATAGCTCAGTAGTCAGAGAGCTTGCTTTCCCCCAGTCAAGTTAGCATCGAGCGTGGTTACCGTTTGGATGGGTGACCGTTTGCGCGCCTTGGCTTCAGTACAGTCCCCCAGTTCACCCAGCTGTCAATGGGTACCTGACGTCTATAGGGTCAGGGAAGGTAAAGCAGCGAGGGAGAGGAGATGGGCGCCGCTCTCAATATGCTGGCCCCTAGAGAAGCTGAGGTCTCTGATGCCTCGCTTCTCTACGACCGCCCTAGGTTATGGAACACCTTTACCTTTATCATCTTTTGAGGCGTACAAAGAGACATAGGGATTCCAAAAAAGAAAAGAAAAAGAGAGAAGAAAAAAAAGGGGGGGGGGGGGGGCGGTCAGGGGGAGATACAGAAAGAAAGAAAGAAAGAAAGAAAGAAATCCTGTCTTTGTGTTTGTGTTTTTTCTGTCTCTCTCTCACTGTCTCTCTCCCTGTCGTTCTGTCTCGCCGTCTTTCTCAAGTCTCCTTCTGTCTGTTTCTATCTCCTTGTTCTTGAACATCGTTGTCTCTTTTTGTCCAACTGCATGTCTGTCTGCCTGTCTGTGCCTCTCTGCCTGTCTCTATTTCTGTCACTCTGTCTCTCTGCCTCTCTCTCTCTCTCTCTATCTCTCTCTCTCTCTCTCTCTCTCTCTCTCTCTCTCTCTCTCTCTCTCTCTCTCTCTCTCTCGGGGGGGGGGGGGGGGGCCGATGACGTCAGGTGAAAGTGAAGACGCACTGAAATCGCTCTAGTATTTTTATGATTATTAACTAGTTTTTAAGTGGCTTTCGCTTTTCATTGTTTGTATAGTGTTAGATCAAGAGGATGGGCATATCAGTACAGGCGTACAGAGCAGTATGTGGAACATTTGCCGCAGTATATGTCCGTTTCATGTTGAAACGGGCAGAATTCAAATCTTCCACCAGAACCTCCATTCTGACGTTGAGAAGCCGGCGAGACGGTGTCATGTTGGGATTGACCCTCACCTATCTATTTTGGGGCGGGCTGTTATTGCGGTGTGGTGATGTCGAAACCAACCCTGGACCAACCACCCCTCCTGGATCCACTGGCCGCAAGCTGAGACAGACCAGCTTGGTTGGTGGTGCTGGTGGACGGAGCACCTTTACTGGCAGAGCCTCCAGGACAACCAGAACGAGAGCTGATGTGACCGCTGATGTGACCACCAACACGCCTACCAACATACTCCATGGCCAGGACTCCTCCTCTACTGCTGCTACTGAGGTACCATCCTTCAACACCATGTCGGCCAAAATCGAGAAAGTGGAGACCTTGATAAAAACTACCACTGACAGTCTCAATAATGAGATAAAAGTGTTGACAGACAGTGTTGGTGCTTTGAAAGAAGAACTGAGTAACCTGAAGCAAGAGTTAGACAACCTTAGGACTGAAAATGTAGACTTAAAACAGTCAAATTCAGGATTGAAGGATAGAGTTGAAAAGCTAGAAAAGAAATCAGAGGAGTTAGAAGGACAGTCAAGACGAAATAATGTGATTTTTCATGGGTTAGAAAAGAAAACTGATGAGACTGGAGCTGATTGTGAAAAGATTGTGAAAAATCTTCTGTCAGAAAAAATGGATGTAGCTGACATCAAGTTTGATAGAGTGCACAGGATAAACTCTAAACCCAACTCTCCTGTTATTGCTAGGTGCTGTTTCTTTCAAGATAAGCTTAGAATACTGAAGGCAAAGACTCGGCTGAAAGGTTCAAAGATTTTTGTAGATGAAGATTTTTCCCTAGCTGTTAGAGAAGTTAGACGCAAACTGACCCCATATTTAAAGAGTGCCCGAGCAGAAGGAAAAAATGTGAGAATGATCTTTGATCATTTGATCATTGATGGTGAAAAGGTGACCGTCAATGATCTAGGAAGAAATGAATAGCGTGTTGGCCGGCCCATACACACATCTGTCCATAGAGGCAATACACAGGGTAGGGACAAAAGTAAACGTACACCGCCTCAGATAGATACTGACGTAATAGGCTCACGGCTTTGTGCTGTAAGCCTAGTGAGCGAGAAAGACACTGCGAGTGTGGAAGACACGGCGCGTGGCGTCGTTGTTGAAGGCAAAGGCGGGTTCGGACTAGGCCTAGACCTAGCACAAGCTAAGCCTAACGATGAGTCAGCTAGATTTGGACAGTGTTCAAATAAAGATGATGATCATAGTACTGTTGAATACATTAGTTCCGCATCTTGTCATATAAATGAAATTGATGAAAGGGTCAGTCTATATAATGTGGTAGATCAATTGAATTGTGGTAATACGAATAGAACAAATAAACCTTTTTCATTTTTGTCCTGGAATGTTAATGGGTTGCTGTCAAAACTCTCTGATGGAGATTTCCTATCGTATGTGCGTAGCTTCGATTTTATTTGTCTGACAGAAACATTCCTGGAAAATATCCAGTCAGATGTTTTTAGTAGCTATAAGGCCTTCTGTAAGTCGGCAGTTAAAGTTAGCCATCAAGGGAGGCGATCAGGGGGAGTAGTTTGTTTGATTAAGCATGAGTTAGCTGCTCTTGTGAAATATTTAGATGTACTATACCCTAACATTTGTTGTTTTCTCTGTGACAAATCTCTTTTGTGTACTTCAAGAAATGTATTGCTTGTTTGTGTGTATATTCCACCTGAAGGTTCTCCTTTTTATAACATGTTTGACAATGATAACGGAATTGCCATGTTGGAAGAATGTTTAGCTAATTGTGTGGTGACACTGGATGAAGTAGATATAATATTGTGTGGAGACTTAAACAGCAGGACATCAAATTTTTCTTGTCATCATGTAGTAAATGACTGTATTCCAGATTTTCAAAGTAAAAGCACGTCTCTCTGTAGTAATCGTTATTCTGAAGATTCTGTTATCAACAATTATGGTAAATTATTATTGAATATGTGTACTGCACTTAGTTTACAAATTTTAAATGGTATATGTAATGGCGACCAGCAAGGACGCTACACATATATTTCTGATGGTGGATGCAGTGTTAATGATTATTTTTTAGTGTCAGATGATTTGTTCTCTCAAATTTTTGACTCATGTCAATTATTTGTTGCTGAGCGTTCAGATTCAGATCACCTTCCTGTTGAATTACATATTAATCCATTATATAAAACTTATGCAGTAGCTGAGGAGCCATCTGTTGTGGAAAAGTTCGTGTGGGATGAAAACAAACTCTCAGCTTATAAGGATAATCTTTGTAATGAGAATATGTGTGAAAACTTTTTAAATGCCTTACAGATGATTCATGAGAACATTAATGAAGCTCTAGATTTGTTCAATGATTGCATAAAGTCCAGTGCTGAATGTATTAAAAAACAGATACGTGTCAAAAAAGGTCTATCAAATGCTACATGGTTTGATAATGAATGTAAAAGTATGAAATATAGGGTCAGAAAACTTTTGAAGACTTACCGGAAAACATTAAAGAATGAAGACAAAAATGTGTACTGTGTCTTAAGAAGGGAATATAAATATATGCTAGAAAGGAAAAGAAAACAGTATAACATGACTTTACTTGCAGACATGATGTCTTCAATCTCTTCTCAAGTCCAGTTCTGGAAAAGTGTTAAGAAGGCATCATTTAGAAATAGTCAACCAAAGAATAATATATCAGTTGACAGTTGGTTTCAACATTTCAAAACCCTCTTGGAGAAAGACTCAATAGACATCTCAGTGAATAATGATGCTGACATTGATGAAACAGAGGAAGATTTTGATCGTCCAATATCTTTAGATGAAGTATATAGGGCACTAAGAAAGCTAAAGAATGAGAAAGCAGCTGGACCTGATCAAATCATTGGAGAATTGCTAAAAAATGGAGGTGAAGATGTAGTGCTTTTCCTTCTAAAATTATTCAACAAAATCTTTGATGATGGTCTTTTCCCAGATAATTGGACTGAATCTATAATCCTAACATTACACAAAAAGGGAGATGTTGATAACCCTAATAACTACAGGGGAATTTCTCTTAGTGACATAAGTAGTAAGTTGTATAGTACTATCATTAATAGCAGGTTACAGGAATGGGTTATGAAAAATGATATTACAGGTGAACACCAAGCTGGTTTTAAGAAAGGATACTCTACTATAGATCATATGTTCACTCTGCTTGCGTTTGTTCAGAAACAGTTTAGTCATAGCCGTAAACTCTATGTGGCATTTATTGACTTTGAAAAGGCATTTGATTCTGTTAATAGAAACTTGTTGTGGCCTGTTCTCCAGAAAAATGGTGTGACGGGTAAATTATTACGCTGTTTGAGAGCCATGTATCAGAATGTCAAAAGTAGAATAAGATGTGGTACTAAACTGACTGACATAATATACTGTACCACTGGTGTTAAACAGGGTGATGTATGTAGCCCTTTACTGTTTTCTGTTTTCATTAA
>CM060345.1:7743879-7746379 GCA_030674155.1 Stramonita haemastoma | reverse complement strand
TATAGCTGTAAATGGATGATCCAAAGTCCATATTGTTTGTGAATCTTGCTAAAGTCACAGAAAAGATTGAAAGTAATGAATAAAACATGTATGAGAAATCCGCGGAGGAAGACAAAACGAAAGGCGTAGCAGACGCCACAGCACAGGTGTAAGCAGACACATCCGCGCGCAGTAGTACAGTTACTATACAGTTTGTTTTGTAAAATCGGAAGAAATTGTGTTTAAAATAATAATTTTGATAAGCAGGTTGTGTGTGTGTGTGTGTGTGTGTGTGTGTGTGTGTGTGTGTGTGTGGTGTGTTGGGGTGTGTGTGTGTGTGTAGGCCTAGTCAAAAACATCTTTACTGAAAGTAAAACCTAAGTTTTCACAATGGTTTTCATTTTGCCCTCACAAAAATATATTTTTTAAATGGATATAAAAACACCTTAATAAAGGATAGGAAAACAAAACAGTCTTAATCTAGATACAAATAATACAGTATAAAAAGGAAAGGAAACAGAGAAAATGTACTGTTCACAATATAACCGAAAGAAGACAGCATGATATGCTTGATTCAGACAGAAAAATAGTGAAGAAAAACAAAATAACAAGGCTAGACAAAACAGTTTATAAAACAAGCTACAGCCACAGAATAATCTAAAGAATAAAAGAAGTGGTCTTATGATCTATTCCTCTGTGTGTGTGTGTGTGTGTGTGTGTGTGTGTGTGTGTGTGTGTGTGTGTCAGTGTGTGTGTGTGTCAGTGTGTTGTTTGTGTGTGTGTTGTTTGTGTGTGTGTTGTTTGTGTGTGTGTTGTTTGTGTGTGTTGTTTGTTTGCTTGTGTGTGAGTGTGTGTGTGTGTGTGTGTGTGTGTGTGTGTGGTGTGTGTGTGTGTGTGTGTGTGTGTGTGTGTGAATATAAGGGACACCTACATACTAACATGTTGGTCTGTTGCAAGAAATCATTGAACACATTTGTATCAACTGCAAGACCCCAGCACCACAAAAGCCACCTTGTACAGTGACCCAGAAAGGCGCAATACGATCAACCATTGCAGTTGTCAGTTAAAAGACAACAAAGTTGCCTGTGTGAGGAACTCTGTACATAAGGAATGCCGTGCCATGTACGCCAATAAAACAGTTATTGATGCTTGAGTTAAGGAGCCCTAAGGACAATTCTTTCCTCAGAAAAGCAGAAATTTGCAGTCAAGCATATAAAATAGAAAATGTTTGTTAGAATGATGCATACTGTCACAACAGATGAAAGTTGAACTCTTAAAACACTGTGGTGATGAAATTGCGATTGCTCATCTCCAATAACAGATTTGATATCATATCACTCAGAACAACTCCAGACTGTATTTTTTAGAAGTTCTACCAAGAGAAAAGAGAATCCAGTGCTAAAGATGAACAGATGTGTCTTACCAAAGCAGCAGTAACAATCATTCACAATGACATCAAGTCACTGGTTTCTGCAAGACAGCTGTCCTGATGCAGACAGCATTGCCAGTTACAGTTTCTGAAATCTTGATGCAAGTCACCAACAAATCTAAAGGGAATTAGAAAGTATCAGCAATTAGGCAAGGCATCGTCCAGTGCACCAGGCCCAACACTATCATCACACCTGTACAGATTGGGCTTGCTGCGAAAGTGCATCAACTGTTTAGTTCCTGGTTTATAATTAACGTAAGTATTAATTACTCAGGCAAGCAAACAAAGCAGTACTTTGCCAGTAATATCTGGTCAGCCACAAAACAGCTGGGTGTTCAACTTGCAGATCATACTGCTTTGGTCATTAGTGGTGGTCCCCTTTTGCATCGACTTGTCTGGCCTTGTGGAACAATATACAACCAGCTGGTGCAGATGTATAGCAACTTCATGAACTGCATCTACAACAGGGATATTGTTGTATTTGATGGCGATTGATTGCAGTGGACTGCTAACCAAAGATGCTGCTCATCTGAGAAGAAATGGTGGGATCACAGGACCTGTCATTATTTGCTGGTAGCATGGTGCTGACTGAGTCCAGAAAGTGCTTTATAGCAAATCCAGCCAACAGACTGCACTTCATTCAACTGCTGGGTGAAGGATTGACAAAGTCTGGATTCAACACTGTATAATTGTGGTGATGCTAACTGCCTCATTGTAGGTACAGCATTAGAGAAAGCCAGAGAAGTATGTTTTCAGACGAAAAGATCCTGCCTGTGGAAAAAAGTTAGAATGTGCATTTTATCGAGAGCATGCATGCGTGTTCATGACACCCAACATCAGCAAAGAGCAAGTGATAGCTGCAGGAGAAAAGACCACTGCAATAATGCATGGTGGCAAGAACAAAGATTCCTTGGACAAGCTCCGATATGTGTATACATGCAGAAACCAGCTACTTCTGTTATCATTACACCCAAACAAACTGCCCCCAACATCCTCAGCTGCAAAGTTCCATTCTATGAGGACCTATTTCCAGGTCCATGAATGGTTGCATTTAAATTCACATAGTTTCCAGTTAGATCCCCAGGACTGGGG
>CM060345.1:7733064-7740564 GCA_030674155.1 Stramonita haemastoma | reverse complement strand
AGCAGTAGTAGTAGTAGTAGTAGTAGTAGTAGTAGTAGTAGTAGTAGTAGTAGTAGTAGTAGGCACCCATCAGTCTCGGAAGGCTATGGAGTTGCGCTCTAGTCTTTAGAGCGCAAAGCCTGGGTAAGTTAAGTATAGAGGGCAAGCTGTTACCCATGCAGCAGACCCCCCCTCTCCACGCCACTGGAATGGTCCATTGGAAAGGTTGTCGCTGATACGAATGGTTCCAGTACCTTTACTCTGTTACCTGTACAGATTCTCCAAGGCAAAGCGTTCCATAGTTTGCGGATTCTTGTTTTGCTAGTTTAGCTTCAAAATGGGTCTACATTGTAAAGGGAAGCGGTGCCAGCGTTGTTTTATTGTAGTGTGTGTGTGTGTGTGTGTGTTGTGTGTGTGTGTGTGTGTGTGTGTGTGTGTGTGGTGTGCGCGCGCGCGCGCGTGTGTGTGTGTGTGTGTGTGTGTGTGTGTGTGTATGCATGTGCCTGCTTGCTCGTGCGTGCGTGCGCACGTGTGTGTGTGTGCGTGCGTGTGTGTTTGTGTGTTTGCATGTGCCTGCTCGCTCGTGCGTGCGCACGTGTGTGTGTGTGTGTGTGTGTGTGTGTGTGTGTGTGTGTGTGTGTGTGTATTTGTATGTGTGTGTGTGTGTGTGTAAAATATTGAAACGAAATGAGGGTTGTTTTTTCGGTTGTGTGATGGGGTGGTAAGTAGATTATCTCCCATGTGGTCGGATTGCAACAATCGCAGCATCGTGTTTCTATTTTAGGACACACCTTGGAATTGTGCCATGCTCTGTTCCTTGGGTGGCAGTTGAAAAAAAAAACACCGTTGAATACCCTTCGCCTTCACGGGGAAATATATATATATATATATATATATATGCAACCTCCTTTTAGAGGTCACATCTAAACTGTCTAGCCGTACCATGTCATGGGAACAGATGACATTTACAAAACTGCATACACATGGGGACTGGATATAAAAAAGAAGCACAAAAGTGCTTATCCCATTATCCTCGATGTAAAAGAATAAAATAAATAAATAAATGTTCCTGAGGTTAGTGCAGTGATGAGACATTAAATACATCCACTCTGTTACAGTTGGGGGGAGGGGGGGGGGAGGGGGGGAGAGGGGGGGTTGGCTGTTGTTGTTTTTATTTTTGGTGGGGTGCGATGGGGGACTTTTATCTCTTTAAACACACATGATAACTGGCACCTCCGTCTGTTTACGTCGTCAAGCTGTGTTATTCCCTGAATAACAAAATGATCTGCCTCTGTGATATTGGAGTGGTATGTGTTTGGGTGAGTGTGTATTTGTGTATTTGGAGGTTTGCATGTGCATGCTCGCATCATTTAATTGGCGCCTGCTTGTGTGTTAATACAGAACAGTTGTGATTGATTTTCAGTAGTTTGATCAGTAATTGTTTTTATTGTTTTACTGTGATGTGAATTACATTGTTGTGTTGATAGTTTACAGTTGCATTGTTAAATTCTTTTCCTGCATTGCATAATCCACCCACTCCTTTTTTTCTTTTTTTTTTCTTTGTTGTTGTTTGTCGAATATCACTCAATTGTGAATTAACATAAGTCGAGGAGCACACACACACACACACACACACACGCACACACACGCACATGCACACACACACACACAACACACACACCACACACACACACACACACACACGCACACACACACGCACACACACACACACACACGCACACGCACACACACACATACACACACACGCACACACACACATGCAGACAGAGGAACAAACACAGATACAAAGAGACAGCCACAGGCAGGCAGACAGAGGCAGGCAGGCAGGCAGGCAGACAGACAGACAGACAGACAGACAGACAGACAGACAGACAGACAGACAGACATAGAACAGACACGAAAGACAGCAGAGATGCTGATACGATGCAGAAAATTCATAAGTTTGAGTCAACCCATGTTATGAAATGCTCCGTACAATCTTTATTTATTCTTCTTATTGTATTGCATCTTTCTATTCTTGTCCTAATGTTGTTGCATTGAGTTCAGTTTTGTTGTTCTTTTTATTGTGATACTTTGATTTAAATCACTACATGATTATTTTACTGCAACCATGAATTCTTATTTGATAGTCTTTGCATAGTACTGCTTTTGAATTTAGTCTTTCTATTCTTAATCTACAATGTTAAAAGCATTGAATTCGAGAGAGAGAGAGAGAGAGGAGAGAGAGAGAGAGAGAGAGAGAGAGAGAGAGAGAGAGAGAGAGAGAGAGAATCTATATATTTTTTCATTGAAATCATTCGTTACATTCTGATCACAGTGTTATAGCAAAATCAACCTTTGTATTCTCATTAAAGCGTTATATAGAATTCAACCTCTTTTCTTGTTATTTGTATTACTATCATGCTGTAACGTTGAGTTTGACCGTGTCTCTACTCTTATGGTGTTAACACCGATTTCAGTCTTTCCATGGCTACCAAAGTGTTACATGTTAAAATGTTAATGTTTCAGTCTCCTCTTACTGTTACACACCGTTTCGCAAGATTTCAATATTTTTCATTATAAATCATGTCAGTCAACATGACAGGAAAAACCATCTGATTGTACAGAGTTCTGTTAGTTTTATGTGTTGTTGTTATTTTTATTGGGGTATTGAATGTCTACATTTTTGCTTCAGTAAATTCATCGGTTGCTGCATGTTGCTGCATGTTGTACGGCTGTTGACTGGTTTGGGATCATTGTTCGGATCCTTGTGAACTGATCTGAAAAAAAGAAGTATGACATCAGGTAAAACCCACAAAAGACAACATCCACCCCCACAAAAGACAACATCCACCCCCACAAAAGACAACATCCACCCCCACAAAAGACAACCCCCACCCCCACAAAAGACAACCCCCACCCCCACAAAAGACAACATCCACCCCCACAAAAGACAACATCCACCCCCACAAAAGACAACATCCACCCCCACAAAAGACAACATCCACCCCCACAAAAGACAACATCCACCCCCACAAAAGACAACATCCACCTCCACAAAAGACAACCCCCACCACCACAAAAGACAACCACTCCCCCCCACAAAATGACAACCACTCCCCCCCACAAAAGACAACCACTCTCCCCCATAAAAGACAACCCCCCCCCCCATAAAAGACAACCACTCTCCCCCACAAAAGACAACCATCACCCCCCCATAAAAGACAACCACTCTCCCCCACAAAAGACAACCACTCTCCCCCACAAAAGACAACCACTCTCCCCCATAAAAGACAACCACTCTCCCCCATAAAAGACAACCACTCCCCCCCACAAAAGACAACATCCACCCCACAAAAGACAACCACCCCCCCCACAAAAGACAACCACTCCCCCCCCCCACAAAAGACAACCACCACCCCACCCCACCCCCACAAAAGACAACCACCCCCCCCCCCCACCAAAAGACAACCACCCACCCCCACAAAAGACAACCACCCACCCCCACAAAAGACAACCCCCACCCCCACAAAAGACAACATCCACCCCCACAAAAGACAACACCTCCCCCCCACAAAAGACAACATCCACCCCCACAAAAGACAACCCCCACCCCCACAAAAGACAACATCCACCCCCACAAAAGACAACACCTCCCCCCCACAAAAGACAACACCCACCCCCACAAAAGACAACATCCACCCCCACAAAAGACAACCCCCACCACCACAAAAGACAACCACTCTCCCCCATAAAAGACAACCACTCCCCCCCATAAAAGACAACCACTCTCCCCCACAAAAGACAACCACTCTCCCCCATAAAAGACAACCACTCTCCCCCATAAAAGACAACCACTCCCCCCCATAAAAGACAACCACTCTCCCCCATAAAAGACAACCACTCCCCCCCCAAAAGACAACCCCCACCCCCACAAAAGACAACCACTCCCCCCCCCAAAAGACAACCACCCACCACCACAAAAGACAACCACTCCCCCCCCCCAAAAGACAACCACCCACCACCACAAAAGACAACCACTCCCCCCCCCAAAAGACAACCACCCACCACCACAAAAGACAACCACTCCCCCCACAAAAGACAACCACCACCACCCCCCAAAAGACCACCACTCCCCCCAAAAAAAAGACAACCACCCACCACCACAAAAGACAACCACTCCCCCCACAAAAGACAACCACCACCACCCCCAAAAGACAACCCCTCACCCCCACAAAAGACAACACCTACCCCCACAAAAGACAACCACTCCCCCCCACAAAAGACAACATCCACCCCACAAAAGACAACCACCCACCCCCCACACACCCACCCCCACAAAAGACAACACCTACCCCCACAAAAGACAACACCTACCCCCACAAAAGACAACACCTACCCCCACAAAAGACAAACACCTCCCCCCCACAAAAGACAACACCTCCCCCCCACAAAAGACAACACCTACCCCCACAAAAGACAACATCCACCCCCACAAAAGACAACACCTCCCCCCCACAAAAGACAACCACCCACCCTCACAAAAGACAACCACCCACCCCCACAAAAGACAACCACCCACCCCCACAAAACACATCCACCCCCCCCCCCCCCCCCCCACAAAAGATCATCCACCCACACAAAAGACAACACCCACCCCCACAGAAGACAACACCCACTCACACAAAAAGACAACATCTACCCCTGAAAAAGACTACATTCACCTCACAAAAGACAACATCCAACCCACAAAAGACAACCACTCACCCCCATAAAAGACAGCCGCTCACCCCCACAAATGACAACCACCCAGCCCAAAGACCACCCCATCTAAATGGGTGGCGCTGCATTTGTGGCAACGAGACGCACTCTCCCCAGCGAGAGCAGCCAGAATTTTACGCAGAGAAGTATGTTGTGACTGATAGTAGTAAACGATACAATACCATACCATACCGTACCGTACCGTACCGTACCATACCATACCATACCATCTGTTAAAAAAAAGCCACTTTGATAGGGAAATAAATACACTTGCAGGCAGGAAAAAGCAATAACAAAAAAAATGGGTAGGCGCTGCACTTGTGGCGACGCGCTCTCTCTCCCCTTCTCGAGGAGAGACAGCAGCCCGAATTTCACGCAGAGAAATCTGCTGTGACATAAAATGGTATAAACGAATAAATGAATAACTAAACAAATATATAAATGAATGAATAAATAAATAAGATAATCGATAGAAGATGACCTTACCTTACCACTTCCGACGACCTTTCCTGGCACAGACCCGTATAAAGGTGATGTTGTCTGGTTTTTGACCAGCGCAGTCCGAATCGTCGCCAAAAGTGTTCAACGTCGAGGGATGGGGAATAAAGCATCTTTCTTTTCCTTGGCAAGCCTCCCCTGAAAAATGATTACCACATCCATCCAGCTAGAACAGCGGAAGGGAGAGAGGGGAGGGATATATATATATATATATATATATATATATATATATATATATATATATATGCATGGTCTACTCTCCCAAAAGGTGGAACGGGTTTTAACGTGTGTGCACAAGACGTTCTGACCACTTTCTGTCTGTGCCTGTAATGAGTTTGTGTCAAAGCCTTCAGGGTTGGAAGTTCACGGAATAAAGTAAAAGGAGGATGTTGTGGTGGTCATCACCCCAGGTGGGCCATTTCATTTTATTTCAATTTATGTCACGGCAGATTTCTCTGCGTGAAATTCGGGCTGCTCTCCCCAGGGAGAAATGCGTCGCCACAAGTGCAGCGCCTACCCATTCTTTTTTTCTGTCAGCAAGTGTACTTATTTCCCTATCAGAGTGGCTTTTTTCCTACAGAATTTTGCCAGGGACAACCCCCTTGTTGCCGTGGGTTCTTTTACGTGCGCTAAATAATGATGTGTAACACACGGGACCTCGGTTTATCGTCTCATCCGAAAGACTAGCACCCAGACCACCACTCATGGTCTAATGGATGGGGGCGAAATTTTGGGGCCCAAACGGGATTCGAACCACCGCACACTCCGACCCGGTCTTTTCGCTTTCTAGGCAGAGCGCGTTACCTCCTAGACCACCGGTCCACCACTCAGTCTGGCTCCGCGACTGAGCTGGTACTGTCCTCAGTAGGCAACTTAGTTGGCGATGTTCTCTCGTGTGTTAAGCTTCGGATAAGACTCTGAACCGAGGCCCCGTGTGCGAACGCACGCAGAACATCTTGCGCACACGTTAAATCCTGTTCCGCTTTTCGTAAGAGTAGGCCATCGTGTGCCGGTGGGAACAGATGACAACATTTACAAAACTGCATACACACAGGGACTGGATGTAAAAAGGCACATGAGTGCTTATTCCATTATCCTCGATATAAAAGAATAAATAAATAAATAAATAAATAGCACCACTGAACACCACAAAAGTGACCCAGCAGCAGTGCAGGGCCCCTCTGGCTGGTGGCCCCATGGCAGCCTGACATTTATATGCCCCCTGTGGACTTCTGACCCTGAGGATGCGACATAGCTAACCTGGGTATGACTGGGGCGGAGAGATTGAAATGAGCGCCGTGGGAACAGCGGTACGGGAACGTCAAAGAAGATGAGGCAACCAAACAGCACCAATAACAACAAAGACAATCAACCTCGTGATGAAGACACAACATAAATCAAATCGGTTTAACTGTGCCAATACCATGACTTGACTTAAACATTCCATTAGGCTACCCCACAAGTCGGAATATGGCTACTTTAAAAGTCTCCAAAACGTTCCCACATGCAAATTTCACCATTGCTGAACCACAGAGCTCTAGCTGAAGAACGAAAAAAGAAAAAAAAAGTAACATTTTATATTTCATTCTGACCAATTATGTAAAGCAATGAAAACTAGAAAAAAAATCGACTCTCAGACCGTTTTCGTAGTTTTACCAGAATTGGTCAGTGAAAATGTATGTGTTTAAGACTCTTTACTCGTTTTTTCATGAAAATATGGGGGGGGGGGGGGGGGGGGGTGCAATAAAAACCATAACAGTTACCTGGTGTGCGCAATTCTTTTTCTGTAAAAAGAAATTCGACTTTTCAGTTTTAATTACAATTTCGTTTAGGAACCTTAATCGTGTTGCATATCAATGGAACGGTCGTTATCTCCCTTACACCGTCAGCCTGGTCGTCGGTGACCTAGTTTACGCAAAAATACAGGCGAGACATCATAATCATAGCTTATGTGTGTGAACTCTGAACTCATAATTGCCGCACACCATTGATCGAGTCTCGTCACGTGACCAAGTTAAAACTGTCGTCTGTGTACAACTTAAGATTTTTGCAGACGTGAACTCTCACAGTTGCAAAATGCCACATATGAAGCTTTTTCCCAAAGGATTGTACGCAACAATCCACACGAAAATGTGCACAGCAACTTTCTAAAAGCTGGCAAGAAAAGTAAATTTGAAGGTTAGTTTTATTTATCTGCAAAAGGACTGTGTTTTTGCTGTCCGGTTCCAACAGTGCTCCATTTACTTTTTGTTGATTCTAGTG
>CM060345.1:7725564-7730564 GCA_030674155.1 Stramonita haemastoma | reverse complement strand
TTTTTTCTCAGCCTGGTTGTCAGATATCCCAGCATAGTGCTTCAGGACTCGACAAACGTGTTCGGAACAGTCTGAAATGTTAAAAAAAAAAAAAGACAGACAAAAACTGTGTAATGGAGTACTGTGAGAATGGCGTCGCAGAAGTGTCAAGAGAAACCATGTGCCTGAGAGAGGTGCTGCCTACGTAGCAGGACAGTTTTTAAAGAGTTCCTGAAGGATTATGTGGGGAGGAGGCAGTGGCTCCATCAACAGTGGAGGTAAGATCACTGTCATCGTGTCTCGATTTTGTCTGTTTTTGTGCTTGGTAACCGTTTTCTACCCTTTGTTAGTCATGTCTCAAACTGTGGTCGTCAGACTGTAACCAAAAGTTGCACATTGTTAGAGTGGTGCATGGTCTACATGGTCTAAACACGAGACTAGACTAGCGTGTTTGCTGGGTATTTTTGTCATCCATTCTTACCGGCACATAATAGCCTACTCTTTCAGAAAGCAGAACAGGTTTGAACATGTGCGCAAGATATTCTGCGTGCTTTCGCATACAGGGCCTCGGTTTATAAATAAAAGTGTCATCCGAAGAACTTTTTTGGGGAGTAGTCAGTACTAACGTTAACTCCCGGCGAAAAAAAAATCCCCTCAAACAAGCGTCTTGGTGGTGGCCCAAACCCTCCTCGATTCCAGGCCGTCAAATCGTGAGTGCAACCCTCTAACCACCATACTATCCCGCCCCTACATTAATCAAAAATGAATTTTTTTCCCCCCGTTCCTCAACTAACGTTCCGAGGTTTGCCAATCCTGAGACTTTTTCGTATGCACCATTATCCCCCTTCCCCCACCGCCACCATTAAGGTGACGCTCCACCACATAAGGAGTCGCATTGCACCAGAGGTCAATTTTTAGTTATTGACAAGTTATTTATCTGCAATCTAAAGGCTATTAAATACAAAAAAAGAGATTGAAAATCGGACAGTTCTGTGCAAAGTAATTAAAAGTTAAAACGATAGACCTAACGGATGTCACAAAATGAGAAACAGGCAAATTTATTTTCGTAACAGGTTGTCAGAATGAAGGCTTGGGTGTTTTCAAAACACATTTAAAAGCAAAAGGAATATAAAAAAAAATTATGCCTTGATATTTCATTCACAAAGTAGAATAACGAATATAGTTTAATAATCAATCAAAATCTCAAAATTAGGTAGCCGCATTCTGACTTTAGGGACTGTTTTAAGATATAAAAAAAGAACTTAGCCTGTAGTGCTCTCACACAGGAGATTGGAGAAACCATTCCCGCCGAAGGTGTTCGTGTTTGTTTTGAGGGAAGCATGCACCTTTTGAATCTGGCCACATTGCCCTTTGACCTCCAAGGGTAGGTCAGAAGAGTTGACTGTTATGTACCCTCTGAAGCCCTCCCCCCGGATCAATTCCGGAGGACATTCTGAAACATAAGGATAAACGAGAGTGTGCGTTAACTGCGTTCAATTGCTCTCTCTCTCGCTCTCTCTCTCTCTCTCTCTCTCTCTCTCTCTCTCTCTCTCTCTCTCTCTCTCTCTCTCTCTCTTCTCTCTCTCTCACACACACACACACACACACACATTGCGCGCGCGCGCACGCACACACACACACACACACACACACACACACACACACACACACACACACACACACACACACACACCATCACAACCACCACCACCACCACCACCACCAACAACAACAACAACAATAGCACTACTACTATCGCCAACACGAACACCACCACCACAAGTACCACCACCACCACCACCACCACCACCACCATCATTACTACTACATCTACGCTCGTGCTTACGTTTTCTGTTCTTGACGTACAGTTCAAAGCGCAGCTGGTCTGTCTGTAAACCGTCCTGTTCAGTGGATTCCGAATCCCGCATTGGGCACATTTTCCGGCCTATGCACGCGTCTTCTGCAAAGACAATGAGCACAATGATCCCTCTTAACATGAATCAAACTCTCTCACAGAGAGAGAGACAGAGAGAGAGACAGAGAGAGAGAGAGACAGAGAGATTTGATTTGATTTGATTGATTTTTTTTATTTATTCTTTTATATCGAGGATAATGGAATAAGCACTCGTGTGCTTTTTTTTTTTACATCCAGTCCCCGTGTGTAAGCAGTTTTGTAAATTTTGTCATCAGTTCCCACCGACACACAATGGCCTATACTTACGAAAAGCAAAACAGGATTTAACGTGTGTGCAATATGTTCTGCGTGCGTTGGCACACGGGGCCTCTGTTTATAGTCTCATCCGAAAGACTTTTGGGGGAGAGTGGAATCAGCCCTGGTTTTCTCACTCCAGGAGAAAAATCCTCTCAAACGGGAATCGACCTCAGGGTCCATTCTGACAAGATATCCAGTCCAGCAAACATCAACAACCAACAAAAAAATCTTTACCCATCAGACGCGTGAAGGCGGTGGTGCCGACACAGGCACCAGCCGTGGCCAGGATCTCTGTGGGGTAGATCATCCTGCTATCCCTGCTATCCCTGCAGTCCCTGCAGCTTTCAATTGCATAAAGTTTGGCGCCGTAGCGCCAGGTGTGGTTGCCGCTACCGCACAGGTAGTCTTCTTTCGGGTCCTCCCCTCCTATCATGAGTCGAGGAATGTAAATAAGGAAAAATGAATCGGTTGTTATTGAGATATATATATATATATATTTATTTATATTTATATTTATATTTTATTCTTTTATATCGAGGATAACAGAATAAGCAATCATGTGCTTTTTTTTTATCCGGTCCCCGTGTGTATGCAGTTTTGTAAATATTGTCATCTGTTCCCACCGGCACACGATGGCCTACTCTTACGAAAAGCGGAACAGGATTTAACGTGTGCGCAAGATGTTCTGCGTGCGTTCGCACACGGGGCCTCGGTTCAAAGTTCACGCGCGCGCGCGCGCGCGCGCTGTGTGTGTGTGTGTGTGTGTGTGTGTGTGTGTGTACATTCGAATTTGTCAAAACTGTAAATAGTTGCTGATTGTGCGTCGTGTAGGTTGAATGCAAGCGCTTTGATTTGTTTTTGCAAGATATAGCGCTATACAAATTCCATGTATTATTATTATTATTATTAAAGTCTCATCCGAAGGACTTTTGGGGTGAGTGGAGTCAGCACTGATGTTAACTCCAGGAGGAAAATCTCCTCGACCGGACTCGAACCCGGGTCGTCAAATTGCCAGCGCAATGTTCTGACCACTAGGCTATCCGTCCCCAGAGAGAGAGAGGAGAGAGAGAGAGAGAGAGAGAGAGAGAGAGAGAGAGAGAGAGAGAGAGAGAGAGAGAGAGCTTTGAACTCTGAAATTGAATGAATACAGGCCAAGAGCCCCTTTTCATGGGGAAAAAAACACAAAAATCGACACATCATTCTGTTGTGCTAAAGAACATGATCAAGAAACACAATGCTGGTACTACATGAAGGTGGTCATTCCTGAAGACAAGTGCAGAACACACACACACACGCGCGCACGCGCGCGCGCACACACACACACACACACCTATATATTCTCTCTCTCTCTCTCTCTCTCTCTCTCTCTCTCTCTCTCTCTCTTCTCTCTCTCTCTCTCTCTCTCTCTCTCTCTCTCAACACTACCCCCCTCTCTCTTTCTGTGTGTGTGTGTGTGTGTGTGTGTGTGTGTGTGTGTGTGTGTGTGTGTGTGTGTGTGTGTGTGTGTGTGTGTGTGTGTGTGTGTGTGACACAGTAATAGCTAGATCAAATATATATATATATATATATATATATATATATATATATATATATATATATATATATATATATATATATATATATAAAATTATATATACATATATATACACCCCCTCCCTCTCTCCCCCTATCTCTCTCTCTCTCTCTCTCTCTCTCTCTCTCTCTCTCTCTCTCTCTCTCTCTCTCTCTCTCTCTCTTAATTTAAGAGTTTTCGTATTATGGTCTAGTTTATGGCCTGTTTACTCGATATCATTTTTTGTATTTTCATATTGGTAAACTGTATATTCCAGTTTGCTTGAGTGAACTGGAAACTGTATTTTTCAGTCATTGAACTGTATGCTTTAGCCTTTAGTGATGTATTCTTGTTCCAACAACAACTACAACAAATGCTTCTGACAGAAAGATGGTTCAGACCAAAAACCTCGTGAATTCTTGACATGAGCCAAGTGCCAAGGCCTCCTTGAAACACTATATTGAGATTGTCTTCATTCGAGACGATCTCTTCTCATTGCAGCCCGCGCTCTCCTTGAAAAGATAAATAAAAATCCTCCGAAGTTGCAGTATGGCTGCTTACATGGTGAGTTACATGAAAACAGCCATGCGGTGAGTGATGTGAAAAGAGCCATGTGGTGAGTTATATAAAAACAGTCATATGGTGAATGATGTGAATCCAGCCATGTGGTGAGTGATGTGAAAACAGCCATGTGGTGAGTGATGTGAAAGTCATGTGGTGAGTGATGTGAAAACAGCCATGTGGTGAGTGATGTGAAAACAGCCATGTGGCGAGTTATATGAAAACAGCCATATTATACGCAAAATTCTCATCCAGAGTGCACTGACAGCCTCACAGTGATTCCCGGGTGGGATGAGTAAGTCAGAGTTGCAACCCAACAACAACAACGATGATTATTACAAAAAGTCTTACGCCGTGTTGCCTGTGCACAGATCATCTGTAGACATAACAGACAAAGTAGATCCCAGAGAATCCGTTCAGCAATCAGTGACTGGCCTTTCAACGCCATTTTCCTCTTTCTCCCTAAAAGTTGGCACCTGGAAAACAATTAATAACGTTCTTTGGCCATACTGAAACATACTGCACACTATTGCAATGTCAAGGGGTGGTGGAGGTCCGGGGGGGGGGGGGAGGACAGCTTAGATGGTTAGAGAATTGAATTCGTGATCTGACAACATAGGTTTCAGCCACCACCGAGAGACTTTTTTGATAGGATATCCCCTCCCCCTGCCCCCCTGGAGTTAACATCAGTACCGA
>CM060345.1:7710564-7718064 GCA_030674155.1 Stramonita haemastoma | reverse complement strand
AAAAGAGTGATAGAAGAGAGAAAATCTTTAAGCACAGAATTTCCAAAAAGGTGGCATGCTGTTTATACTGAAAATCCTGGGAATCTGCGTAGGGGATAGTACAATGTATATAACATTTATAAACAAAAAGTCCTTGAATAACTTTGATTCTGGTAGATATTTTTTTTACAAATTTTGGTCCCATTTCCTACGAGATAAGTTGAACACGGTTCACTATTCTTCAAAACAGAAAACAAAAACAAAAAAAACAACAACAAAAAGGATCCGTAAAAACAAACAATTTCTACGATGTCAGAACATTTTCAAAACCCCGGAAAACCAAAACTTACACAAAGCCAAAACATTTCAGAAACACTGACAAAACATCAAGTCCTTACTTCTACTACGATTTCACAGTGGCGCCAGACGACCAAAGGAAACCCCAAAATTCTAAGAACCCCAAACCATTTCCGAAACAGGGACAAAACTAGACATCAGTCCTTCTACGCCAGTTATCATAGTGGCGCCAGACAGCCCGAGGAAACCGCAATTTTTACGAACCGAAACCATTTCAGAAACACCAACTAAAATAGAATTCCTGCCTTTTTCTCCAGACAGACTACAAAGATCATTCCTCTCCCACGCAGAAGTTGGATGCGCTGGGTTTTTTTTTCTTTTTTTTTTCTTTTTATATCGAGGATAACAGAATAAGCAATCATGTGCTTTTTTTCATCCGGTCCCCGTGTGCATGCAGTTTTGTAAATATTGTCATATGTTCCCACCGGCACACGATGGCCTACTCTTACGAAAAGCGGAACAGGATTTAACGTGTGCGCAAGATGTTCTGCGTGCGTTCGCACACGGGGCCTCGGTTTAAAGTCTCATCCGAAGGACTTTTGGGGAGAGTGGAGTCGGCACTGATGTTAACTCCAGGAGAAAAATTTCCTCGACCGGACTCGAACCCGAGACTTGTCAAGCGATTTTAACGGCAGCTCAACGTATTTTCCATCATATGACAGACAACAGTAGTTGGTATTTGAGCGTTTGACGACGATGAAGAAGAAGAAAACTGTTGCTGAAAGACTGATAAAACGTCATGTCTTTCTCCCATGCTCTCAGCTCACGGCTGCATCACAGGACCAAAGGAAAGCAAAATTTCTACGAACCCAAAACATTTTGGAAACACTGAACAAAACTACAAGTCCCTCCTTCTCCCATGGATTCACAGCCGACCAGAGGACCCAAGGAAACCAAAATTTCTACAAAGCCAAAACTCTGACAAAACTTCGAGTACTTACTTCTCCCATGATCTCACAAAAAGCACCAGCCAACCCAAGGAAATCCAGAATTCTACGAACTCAAACCATTTCGCGAAACACTGACGAAACATCAAAGTCCATCCTTCTCTCCCAATCTCACAACGTCACCAGGCGATCCAAGGAATTTTCTACAAACCCCAACCCATATACGAAACACTGAGAAAAGCACATGTCAGAACGTCAATGTCTTTCTACATCAGATCTGACAGTGGCACCTGTCAACCCAGGGAAAAAGAAAAAATTGCAAACCATTTCCCGAAACACTGACGAAAGATCAGAGTCCTTCCTACTCCCACAGTCTCAAAGCTGGATCAAACAACCCAAAGAGATCCAAAAATCACTACGAACCCCAAACCATACCAGAAGCACTGACGAAAGATCAAAGTCCTTCCTACTCCCACGGTCTCAAAGCTGCATCAGACAATCCAAAAAGATCCAAAAATTACTACGAACCCCAAACCATACCAGAAGCACTGACGAAAGATCAAAGTCCTTCCTACTCCCACAATCTCAAAGCTGGATCAGACAACCCAAAGAGATCCCAAAATTACCACGAACCCCATACCAGAAACACTGCATGACGAAAAAAACCAACACACCAGTCTCCGTCTTCATCCCGCGGTGTTCACAGCGGCGCCAAGGACCAAAGGAATCCAAAATTTCTACAAAACCAAAACACAGACAAAACTACAAGTCCTTTCTTCTTCCACAATCTCACAGTTGCATCAGACAACCCAAGAAAATCCAAAATTTCTTGAAACCCAAAACCATTCCTCAAACGGTGCTTGACCAGAAAAAAAACATAAAACCCCCCACCAAATAAAAACCAACACACCAGTCTCTATCCTCATCCCGCGATGTTCACAGCGGCGCCAAAGGCTCGGGTTCCCGGTACTGACCAACGGGTCTGTACTGCAGGTCCCTGTACCGGAAAGCACCAGGTCCCACGGTCTGCAGAGCTGTGGGGGTGGTGAGGGGAGGAGGGGCGGGCAGTACCAGCACCAGCACCCGTTGGCTGTAATGGGCTTCTTCGGAATGGATGGCTTCGGCTGTTCGGGGGTCCACGAGGGCGATAATGTCGGGAATGGTGGCCAGAACCCTCAGTTCTTTTCCGTTCTGGAGAGAAAAAGAAACCGCGTGACAAAGTGAAGACCTTTGGAGTGAGGTTGGCGTTTTTGTGGAAGTTGCTTGATGATGTTGGTGTTAATGTGGTGGTGTGTGTGGTGATGGTGGTGGTGTTATTGTTGTTGTTGGTGGTGGTGGTGGTTGCTGTCACTTCCTCTGGCTTTCATTGCCTTTCTATATCAATTCCTCTAAAGTTCAGAGTTTTCAGATTTTACTTCCCTGTGATATAAGATCTTCTAATCTGCACAATTTTGTATATATCAATGATTCATGAACTATATACTTTTTATTGTTTTAAGATATTTTGATTAATCTGAACCTCGGAATCTTTATGTACTAAGTCCTCTCAATTCGGAACATTTAAAGTATCAATACTTCTGACTTAAACATTGGTCATATACTAATTTCTCTAACCTTGTAATCTTTACATCATAGTAATCAATCTGAACTACAAACTTTGCGTACATGAATTTACCTGATCTTCTGACATCAAAACATATAAACTCAGAGCACTCGCTTTCCCCAAGCTAAGGCTTCGCAGCATTGAGCGTGGTTACCAAATGGATGGGTGACCGTTTGCGCGCCTTGGCTTCAGTACAGTTCCCCAGCTGTAAATGGTTGCCTGCCTTGTTTAGGGTCAGGGAAGGTAAAGCAGCGAGGGAGAGGAGATGGGTGCCGCCCTCAACATGCTGGCTTCTAGAGAAGCTGAGGTCTCTGACATCTCACTCCCCAACAACCGTATGGGTTAGGAGAACACCATTACTTTTTAAACTACATAACTTTAAAACATTGGATCATCTGAATTTCGCACTCTGGATAAAATCACTTATTCCTCAAATATTCAAAAATTTTACCTTGTCAACCTGTCTGGCCACCAAGTTCTCGTTGTAAGAGTCCACCTGCAGATAGACCTCTTCACCACCACCACCACGAACACCACCAGCCACCCGTTGTCCTGACGATGCTGGGTCATACGCCTTGCCTTTGATGTCGATCCGTCCCAGATTAAAACCTCCCACCAGATCGTATGTGATGCCAGTGATCTTGCCCACGGCCAGAACTGTGGCATCCTCCACCTTCATCAGGGCCTGTATGGGGTCCTCTTTCTGCTGCCGGGCTCGTAGAATGCTGTCGCCGATTGCCCACGCGCGGGAGTAGGACCTGCAAAGAATCACATGATGATCAAGCGTGGCTCTGTTGATGTCCATTAATTTTTCGTCCTGACCCTGCTTCTATCACTCACTCACTCACTCATTCCCATGTCCCAAAGGACGTAGGGGGGACATGAGAGAAGACGCAACAGAGATCTTTTTCCATGCTTCACGATCCTGTGTGGCTAATATGAGGTGTTGCAGGGGTTGGGCGGTCCAGTCTTTGATGTTGTCAACCCATGATTTCTTTTGGCGGCCTCTTCTTCTCTTGCCCTCGACTGTTCCTTGCAAGATGGTTTTTGCTAAGGTGTTGTGTCTTCTGGTGTGATCAAACCACATCAGCTTCTATATATAATACTAATAGGAGTGAAATGTCCACACATACACACACGCACACACACACATGCACGCGCGCGCGCGCACACACAAGCACGAACGCGCGCGCGCGCATGCACACACACACACGCACACACACACACACACACACACACACACACACACACACACACACACACACACACACACACACACACACACACCGATCCTCACCTGTGAATGATGATATCGTTCAGCCCTTCCCGACACACAATGGGAATGGCAGCTCCGGCCAAAGAGCCCATAGTGGTGACTGTCTCCCTTAGATGCCCCTCGACTTTTTCCGGAGAGTCTGCCTTCAAAACCACACTCCTCCGTCCCTTTTCATCCACCAATGCTGCTGGGTGGCTCTTTTCCCCGTAAATGAAGGGCAAGAACATCTGTGGTAGTAAGGATAATAATAATGATAATGACAGTAATAATAATAAGAAGAAGAAGAAATATTAATAAAATCATGACAAAATGATGATAAATAATAATATGATAAAATAATAATAATATGATACTACTACTACTACTACTACTACTACTACTACTACTACTACTAATAATAATAATAATAATAATAATATTATAATAATAATAATAATAATAATATATGATAAATAATATGATAAAATGATGACAAATATTAATGTTAATAAGAATGATGGCAATAACAAGAAGAATGGTAGTGTGGATAATATCAATGATGATAATAGAACTAATGAAAAAACAAATAATACTAAAATTATGATAAAATGATGATAAATATTATTAATGTTAATAAGAATGATGGTAATAACAAGAAGAATGGTAGTACTGATAATATTAGTGATGATGATAGTAGGACTAATGATAACAGTGATACCGATAATAATAAGAAGAAGAATAACAATAAGGACAATGACAATAACGATCATAATATATCAATAATAAAACCCATAGTGATGATGACGAGGATGATGAGATAATAATAATATTATAAAATGTGACGCATGGAATTTATATATAGTGCTATATCTTATGAGAACAAATGAAATCCAAGTGCTTACATTTAACGAGGTACAAACAGATTTGATTTATCAAATTTAAACACACACACACACGCACGCACGCACGCACGCACGCACACAGCACTTAATCTGTGCATAAAAACATACATGCCTACTTGTATGTGCGCGCGCACACCCACTCACACACACACACACACACACACACACACCACACACACACACACACACACACACACACACACACATACACACAGAGGGACAATACAATTATGAAAAGTTCTCTTATGAGCAGAGAAGATTTAAAAAAATAGTTGTGTAAAAGGAAACATTACCTTTACAAAATCTATAAATATTTTAACCAAAAATCTAGTAATTTTATAAAGAAAAGAACTGCTCACATTCATGAAAAACCCTCCCATATGATAACAGATGATTAGCTTTGAAAGTCAGCAATGTCATATCTGTAGATAAGAGCTACACACATTCATAAAAAAAACACCTCCCATATGATAACGGATGATTGGCTTTGAAAGTCAGCCATTTCATCTCTATAGATCAAAACTACACACATTGATATTAAAAAAATGTTTATAGGATAACGGATGACAAACTTTCAAAAACCTGTCATCATTTCATCTCAAAAGCAGCAATTTCATCATGCTAAGAACTGCACACATTTATAAAAGAAAAAAAAACAACTATGATAACAGATGCCATCATTGTTTGTGTAGTAACATACGCTAAGCCTGGGAAATGCTCTGCCTGTCCCGTCAGCATCGATGAGGGGGACTCCCAAAGCAGACGACAGCAGCAACGGTTCCAGACAGTTGGTACCCCCCACCTCGAAGCTCATGACCCCTACCACCTTCTGTCCGCCTGCCTCTGTCCCTGCGTCTGTCAATTTCATCACAAACACTATATATAGCGGCTTAGCTGATTGGAGTAGAGGTAACGAGAAATGTTAACAGTCGTTGTTTTATTGTTGTTGTTGTTGTTGTTGTTATTATTATTATTATTATTATTATTGTTATTATCATCATCATCACCATCATCATCATCATCATCATCATTATCATCATCAACGCCAGTAGTAGTAGAAGTAGTGGTGATATTGTCGTTATTGTTGTTGCTGCCATTACAATTGCTATCATGATATTGTTATCATTGATGTCATTATTATCATTATTATTACTATCATCACCATCATACTATTGTACCATCAGTACTATTATCATTATTGTTATTATTATTATTAGTCTTATTATTAGTTTTGTTAGTAGTAGTATCATAATGATCAATGGCAATGCTGTTGCTGCTTCTGCCATTCTTCTTCTCCTCCTTCACCCTCCTTATCATCATCATCATTATCATTATCATCATCATCATCATCACCACCACCACCACCACCGTCTTCTTCTTCTTCTTCTTCTTCTTCTTCTTCTTCTTCTTCTTCTTCTTCTTCTTCTTCTTCTTCTTCTTTTTTTCTTCACCTCCTCATCTATGCATAAAGCGCTGTAAGAAATTTATCAGTTGTCGTATTCAATTCTCCTAGATTAAGATCGAAGCCTTTCTCGTGAGTAACGAAATGGTCAACTCTATGAATTGCGTTTTACGATGTTAGATAGTTGCTCATTGTACGCATTCGTGAGTTGCAATGCCCTATATACACTACACAACACCACCACTACCAACACCTCACAGTACTACACAACACAACACGGCACAACACGACACAACGCAACACAAATCAATCCCACGGACGCTATAGCCGAGTGGTTAAGACCGTTCGACTTCAATCCCATGGGTCCATGAAGTCGTGGGTTCGAATCTTGGCAGCGTCTGGTGAATCAAGGGTGGGTATTTTTACAACCTTCCAGGTCAACTTCTATTAAGTGCAGACCTGCCAGTGCCTTAATTCCCATCGTATATAATTATCATACACATGCACAAGAGCAAAAGCGTACGTTAAAGATCTCGTAATTCATGTCAACGTTGAGTAGGTTACGGAAACACGAATATACTGAGAAGACAGCCCCGATATGGCCTGTGCGGTCTGCGGGGCTCTAAGCAACATCATTGGATTGGATTGGAACATACTCATCATACACCCCGAAGTCGGAATGTGGCTACCTTCATAGTGGACACACACCCAAAAAAAACCTGGTCGCATACCGCAAAATCTCACCATTGATGATCCTCACTCAGAGCTCTACCCACGGAACGCAATCAACCCAAACCAGTCCAGCCAGCCACCCACTCACCTGGGGTTCTTTGTTGCCTGTGCACCCGGGCAGGCTGGTAGTCATCGATGTAGGTGACTCCGTCTTTCTCTTTCACCTGCACTCCTTTGTTGTTCCTCAGCTCGCCGTCTGCGTAGCCTCCGATACACTTGTCATGCAGATCTTCCAGACATCTGCGACCCAACGGGAGAAACCAATCCTAGCCACCTATTTCATGAACTATTGTGGAGGAGAAGTAAGAACAGGAATAAGACAAAGCAAGGCAAGGAAAGGCAAATTCTTTTATTTGAGGATAATGAATAAGCGCTCGTGTGCT
>CM060345.1:7695564-7705564 GCA_030674155.1 Stramonita haemastoma | reverse complement strand
CAACACACACGCACGCACGCACACACACACACCAAAAATACCAACAACAGTTCAACATCATCATTTCACCCTCACATTCCTTCACCTATCCCATAGTCCTGTAGACCGTGGGGGCACCAATGAAGATTTTGCAACCCGCTTCCTCCACTCCTCGTGCTCCTCTGTTTTCTGTAGCAAATCCTTCCACTCCAGGCCATTCTACTCTCTGATGTTGTCTTCCTAGCATTTTCTCTCCCTGCCTCTTCGTCTCCCTCCTTGTACTATTCCTGTATAGTAGGGCAGTCGAGATGTTCTTTTGACGTGCCCCTATCACTTTAGTTTGCGTTTCTTTACTGAAGTCAGGAGCTCTCAGTATGGTCCAATAGGGTTTTTAATTCTGGTTTTCACTTTCTCATTAGTGATGTGATCTCTGTATGAGATACCAAGGAGTTTGCAGAAGCATTTCATCTCCATTGCCTGTATCCTTCTTTCAGTGTCTGCTGTTATGGTCCACGTTTCACATGCGTACAAAAATATGGACATGATCAGGGAACGCATCTGTCTGATCTTGAAGTTGATGGTGATGTTCTTGTCGTTCCAGAGGACTTTCAGTTTGGTCATTGCAGTTGTGATCTGGGCTATCCTGGAGAGAATTTCATCATCATGATCATAAAGTGAATTTCATCACCATTATCAACAACAAAAGCAACAACAACCAACACGATAGGATCAACCACTCGCACCCAAACCTACCATCAACCTAGCTCCTCCGCCCACCACGACCACAGGCAGCTGATCATCAGAGAGGCTGACTCGCAAGTCGTCTGCTGCCTCCAGGACCATCTGCTGAATGCATCGCTGGGCGTCCTTGACCTTGTCCTGGGGGATATGGGCCACCAAGGTCTTGTCCCCCAGGTCCATGAGGCCTGCCGCCACAGCCACGTCTGTTGCCGTCACCCTGCGGCCTGACTGGGGAGCTGTGTTGGCTGAGGCTGAGCCGAAGACCAGGGCTTCCTGGATAGAGCAGGATACAATGTAATGTCACGAACACCTGGGCTTCCTGGATATAGCAGGATACAGAGTATTGTAACGAACACCAGGGCTTCCTGCATATAGCAGGATACAGTGTGATGTAATCAACACCAGGGCTTCCTGGATAGAGCAGGATACATTGTGATGTAATGAACACCAGAGCTTCCTGGATAGAGCAGGATATGGTGTCATGAACACCAGGGCTTCCTGGATAGAGCAGGATATGGTGTCATGAACACCAGGGCTTCCTGGATAGAGCAGGATACAGTGTAATAAACACCAGGGCTTCCTGGATATAGCAGGATATGGTGTCATGAACACCAGGGCTTCCTGGATATAGCAGGATACAATGGGATGTAACTGTCGACAGAAATATTCCCAACAAATCGTGAAAAGCCAAGCACGTAAAAATTTAATGCCAATTCCACGTATTATAATGCTGACCAGGAGAAAAAGATTTCAGAAATGGACGTGACTCCTACATGTTGACGTGTGCGACCTGCCAGTCTTCCTTGCCTGTGCCTCCTAGCTAGCCAGTGGGAACTGATGTGCCTCAGTGTGTTGCAGACACAGACAGTGACACTGGAGTATAGGGAAGAGGCATGTGACACTGATGATGATGATGATGATGATGATGATGATGATGATGATGATGATGATGATGGGGAGATGAGTGCTGAAGAAATGATTGCGTGAGAGAGTGGATGGTGAGGAAGCAGTGAGTGTGTCTGGTTCTGAATGTGCAGAGAGTGTGACAGAATACTCGGGTGACTCTATTGAAGTGCAGATGTGTGAGACACCAGAAATCAAGTATGGAAATCAATCTCTCTCTCTCTCTCTCTCTCTCTCTCTCTCTCTCTCTCTCTCTCTCTCTCTCTCTCTCTCTCTCTCTCTCTCCCCTATCTTACCTCTGTAAGCCTGTAACCAGCACTGAGAGGTCCAACCACAGTTTTGTTCCCACTTGTTCTCCCAACGTAGGACCCTCCTCCCAGCGCTATGCTGCATACATCTGGCATTCCCAGGCTAGTCCTCACACCCCCTACATGAGTGTCCGCACAGGCCTTGCGAGGGACTCCCTTCTCCAGGACACCCACATCAGTAGTTGTTCCTCCAATGTCCACGACAATTGCGTTTTGGAGTCGAGTTAGGAAGCATGCGCCTAGCATCGCGTTCACAGGTCCTGGTTAAAAGATGAAACAAATTTGATAATAGAAACGAACAAATGTAGACTTCTTCAACTAAGCTATGAGTGATCCAGATAAAGAGTTAGTTAGCCACTGTCTTCAAATTGATGCGGAACGATGTTCATGTGAATCAGCAGAAGAGACCGTGAAGCGTTTTCTTTTGCACTGTTTTCATTATGGTGGTTTTGGAGTGAATGCCATATCCACTGTCTGCGTGGATCAAAACAGTATTTCAGCATCTACTGTTTAGCGAGGCAAATAATGCACAGTGCGGCTGAAAATGAACAGATTTTTCTAGTTGTGCATGAATTGATTTCATTTTCAAGAGGGCTGAATTGATCCCATTTTCTAGAAGGCTGAATTTCTTTCATTTTGTCGAAGGCTGAATGTGTCCCCCGTTTCTTAAAGGTTGAATTTGTCCCATTTTCTAGAAGGCTTAATGAATCCCATTTTCTTAAAGGCTGAATTGATTTCACTCTCTAAGAGACTGGATTCATTCCATTTTCTAGAAGGCTGAATTTCTTAGTAAAGGCTGAATTGATCCTATTTTCAAAAGGCTAGATTTAATCCATTTTCTAAAAAGGAAAGACTGAATTTTTCCCATTCTTAAAAGACAGAATTTACCCCATTTTCTAAAAGACTGAATTTATTCCATTTCCTAGTAGGTTAAATTTATCCCACTTTTGCAAAAGGCTGAATTAATCCCATTTTTTAAATGGATGAGTTTATCCCATGTTAAAAAGAAAGACTTGAGCCATCCTGTTTTCTAGAAGGAGAGGCTGGATCTCTCCCATTTTCTAAAAAAGCTGAATTTTATTCAATTTTCATAAAGGAAAGGTTGACCTCATCCCATTTTTTGAAAAGCTGTATATGTAACTATCACATCTTGCAAAAGGCTGATTATAATCCATTTTCTGAAAGACTCTGGGGTTTTTTGCATAAGGCTAAATCAAACCCATTTTCTGAAAGACTTTCTTTATCGCATTTTGCAAAAGGTTGAATCTATCCCATTTTCTGAAAGATTCTCTTTATTGCATTAGCAAAAGGTGGAATATGTCTCTATTTATTACATTTTGCAAAATGTTGAATGTGCCACATTTTCTAAAAGGCTCTATCACATTTCGCAAATCATTGAATTTAATCAGTTTTCTAAAAGGCTCTATTTATAACATTTTGCAAAAGGCTGATTTTAATTCATTTTCTAAAAGGCTCTATTTATTACCTTTTCAAAAAGGCTATCACACTTTTTAAAATGTTTTTGAACTTTAAATCTATATTCCACTGATTATACTCACGTAGGCCAGTGACAACAACATCAGCAACAACAACATCAACAACAACAACAGACCAGAAGCAAAGGTGAAGACAGGTGTCTCCCTGGCCTGGTGTTCACTGATCAGTGTTCCATCATTCTGCGTCAGGAACATGGGGCAGCTCAAACCGATGTCCTGCAGAGCTTGACGGAATCCTGACACTGTCCTTTGACACAGGGCTTTGAGAGATTCGTTCAGGATGGCTGCATTTTCCCGCTGCAGCAGACCAGTGTGGCTGATGGTATGGGACAGGGTGATGCTGGCCTCGGGATACAGTGTCTGGATCAACTTTTTGACCTGCGAAAATTGAACTGGCTTTGAACTGGCTTTGTATGCTCGTGCTTTCAAGGTTCAGCACTATTGGTGATGTTTGATTCATTTGTTAGTATTTAAAGAATAGGCAGTAGTGTCAAATATGCCTTCTTTACAATAACAAACTTGAGTTTGCTTATTTTGCAGCGGGTAATTTCTGAAACAGACTAGATGCGTATCCGTGATCAGCTATTTAGAGGAACTGGCTGAAAAATACGATCATTATACAAAGAAACGAAGATACAGCTCACTAAATAAAAGCAAACAAAAAGGAGCTAGGTAGCTCTGTTAACCCAAAATTTTAGAGCATTTTTAGTATCAAAATGAAATCTTATCTTATTGTGTATTTTAAAAGAAATCTAGTCAGAGATGTACCAAGAATATGCTGCAGAAATCCCTGGTTTTGAAAGAGAAACAAGGATTTGCCCTCGAGATTGACTTTGCTTTTGAAATAGCATTTGATACAGTCGTTAATTATGTATTTATTGTCTACTGTGTACTCCCATACATATATATATATATATATATATATATAGTTCACTTGATAAAAACCCACAGTTCTGCTGGGCACCGCTCCCTCCAGGCACACAGTTGAGGTAAAATAGTAAAATAATAATAATAATAATAATAATAATTCAGCCTGATGAAGCTTCAGAATAGAAGCGAAAATTTGCTGTCAAATAAAGAGATGAAGTTGAACACAGTCGTGTTTTTATTATTATTTTACTATATATATATATATATATATATATATATATATATATATATATATATATATATATATTAGTTATATAGTCTACTCTTTACTCTCAACAAACATTACCTTTTCCTCTTGATCTGGCTTGGCTGGAGAGCATATGCCGCAGACGACAATTCCCTTCACCCCTTTTCTTTTGATATTTTCCACCACAGCCCGGATCTCTTCTTCATCAATGCCCTCGATTTCTGTTCCGTCGATCCTGTAACCCCCTTTGACGAAATGGACTGATCCACAAATGGTGTCTTTCAGTTTGCATGGAAAATCAGAAAACGGCGGGAGAATTCGAGAAGCAGGGCCACAAAGCCGGAGGACAGACACGAGACTAAGATGTCGTCTTTGGGCGACAGCGTTAACAAGATGGCTGGTTCCTATGTTGATCTGTTGTACCTGAACGCGTTGTTCTTTCAGGTTACTTGCATGTCGGAGAGCAGAGAGTACAGCATTGCGTACACCTAGAATGTAAACAGAGAGAACAGCTTGAAAAGATATTTGTTCTAGACCAAATTTAGAGCGTTTGTCTGTCAATTTGTTTTATTTGCTTTGTTTCGTCTTCTTCTCTTTCTCCTTTGCCAAACGTTCAGACAGCAACTATATAGACCTTGGTCCCTCCATAGACCCCCTCCCCCCCCCTGGGGGGGATTTATGGGTGCATTTTTCTGAAACTTTGTTTATTTTAACGTGTTATGGTATATGTTACCCTCATGTAACCAGGTTATTTCAGGATATACAAGCAATTCAATATGGTAACCCTTCAGAAGGCAAATATTTAGGGGGTGAGGTTAATATTGCATTATTTATGTGAATATATTCTTACACATTCATATCAAGTTTGATACCAAAATAAAGGGTATTAAACAGGCTATCAACATATGTTAATGTCACCACTGCACAAGGAACGCCTGTCCCGTTTTTTGAAAACAAAACAGAAAATTGAAATGAAAACGCCGTACAATCCTGTCCTGCCTTCAACATCTACCTGCCAAAGTGTATAACGTTTATAGGTGTGTGTGTGCGCGCGCATGCTGCGTGCGTGCGTGCGTGCGTGCGTGCGTGTGCGTGTGGTGTGTGTGTGTGTGTGTGTGTGTGTGTGTGTGTGTGTGTGTGCGCGCGCGCGCGCGTGTGCGAGTGAGTGTAATTCGAATTTGTTAAAACTGTAAATTGCTGTTGATTGCTTGTGTGTTGTGTAGGTCGAATGCAAGCGCTTTGATTTGTTTTTACAAGATATAGCGCTATACAAGTTCCATGTATTATTATTATTATTATTATTATTATTATTATTATTATTATTATGTTCAGTGACAGGGTGGTGGATGGGTGCCATATAGTCCACAGTAGACTGCTTCTTTTCTGTCCCTTCTCCTGTGAGTGATACCCACCCTCCCCATCCAGAGACAAGTTGATTTCCATTTGTGGCCTGGAATGTGGAGAAAAAAACACACCAAAAATCAGCAAGTTAAGCTTTGTAGACTGCCTCTGTGTTTGAGAAATGAGTTTCCACAACGTGCAACTTAGGTTCTGCCTTTACTTTTGCAAAGCATGGAGGAACATCATGTGGCTCATACTGCACTGAGCATTGGCGGTCCTGATAATGAGGAGGAGGTTCTGTCTGAGACAGAAAAGTGTCAGGCATTGTGTCCCCAGTAACCTCTTGAATGACAATGCCATGAGTGGAGTGGGTGGTGTTGGCTCCTGATGGAGTTTCTTCGTTCAGGTCAAAGTTATCCCAGCAAAAATGGATAACCTTGTTCTCTCTCAAACTCACTGTTGAAGGAAGAAGAATTGCCTACTGAAGTACAGAATTGGCCATAGCAGTCTCAAGTCGCACAATGGTTTTGTATCCAACAACATGACCAAACCTATTTAACAGACTTATGATTTCAGAGCTGCCAGTTACATGTCTGACAGACATTCCAAGCAAAACATGTTTAGGCATTTTCCACTTCCTGTCACAGATTAGCATAAGTCCTGGGCAATTGAGGATGCCAATCTGGTGGTTTTGGGTTGCTCCATAGGACTACTCTTTCCAGATAGCAGTGTTTTTAGAAAGTCTGAGGATATCTGGAGGTTTAACAGCATCAGACTGAAGAAATTCTGCAGAAGGAGGCCATGGCATATCAGGTGTTGCCCTGAAAGCATCCATAATGTATTGGCGAAGAACATATGCAGATTCCTCAAGACGTCTTTCTTCTGAAGCTGCTGACACAAATGCTGTCTCAACTGCCTGACCCTGGGCAAGTTCATCACAATAAACAAGATCACTGCGGTGGTTCGGAGCCCAGAATTGAATTCTGAAGCCAAAATGTTTCATTATTTTTTCTTTCAGTTTGTAAGTCTTGTATCCTGGGTTGGAGAAGTCAGGAGAATGTTGTTGCATGTATTCACAGTACTTATCACCTAGTATGGTCATTCTCTCCACCTGTGAACCTCTGATTATTACAATTTCATCATACTCGCATATGTACTCAAATGCCCTCTCGTGTGCCTGTAGCCGCTCAGTAGTTTTCTGGTCTGTTGATGTTTCAGCATGCCTGTCTTCACATCTCAGATAGTCTTTTCTACAACCTTCGTGATAGTGAGCTTCAAGTACTACAAGATCTGTATCTTGATAATGAGTGAAAATGTCATCTTGTTTAGTTTTGGCTGCATCCTGTATAGACTGTTCTGCTGTCTTGGTGATACATTTTACAAGTTTTCCAAAACATGGACCCCTTTTGAAACTTTCTTTTTGAATTTCTTCTTGCAAAAAATGCAACTGTCTTTTGAAGGCAATGGGCCCGAAGTAGCAACAGTCCTTTAGGTTTTGATGGTCCTGCAACCTCTTCACTACCTGTCTCACGCTTTCTTTTCCTGGCAAATTTCACACTTGTAAACCGTGCATAACAGCTTCTGTGATAACCATGGCGTGTAAAGTCAAGGTCTTTGGAATACAATTACAAATGTCATCTAGTCTATGACATGCCACATTTGAAGAACGTCTCAAGTGAAAGACTTTTAAATATTTTTTTGTGTGCTTTCTTCAGTTAGTGGAGTTACAGTCTTTTCTGTTATTTTGGAAATGAATTATACAAGTTCTCCCACCCCTGGAAGTTTTTCTTTTGCACTTAAGTGTACTTTTGAAGGTCACTGGGTGTTCATCTGCCATGTTGAAATGTTCATTTTATTCAGGAAACGTCACATGGGGAAGATGAAATACACTTTCAGTGAGAGACTGCACACTTGCCAATGACTCCACTCTCCTCAAAAGTCTTTCGATGAGACTGTAAACCGAGGCCCCATGTGCGAACGTACCCAGAACGTCTTACGCACACGTTAAATCATGTTCCGCTTTTCGTAAGAGTAGGCCACTGTGTGCCGGTGGGAACAGATGAAAATATTTACACAACTGCATACACACGGGGACTTGGTGAAAAAAGCACATGAGTGCTTATTCCATTATCCTCGATATAAAAGAATAAAATAAAAAATAAATAAAATAAAAATGACCTGAAACATGATGGTTAAAATGGATACTGAAAGTACTACTCAACAGTTTGCCCTATCCCCAACGTTTGTGGTGGAGGACGCGGAACTGAAAAGAACAACGAATTATGACCATGCTTTGTTTTATTTTTAGATGTATGTTATCGTGTGTCACTTGTATGTGCTGTGGTGTGTGTGTGTGTGTGTGTGTGTGTGTGTGTGTGTGTGTGTGTGTGTGTGTGTGTGTTACACTCGTGCACACGCGCGCGACTGATCTGCATATTATGTTAATTTCTTGAGGAAAAAAAAAGAAACTCAAAAAAATCATAGACTCAAAGCGCTGTGGTTAACACATCCTCTTCGTTAATTATACATATGGCTGTTGCAGTACTTACTGTGTGTTACAGACATTCTCTGATCAATAATAACATCTTGATCTAGACTTATTTGTTCATACTTTGTGGAACATACTGATAGATGGATACATTTCTGGCACCGGACACACAAGGCGTGAGATGAGAAAGTGCCGCTCAACTGATGGTGAGAGAACGGAACAGCGCTGGGCTGTGGTTGAGTGGTAAGACAGATTTCAGCTGCGTGCGGTTCGGACGGCCGCGCATTAAAGTCATCACTGTAGTTTTGTTTTAAATATGTCAGCAAAAAACTGCGCCTATATAATCGGGAAAATTATACTAGATGCTATTCACAATAAAATTATGAGAAGTTAAGCCAGATTTTGTGCAATAATCGCAGCGTGAACATCCCTACCCCAAAAACCTAAATATAGGGCGCAAAGAGGGGAAAATGCACTGTTGATACACCTCTCACTCCTGAAATAACCTGTATCCCAGAGGGTAACATGTCAAATGTTTCTACCAACATCATAAGCTTTCAGAAAAACAAAGTCAAAAATCCCCCCCAGGGGGGGGGGGGAGGTTTCCCTTTCCTAGACCATGGTCTAATTGTTGTCTGTCATATGAGTAAAAACTGTCATTAAGCACCTGGTAAGTCAGGCCCGGTGCATTAAACTTCGGCCTGGGAGAGAATTGTTATCTTTGAGGTCTTTTGGGGGAAAAAGGCAGGAGGTTGGACCCAAAAGGCAGAAATCAGACATGAAGGGGGGGCGGATAGCCTAGTGGTCAGAACATTGCGCTGGCAATTTGAAGACCCGGGTTCGAATCCGGTCGAGGAAATTTTCTTCCTGGAGTTAACATCAGTGCTGACTCCACTCTCCCCAAAAGTCCTTCGGATGAGACTTAAAACCGAGGCCCCGTGTGCGAACGCACGTAGAACATCTTGCGCACACGTTAAATCCTGTTCCGCTTTTCGTAAGAGTAGGCCATCGTGTGCCGGTGGGAACAGATGACAATATTTACAAAAACTGCATACACACGGGGACCGGATGAAAAAAGCACATGTTGCTTATTCTGTTATCCTCGATATAAAAGAATAAATAAATAAATAAATAAATAAATAAATAAAAAGGAACAAGGTAGAAAGAAACAGAGGGGTAGAAAAGAAGGAATTCGGTATGGAGATAATGTTTCTCGTCTTCATGAGTGAGTCTTGGGCAAATCAAACCTGGCGGAGCCCATCCCTCTCCAAGTCAGATTTTTTTCGTCGGATTTACTCTCAACATGTGGCAGGTAGCACTGGGTTAGCCTACATAGTTACCAGTAGCAGATGAAGTCTCTTACCTGACTATGCTGAATAAGTAGTAGAAGTAGTAGTAGTAGTAGTAGTAGTAGTAGTAGTAGTAGTAGTAGTAGTAGTAGTAGTAGTAATCTATTTCTGTGCCAGGATGAAACAGTAAGGTAAAGACCAAATTTATCATTTTTGATTCTTTCCTGTTTGAAAACCAGCATGATGGGAAAAGAAATTAGAGCAGTTAGCGGTTTTAGATGTTAGTTTACTACTATATTGTTTCAGTAATCTACATGTTTAGATCTTTTTTTTTAACA
>CM060345.1:7675993-7687964 GCA_030674155.1 Stramonita haemastoma | reverse complement strand
AATTAGGATGGGGGTGGGTAGGGAGGGTTTAGGTGATTGGGTTTGGTGTGTGGGGGGGGGTGGTGTTTTGTGTGTATGTGTGGGTGTTTTGGGTTGTGTGTGGGGTGTATGTGTGGGTGTGTGTGTGTGGTGGGGGAAAAAGTTGCAAAAAGCAAACAATCATTTTTTGTTGATAAAAAAAAACTTCATTTTCATTTAGGGTAGAGTTTTTATTTATCACTTTTTGTTAAAACCAAACATAACCAGCTTCATCCCCCAAATCAGAAATGGGGTTCATGAGGGAAAAAAAAACGTTGCATACACAAAAATCACACCTTGGAAAACCTCGGGCTTAGCGGGGAAAAAAAAAAAAAAAGGAAAAAAAGAGAAAAATCAACTATAGTGGTCAGAGCCTTTTCCCCCCCCAAGGTTTAACCCGGTCGAGCGTGTTCCCATTGGATGGGGTGCCTTTGCTCCCTTGGCTCAGACAGCCCCCTTTCACCCAGCTGTAAAGGGGTTTCCTCCCCTTTTAGGGCGGGGAAGGGTAAAAAGGAGGGAGGAGATGGGGCCCCCTAACATGCTGGCCCCTAGAAAAGTGGGTCTCTGGCCCCCCTCCCCTACAACCACACAGGTTTGGGGAAACACCTGACCTTTACTGACAATGACAACAAGGTCTTCCCATACTGTGTGCAGGGGACAGGGGAAGGAGCCCCGCAAGGAGGCCAGGGCGGTACCCCAAATCCACCCGTTCGTTCGGAGCCCATTCTCAGGTCGCCAGGGGACCGCTCACACCCCAAACCGGAGAGTTCTCGCTACTTCGGATCATTAAAAGGGGGTCAAGCCTTGGAAGGTTTGTTACTTTTTTTTTTTTCTTTTTTTTTTTTTTTGTCCATTTTTTAAATTTATTTTAAAATTCCATCAAAAGGGGGAAGGGGAGTGTTGTCATGATAACTCCCCACCTTTTTGTTTCAGGGAAATTCCCTTTTTTTCTTCCCTTCTTTGTTTGCCCTTTTTCCTTTTCTTCCCTTGTCTTCCTTCTTTTTTGTTTTCTTTTTTTTCCCCGCCTTTCTCCGAAAGATTTGATAAAATTTTTTCCCCGCTACTTGTTACCACTTAATGCTGTGCAGTGCATTTTTTTCTTTTATGGGGCAAGAAGTTGTGTTGTGTCTGAATGTTTGGGAAAAAAATTTATGGGGAAATGGAATAAGCTTTTGTGATTTTACATCCAGTCCTTGAGCGATGTTTTTTGTCATTGTTCAAAATCAAAACAATGGCCTACTCTTTGAAAAGTGGGGAAAAGGTTTTTAAGGGGTTTCAAGATGTTTGTGTGTGTTACACACAGGAGGACCTGGTTTATTGTTATCTGGGACTTTTGGGGGGGAGTGGAGTGACCTGGATGTTAACGGGGAAAAAAACCCCTTTAACCCCCTTGATTTGATTTCCCGAACAAAACTGCCCCCAGATTTCGCATTCTATCATAAAATCAGGGGCAGGACAATGTTATTGCCTTTTTTTTAATATACCAGCAGTTAATACTTTCCCGTAACAGGGTTTTCCTCTGGCCCGATAGAGCTTTGACATGTTTTGGTAGAATTAGTGATGGTCACGTGATGAAAAATTCTGTGTGTAAATCCGGCAAATCCGGTTGGGGCTGAGGGTTTTTAAAAATGGGTGTTTCAGGGTGGCTTAAACGGGGCCATCGGGAATCTTTATGAAAGCTTCCCCCCAACCCTCCCCATCCCATTTGCCCCCACATGTCCCCAGGCTCCGATTGGAGTGGCGCAGGGAACAGCAAAAAATTTGAATGTCAAGAAGTGGGAAAAGGTAAAGGTGTTTCCCAAAAACCTAGGTGGTTGTGGGGGGGTGAGGCTCAGAAAACCTCGCATATAGGGGGTGGGCCCTTTTCCTCTACATCGCTGCTTTCCTTTCCCCTGCCCCTAAAGAGGGCAGGGGTCCCCCTTTTGACACTGCACAGAAGTTGAGGCAGGAGGAAAAAAAACCCAAACAAAAAAAAAATTTAGGAGGGGTTGTTCGGGTTTGGGGGTTTTAAATCCTGTTTTTTTTTAGGGGGGGGGGGGAGGGGGGCAAACAATTTTTTGTTTGTTTTGCTTTTTTTGTTTGGCTTTAACTGGCACCCCTGATTTACCCCTTTGGGCGGCCCTGTATGGAAACATCTTTGCACACACAGAACTTTTCCTTTTTTGGGGAAGGAGGCCATTGTGGCCAGGGGGGGAAACGGTGACAAAATTGACAAAAGGCATACAAAGGGACTGGAGGAGGAGGAGAAAAAAAACCCCAAATGAGTGTAATTCCACAATCTTAAAAAAAAAAAAAAAAAAAGAACAACCAAAAAAAACTAAAACTAAAATTCCCAACAGGCAACAACCACTCGGCCTTTTCTCTTGCGCTGCTACCCCCCTGCCACACAAAACGGTGGAGGAGGTGATATCGAGAGGGGGGACGATCGGGAAACCCCCAAAACCTGGGGTTTTTCCCTCCAAAAAGCATGCTGTGGAAGTGGAAAAACGCCCACCCCCCCCGGGGGGGGGAAGGGGAAAGTGTGTGGGGGGGGGGGGGTTTTTTTTTTTTTTTTTTGGGTGGGGGCCTTTGTTTTTTCCCCCCCCCCTTTTTTTTTTTTTTTTTTTTTTTTTAAATTTTTGGTTTTTGTTGCCCAAAAATTTTATGTTGAAAGGTTTTAAATTTGTTAGGAGATTTTGTGTGTTGGGGGGGGTTTTAAAAGGGGGGGAAAATTTTGGAAATGGGAAAAAGGGATTTGAAAAAGGGTTTTTTGATTTGGGGGGAATACTTTTTCCCAAAAAAAAAAAAACAACAACACCCCTTTTTTTATATTTAGCGGGTTCCCAATTTAATATTTGGGGTTTTTTTTTATTTAACCCAAACAAAAACCCTTGTGAGTACAAAGATTGGGGGGAAGAAAATTTTTTGAAAATTTTAAAAAAGATAAGGGTTTTTTATTAAATGGGGGGGGGTAAATTGGGTAAGTAGGGAAAGGGTGTGGGGGGTTTTTTTTTTAACAAATAAAAAAACCCGCCAACACCCCTTAGAACCCCAAATCTTTTTTAGGGGGGAGCCAACCAACCCCCCCCACACGCCAACCCCAATTTTTTCCCCAAAACCCCAAACACAAAACACACCCCCCCCCAAAAAAACACCCAAAAAAATTTCAAACACCCCCCCACCACGATGGCATCCCCAAAACCCAAAAAAAAAACACAAAACAAAAACCCCCCCCTCCCCTTTTTTCCCTAACTCAAAACCCCCCAATGAGGGTTTGGAGCTTTTGAAAATCCCGATTTTTATATTTTGGGTGTTATGGGGGAAAATTTATTATGGAAATATTTGATGATGATAGCGAGTTTGGGGTTTTTTTCCAAAATTTATGTGTTAAGCGGGGTTTTCCCTGGCCCAGAAATGGGTGAGGGGGAAAAAAAAACCCCTTTTTTTTAGGCCCTTTCCCGTATTATTTTAAGCCGGGGTTTTCTTTGCCCGTGAAATTTTTTTTTTTTTTTTTTTTTTTTAAATTAAGGGGGGGGGGGGTAAGGGGAAAAAGGATGGGGATACATGTGGGTTTTTTCCAAAAATCTTTTTGGGGGCCCCCGGGGTCCCCTGTAACCCGGTTTTTTGGGGGAGTCCAAGCAAGGCCCCCCACACGCCCTTTTTTGAATCTGGGAGCTTTGTTTTCACAATTTTTTCGTCATTTTTTTTTTTTCTTTTCTTTTCCTTTTAATTTTGGTTCCCCTTTAGGTAGCCACATTGTGACTTCAGAGATAACAAACCCTGTTATTTTAAAATTATCCCGACAGTACAACACCAAAGAAGACTTCTCCAAAGCCATCCCTATAGCAGAGCTGCAGAAGCGAGCAGAAGAGCTGAAAGCGGAAGGCCCGGCACGAAACCGACCCGCGTGGAAGGCCCCAGGCAGCAGGAGGCACCCAAGGTGACCTCGGAGACGCCAAATCGGGGTCAGGTGCAGAGTCATCGGACACGGGCAGTAGAGAGGATTCGGTCGTCGCCTGGGCCAACAATCCTGATCGTCCCTGGCTGGAGGATGCTGTAGTGGAGGCTATGGAGAGATATCAGAAAAAAGTATGTTTTGGAGATATCAGAAAAAAGTATGTTTTGGAGATATCAGAAAAAAGTATGTTTTGGAGATATCAGAAAAAAGTATGTTTTGGAGATATCAGAAAAAAGTATGTTTTGGAGATATCAGAAAAAAGTATGTTTTGGAGATATCAGAAAAAAGTATGTTTTGGAGATATCAGAAAAAAGTATGTCTTGGGGTGGGGGTTTTTTTGGGGGGAGGGTGTTGGGGGGGGTGAGTGTGTGAAAGAGTGTGTGTGTGTGTGTGTGTGTTGTGTGTGTGTGTGTGTGTGTGTGTGTGTGTGTGTGTGTGTGTGTGTGTGTGTGTGTGAGTGAGTGAGTGAGTGAGTGAGTGTGTGTATGTGTGTGTGTGTGTGTGTGAGTGAGTGAGTGAGTGAGTGAGTGAGTGAGTGTGTGTGTGTGTGTGTGTGTGTGTGTGTGTGTGTGTGTGTGTGTGTGTGTGTGTGTGTGTGTGTGTGTGTGAGAGAGAGAGAGAGAAGAGAGAAAAAATGTTCAAGACACCCCACCCACCACCCCTTTCCGTTGGGATGCTAGGAGCCTGTCAGCATAAATAGCATCCCCACCTTCTGGAAATTCTGTGCTAGAATTCCCTCTTTTCTATCGCTCTCTTTCTGCATCGTTCCTTTTCTTCCTGTCACCTCCTTCTTGTCTATTTTCTGCCTTCTTGGTTCATTCTCCTGCTCCTTTTTTTTCCAGAAAGATTTGAAATAAAACAGTTCTGACCTAAGTTGAAGTCGGATGGGCTGGGCCTGACTTGTCAGGCACATAACTGCAGCACAACACATTATCGCTCATATGACAGACAACAATAATTGCTGTCTGAGTGTTGGATGAAGTAAAAAAGTAAAGGTGTCCCATAACCTAGGTGGTTGTAGAGGAGCAAGGCATCAGAGACCTCAGCTTCTCTAGGGACCAGTATGTTGAGGGCGGCGCCCATCTCCTCTCCCTCGCTGCTTTACCTTCCCTGACCCTAAAGAGGGCAGGTACCCATTTACAACTGGGGGGACTGTGCTGAAGCCAAGGCGCGCAAACGGTCACCCATCCACTTGGTAACCATTCTTGACGCTGCTTAACTTGACTGGGGGAAAGTGAGCACTCTGACCACTGAGCTATCCCGCCCTCTGTTGGATGAAGAAGTCATTTTTAAGTCAAGAGAGGATGGGATTTTGTTTTGTGTGTGTGAATGTTTTCAGTCTCGGCATTTTCACTGTTAAAAAAAATCAGCTGCACTGTATACCCTATGCTAAAACAACGTCAGAATGTTGTGGGTCGTCGTCGTCGTTGACATTTGCTGACTGGCAGGTGTCCCCGGAGGGGCTGGTGTTTGGCCCGGGGCTGGGGGGGGGGCGATATGAAAATGAAAAAATTGATAAATTTTTTTTTTTTTTTTCAGTTGGAACATTGTGGGTCATTGTCATTGATCTTTGCTGACTTGTGCTGACCTATGACAGGTGACCCTGGAGGAGCTGGTGTTTGGTCCGGGGTGGAGGAGGGGGCGATATAAAAATTAAAAAAAAATTTTTTTAAGTTAGAACAATGTGGGTTGTCATTAACCTTTGCTGACCTTTGTTGACCTTTGCTGACCTCTGGCAGGTGACCCTGGAGGAGCTGGTGTTTGGGCCAGGGCTGGGGGAGGGGGTGCGGAAGTTCTGTGTGGCGGCCCGCCCGCACTGCTTCCTGTCCCCCCCCAGCGTGCGCAGCAACACCGCCAAGGACACCTTCTACTCCTTCCATCACCGCGCCATCACCCCTCAGGTCTGGTGGTTTGCAGTGGGGGGATAACACGGGTGGGGGGGGGTTGGGTTTGGTGGGGGTGGGGGGTTGGGTTGATTGGGGGGGGGGGCAGGGTGTTGTTGGGATGTAAGGAGTGGTTGTGTTTGTTTGTGTGTGTGTGGGTGGGGCACAGCACACAAATCCAACATCACTCAGTCCAGAGTGCTATATTTAGCGCTCCCTGTGCGTTCACCTAGTCCAAGTGTGCTGCTATAAATAGCACCAGCTAGTCCCACCTACGCTGGGATGGGATGTATATATTAGCAGCTGAGAGGAGCTGAAAGTGGGGGAAACTGACATCTGTTGGGGGGGGGAGGTCGTTTCTTGGCTAGAGATTCAAGGTTCACTCATGGTGAGATTTTGCATATGTGACTGTTATTGCCCACCATGAAGGTAGCCGTGTTCTGATTTCAGTGGTGTATGCTGGGTGTGTTGTTGTTTGTGTAACCCACCAAACATTGATATGAATTACATGCATGTTTGATCTTCTGCATTTTTATATACTTGAAAAGAGTTAAGGCACTGGCAAGTTGACCTGGGAGATCATAAAAATCCCTGCCTTAATTCACTAAACACTGCGAGATTCGAACCTTTGACTTCATGGGCCCATAGGATTGAAGTCTGATTGTCTTAACCACTGGATGAGAGTGTCCATTGTTTTGTGTTAAATTAATATACAAGAAGGGAGGAAGGTGGCAGGACTGTTCAGACATTCACTTGTCTAACAAATAAACCGTGAGGTGCTGGGTCCAACCCCCAGCCTTGCCCTTTCATCTTGCTTTGACAGGAAAATTGAACTGAATGACGAGTCTTTTGGGGAGACTCTAAACCAGTCAGACCTGTGTCCTTACAGACTTGTGCACGTCAAAAGAACCCATGACAATTGACCGTTGGAAAAAGAGTAGGGATGTTACCTCCCGACTGCCTTGGCAATGTTGGTAGGTTCTGTTCCTAACAGTAAAAAGAAGAAAAAAAATTCACTCACTCACTCCTTCACGGACGGGATAGCCTAGTGGTCTGAACATTGCACTCGCAATTTGACGACCTGGGTTCGATTACCGGTCGACGAGATTTTTCTCATGGAGTTAACATCAGTGCTGACTCTACTCTCCCACAAAGTTCTTCGGATGAGACTATAAACTGAGGCCCTGTGTGTGAACGCACGCAGAACATCTTGTGCACACGTTAAATCCTGTTCCGCTTTTCGTAAGTCAAGAGTAGGCCATCGTGTGCCGGTGAAAACAGATGACATTTACAAAACTGCATACACACGGGGACTGGGATATCAAAAAAGCACAATAGCGCTTATCCCATTATCCTCAATATAAAAGAATAGAATAAAAAAAATAATAAACTAAAAAATTATAAACTAAAAAATAAACTCTCCTCATCCCCGGGGGGGGGGGGGGGGGTTTCTCCACTCTTGACAGGAAATGGTGACCATACTCCACATCTGCAAGAACGTCAGCGGTCGCTACACACTCGCCCGCTCCAACAAGCCGGTCTCGGTGACCCAGCAGGCTCAGTTTGTCCGCACCTTCCCCGACCAATGGCTGACTCGCGCCCGAGCCACCTACGAGGCAGAAAAGCAGAAACAGACGGAGAAAGCTGCCGCCACTGCCACTGCCACTGCGATGATGAAAGCTGGAGAGTCTGCATGAAAATTCATGCCTGGAGGAGGTTTGGAGTGTGGTGGAGAATTGGGGGGTGGGGAGAGGGGGGGGGGGGGGGGGCTGGGGTTGTGTTTTTGTGTTTTCAAAGCTGGAGAGTCCACATGAAAATTCAGGCCTGGAGTGTGGTGGTGGGGGGAGAGGGGGTGGCTGCTGGGTTTGTTTTTTGTGTTTTCAAAGCTGGAGAGTCCACATGAAAATTCAGGCCTGGAGTGTGGTGGAGAGGTTGGGGGGGGGGGTGGCTGCTGGGTTGTGTCTTTGTGTTTTCAAAGCTGGAGAGTCCACATGAAAATTCAGGCCTGGAGTGTGGTGGAGAGGGGGGTTGGGGGAAGGGAGGGGGGGAGTGAGAGGGGTGTGGTTGGGTTGTGTCTTTGTGTTTTCAAAGCTGGAGAGACCACATGAAAATTCAGGCCTGGAGTGTGGTGGAGAGGGGGGTTGGGGGAAGGGAGGGGGGGAGTGAGAGGGGTGTGGTTGGGTTGTGTCTTTGTGTTTTCAAAGCTGGAGAGACCACATGAAAATTCAGGCCTTGGAGAAGGTTTGGAGTGTGGTAGAGAGGGGGGTTGGGGAGAGGGGGGTGGCTGGGTTGTGTTTTTTGTGTTTCAAAGTTTTTACTTTTTGCTAGAGTGCAGGGGGTGGAGTGTTGGTGAATGAAGATGGGGTTTTGTTGTTGTTGTTGTTGTGATGTCACAATGTGAAATTTTTAGCTTTTTGTTGTTGATGTGCTTTGTTTGTTGTGAAGTCACAATCTGACATTGAGGTGGGTTTGTTTTTTTTCATTAGTAGTATTATCAATATTATTGTTATTATTGTTATTGTTGTTATCATCATTATTGTTATTATTATCTAGTTGGTTTTGATAATTTCTTTAGATGTGTGTGGTAGGCTACCTGCCCTGTTGCTAAGTTAGTTCCACCAATCCATTCTATTTTGTTGTAGCATCTTTTCTGTGTGTGTGTGTGTGTATGTGTGTTATGTATGCAAACATAAAAACACATAACATTGAGTTCATGCACAATTGTGTTCAAGGATGTATGCATATCCTCTGCGTGTGTGTGTGTGTGTGTGTGTGTGTGTGTGTGTGTGTGTGTGTGTGTGTGTGTGTTATGTATGCAAACATGTTAACACATAACATTGAGTTCATGCACAATTGTGTTCAAGGATGTATGCATATCCTCTGTGTGTGTGTGTGTTGTGTGTGTGTGTGTGTGTGTGTGTGTGTGTGTGTGTGTGTGTGTGTGTAAGATGTGAGCCCAGAGGCGTTTATATTGTTGTTGTTGTTTCTGTGTTCACTGTTCTTAGTTATAAAGGCATTATGATATACTCAAACATGTTGTTGGGTTGTTGTTTTTTACCAGCATTATATTAAAAAAAAAAAAAAAAAAAAAGGAAAGGAAATCAATCTCAGCTACCTACTTAATTTCAAACTTCTGCATGCTCACGTACATACGAGATGGCAGGATTTTGTATTCTGTGTCAATTCTGTTTTGTGTCCGTGATTTTCTGTAACATCACAGAATCAAGATGAACTGAAAGGTTGTCTTCTGCTTCTTGTTCTTCTTCTTTTGGTGAATTGGTTAGAAAATGTGTTGAAATGTTGTGTGAAAATTCTTGGAGTTTTTTATGTTATAAGTGTGTGTGTTTTCCCAGCTATGGTTGTTTTTTTCTACATATTTTTTTTCCAGGAAGAGCAACTCTTGCCTTGGATTCTTTTTATTTGTGCAATAAATGCATGTTGCCTGTACAACTCTGATCTGCCATATTAGCAGAGTTCAGTACAGTCTTACCACAAAAAAAAGTAGAAAAAAAAAGTTTTAAAAAACTGGCATGCAAACCACTACTTAAGGACTAGTTGACAAGGGAAAGTGCAGGTTTGGACAGGAAGTGAACCTGCAAACCTTTCATCTTCTAGACTTGAAATTTGTTGTTGTTGTTGTTGTTCCTTGGTTACAGCTCCAAGGTGTTCACCCATGGTGAAATTTTGCATTTGGTCAGTTTTCGTTGATCATTTTTTGCCCACCATAAAGGTACCCGCATTCTGACTTCAGAGATGTATGCTGGGTATGTTCGTGTTTCTGTAACCCACTGAACGCTGACATGAATTGCGGGATCATTACACACAATTCTAATCTTCTGCATGTGTATAACCCACTGAGCACTGACATGAATTGCAGGATCTTAACGCACAAATTTGATCTTCTGCATGTGTTAATACACAAAGGGCACTAAGGCATTGGCAGGTCTGCACTTGAAGTTGACCTGGGAGATCAGGAAAATCCCCACCCTTAATTCGCCAGACACCACCGAGAAGCAAACCCACAACTTCATGGACCCATGGGATTAATGGTCTCAACCACTTAGCTATATCGTCCGTCAGAGTCTTGAAAATATAAACTCCACCTGAGGAGAGATGTGCTCCATGAAGTACAACCTACCCACAGCACACTCCCTGAAAAAAGTGCAATGCAGTGCCGTGCAGTGATTGATTCTTCAAGACGTCAAGGAAGGAAAAGTTTAGCAGGTCACATGAAGTCTGTATCCTCTCTGATTCTTTCCCCTGGATTGGTCAGTTTTTATTTTATTTATTTATGTTTTGAATTCATTTATTTCGAGGATAATTAAGCAAGCACTCATGTGCTTTTTTAAATTTTTTTACAACTAGTCCCCATGTGTATGTGGTTTTGTAAAATTTTATCATCCATTCCCACCGGCACACAATGGCCTACTCTTCCAAAAAGCGGAATGGATTTTAACATGTGCACAAGTTTTCTGCGTGCGTTCGCACATGGGACCTCAGTTTATAGTCTCATCTGAAGGATTTTTGGTGGGGGGGGGGGGGGTTAGAGTCGGCATTGATGTTAACTCCAGAGGAAAAATCCTCTTGAATGGGTCAACAGATCGTGAGCGCAACACTCTGACCACCAGGCTATCCCGTCCAGTTTTAACAGAGACAGAACCTCCACAGAAAATGTTGACAACAACTTTGCTGACTTGAAACTGATAATACTTGGGAGTGAAATCAGAGCACAGAAGCATTGAAGCAGAGACGAAGGCAGCCAGAATGACGTGGGCCGAGCTGAAGAGGATCTCCCAGAACCGAGTCCGTTGGAGGAGTGTTGAGGCCCTTTGTTCCCAAGGGAATTCACAGGCATAAGTCAAGTCGAAATCAGAGGTGTTGGAGATGTTGCAAAATCCATCCTTGAATCATCATCATTATATCCTTGAAGTCAGAATGCAGCTACCTTCATGATGGGAAAAAAACGCTTGCCTAGTACACAAAATCTCGCTATTGGGTGAACCTGGGAGCTGTAGTGGAGGAAGGAAAAAGAAAAAAATCATCAATTCGTCATCAGTTCCTTGATCTGTATGATGGTTGGGGAGGCATGAGGGACACTGTGGGTTCATTCTTCAGGATACAGACACGGAGTTGTGAGCATTAATATAGTTGGCAAGTATGATCTGTTTGGTAGCACCTATACTGTGGAACCCTGTTGCAAAATCTTCAGTGGTGCGTCAACGATCTACTAGACTACAGGATAGGAGGAGTGTACCATGAGAGTTTGGAAACAGACCTATAAACTCTGCACATTAAAGAGTCGTCACTGTCTTTCTGTTTTGAGAAAGGCGTTCAAAATGCATGAAAAAGCTTCCATTTTTCATAAGTATAATGTTATCATGATGTTTGTGTTTTTGTTTCTGTAGCACATCGTGTCAAAGTAATCTTTTTTAAAATATCATGTTTGTTTCATAAAACTAATAGCCAAAACAAACAAAAAAGATGTGTCCGCAGCAAAAAGTAATTGTTGCTGTCATTGCTGTATTTTATTTCCCATCGTTTTGTTTAGTTGTTGTACCTCAAATAAATTTTTTTAAAAAGAAATGGAAACAAAGAGTCTGCTTTTGGGTTTTGGTTTTGGCAATGGTTTACTGGATATTATGGATCAGAAAATGCTTTTTACAGGCTGCAAGAAGTCAGTATAACTGATGAAAGAGGGCACTTTGCAAAGATTGGCTCCACGTCTCGCCTTAACTCATTCAAACCTTGAGCCCAAGCACTGCTTGGGAAAGACCGAGTTAGTCTTCCTAGCCTGAGCCCCAAGCAGCTCTTAGGCTAGATACCTGTTGTTGATGAACATTGTTGTTGCTGTTGTGATTATATATTACTTCACAAACCACCACCACAATGAGCAGCGTGGGAACAGCAGGACAGAGACATTACAGAAGATGAGGCAGCAAAAAAACAAAAAAACCACAAAAGCAATGGGTACCTAGCCTAAGAGCTGATCAGGCTCTGGCCGGCAAGGCGACTTTTGTCTTGCCCCAACAGTGCTTGGGATGGGGTTGAATGAGTTAACCTCCTGAGGAGTGAGAGAGGGGTGTGGGGGGCGGGGGCTGCACTCCATTTTTAGGCTGTGTCTGTGAACCAAGTT
>CM060345.1:7668493-7670993 GCA_030674155.1 Stramonita haemastoma | reverse complement strand
TCTCTCTCTCTCTCTCTCTCTCTCTCTCTTCTCTCTCTCTCTCTCTCTCCCTCCCTCCCTCTCTCTCGCTCTCTCTGTGTCTGTCTGTCTGTCTGTGTATATATATGTATATATACTTTGTGTGTGTGAATAACTTTTTAGGAAACTTATACTGTCTGCCTGTATTTTCAGCAAACCATCAAAAACCAACACCTACTTTTCTCAACCAAAACAGAGAAATTCCCCAGACAAAAATACCCCAAACAGAGAAATCCCCCAGACAAAAAAACAACAGAGAAATCCCCCAAACAAACAAAAAAAAAACACACACCACAGACACTAAAAAACCCTATCAAGAAAAAACAAACGGTGAACTACCTGCACAGCGAAAACCAACATGTATCACGTGCAATATTACCCTCGCTGCGTGCTGTGGGGGCACGAGCCCTTAGCCAGACCCACCACGTCTTTCGCCCGGGGCTGCAAGCTGTGGTCCCGGGAGAGACGCTACTACGAGGACGAGAGACACAGCAACATGGGCAGTTCTGTGACCGCCCCTACCAATGGTTCCAGGTCAGTCCAGTTGTTTTTGTCCTTGTGGGGGGATGGGTGTGTGTGTGTGTGTGTGTGTGTGTGTGTGTGTGTGTGTGTGTGTGTGTGTGTGTGAGAGAGAGAGAGAGAGAGAGAGAGAGAGAGAGAGAGAGAGAGAGAGAGAGAGAGAGAGAGAGAGAGTTCGTATGGTTGTTGGGGTGTTATGGTATACTAATAGTAGTGTATTTGTATTATATTGTATTGGGCACGGGATAGCTCAATGGCCAGAGCACTCGCTTTCCCCCCAGCCAATGTTAAGCAGCGTCGAGCGTGGTTGCCAATTGGATGGGTGACCCTTTGCGCGCCTTGGCTTCAGTACAGTTCACCCAGCTGTAAATGGGTACCTGCCCTCTTTAGGGTTAGGGAAGGTAAAGCAGCGAGGGAGAGGAATGGGCGCCGCCCTAAATGTGCTGGCCCCTAGAGAAGCTGAGGTCTCTGACGCCTCGCTCCCCTATGACCACACAGGTTATGGGACAACCTTTACCTTTTACCTTTGTTTGTATTGTATTGAATATCTCTTTCAGTCACAGCAGATTTGTATTTTGTTGTTGTTTTTTTCTTTTTGTTTCTGGTTTTTGTTCGTTTTGTTCTTTGGCTAGGACTGGGAGGTTCACCAATGGTGAATTTTTTTTATGTATGCAGCCCCCCCCCCCCCCCCCCCCCCCCCCCCCCCCAACATTAAAAAAAACAACAACCATTTAGGTAGCCGTATTCCAACTTCAGGGATGGTGTCTAAACACGACACCAGTGTGCATGTGGTTATTTTACAATTTTATCATCCACTCCTAATGGCACGAAATGGCCTACTCTTCTGAAAGGAGGAACGGGTTTTTAACGTGTAGGCAAGACGTTCTGCGTGCAGTTTGGACAGGGGGTCATGGTTTATAGTCTCATCGGAAGGACTTTGACGTTCACCACGATTTTTTTTAATTTTTTATCATCGAACAGGGAAGAAGGAGCAAGTCTCTCCCTTGTATAAAGTTTCTTTATATATTTCCCAAAGCTGTACCAGGTGTTTCATATTCTGATTTTTTAAACTCCTCTTCAGTTTTGTTCTTGAAGACTGTGTTTAATACCTGGTGCACAACTGATGGCTGGCTAATAGGTTAGCTAGATGAATGGGTGGGTGGCCAGGGTAGATCCAGGTAACCTAGTGATGTTAGCCAGCTTGGTTCCAGGTAAATCAGTGAGGGTAGCCAGCTTGGTTCCAGGTAACTCAGTGGTGTTAGCCAGCTTGGTTCCAGGTAACTCAGTGAGGGTAGCCAGCTTGGTTCCAGGTAAATCAGTGAGGGTAGCCAGCTTGGTTCCAGGTAACTCAGTGGTGTTAGCCAGCTTGGTTCCAGGTAACTCAGTGATGGTAGCCAGCTTGGTTCCAGGTAACTGTGATGTTAGCCAGCTTGGTTCCAGGTAACTCAGTGGTCTTAGCCAGCTTGGTTCCAGGTAACTGTGATGGTAGCCAGCTTGGTTCCAGGTAACTCAGTGATGGTAGCCAGCTTGGTTCCAGGTAACTCAGTGGTCTTAGCCAGCTTGGTAACATATTTAGGTCAGTTATGTTGAATATGTTGGTTAGAACTGGACTCTGAGGTTCACCAAAGGTAAGATTTTGCACATATATGACACCAGTTTTACCCAACAGTATGTGCTGTGTACATAAAGACCGTAGGCTTACGCCAATATAAGTGTGTGTGTGTGTGTGTGTGTGTGTGTGTGTGTGTGTGTGTGTGTGTACTGTGCGTGTGAGTGTGTGTGATCATGCACACATGTGTGCATTTTATGTGTGTGACCGTGTGCTGTATGTGTCACACACACACACACACACACACACACACACACACACACACACACACGAGTGAGAAATAAATAACCTACAATTTATAACTTTTTTCTCCCCTCCTCCACCATCACCAGTACCCAGACCTAGACAAGCACT
>CM060345.1:7625993-7663493 GCA_030674155.1 Stramonita haemastoma | reverse complement strand
GCGGAACAGGATTTAACGTGTGCACAAGATGTTCTGCGTGCATTCGCACACGGCCTCGGTTTATAGTCTCATCCGAAGGGTTTTTGTGGGGAGTGGAGTCAGCACTGATGTTAACTCCAGAGGAAAAATCCCCTTGTATGGGAATCGAACCCCAGAACAATGTTCTGACCACTAGGCCACTGCCCCCTGCCCCCCCCCCCCCCCCCAACACACACACTTGGAACTTGGGAGTGAGTGTCTGTTGAGGCCTTGAAGGGGAACATGGTCATGGATGTCCAGATTTTAGGTGACAGCATTTCATCCTATATTTTAGTGTGCAGTCACAGTTATCATGCTGTGCTGCTGATTAAAACAGAAAGAAAAAGGCTTGCTAGTAGTAGTTTTACTATAAATTTTGCATTCCACTGTGTCAACAGGCATTGTAATACTAACAGGCAGTCTGCTTTTTTCATCTTTACCTCAGATGCCTGTTGGCAACCAGGACAGTGTTGTTCATTTTGTAAGGAGAGGGATGTATTCTAAATTAAAAGCACAACAAAAAGCTAAACTGGCTTCAAGGGAACGTTGCAAGGCAAGGAGGCAGTGCTCACAGACAGGAGGGTCAACCCTGTCAGACAGCCCTGGGCATTGTAACAGTCTTCAGGTCAGTCAAGTCTTTCTACTTTGCATGACAAAAGTTTGCAAAAAGCGGGTTTGTACACACACTCATTTTCACTTATTTTCATCAATTATGAACAGATTCCCCATTACATTGTTTGATTTATAATATATATATATATATATATATATATATATATATATATATATATATATATATATATATGCTGGGTCTAGTGCCTTTGGTATGAAGCAAAATATTTTGCCTGTGCTTTATACCAGCTCAGTTACAGGAGTATGAAATCATTTTGATGCAAAATTTTTGGTGAACATTTGGTCAAGCTGTCGTACAGAAACTTTCAGGGTTCAGGAAAAAAGATAGTGCTTCATGCAGTACTACTACTAGCCATGCTTACATTCTTTGTGTGTGCAAAATAATGTTTTGCAGTCTTTGCTTTATCATGGTTGTATGCCTTAACTCACACTATAATGTACAACTACTAGTAGAAGATTTTGGCAATTCAGGCAATGATTTTTTATTTATTTAATTTTTTTTACATATAAATTTGCACTATCATCAGACAACAATGACTTATCATTACATACTAAAATACTTCCTCTTGCTGGCCTTCAGGGAAAATTTAAAGGCTGTAGAGGCCTACCTGAATGAGTTGCTGAACACAGTTTGATGTGGGTTCTGAATTTTGGGTGACTGTACCCCCAGAGAGAGAGAGAGAGAGAGCGAAGAGAGAGAGAGAAGAGAGAGAGAGAGAGAGAAAGAGAGAGAGAGAGAGAGAGGGACAAAGGTTTATTGTGAGAAGCCAGAATCCCATTCACAGGTGGACAGTGGAAGGTGTGGTGGGGGGGGGGGGGGGGGGGGGGATAGGCACAAAACACAAATTTAGATATTCATACAAAGAACAGAATCAGTTAATCACAGCCAAAACAATCATCATGGCATGGATTCCTTAAAATGGTTACAAGGGAGATTCAGGTCAATATATTTTCTGAATAAGCTTTATAAGGTTAGCCAGTACAAAGGGAATTTTCTTCTTCTTCTGTGTTCCCTGACCATGCTATTGCACGACCAAAATATTGGACAGAATGCATAGTGCCTGATCTTCTCCTGTGTTTGAAACTCTGCAGGAGGTCTGCCTGCTAGTCTCAGCTGACACATTCTGACTTCAGGGCAGCTCATTAGAAAGTTCATTATAAAAAAAAAAATTCAAGTCTGCTTGAAAAAAGATGGGAGAATGGGCTGAGTAGGCTAAAAATAACTATGTGTGAGGAATGGTAGTTAAGAGAAGAGGCAGAAGCAAAGGGAGTGATAGAAAAGGGAATATTTTTTTGCACAGAAATTCCAAAAAGTGGGGATGCTAATTTATACTGAATGAGTCCCCAGCATCCTCATGTGGGTGAAAAGGGAATTGAGAATGGTGAGTCTAGAGTTTCAGCCATGGTACAAATTCAAAATCAACATCACACAACAAACTGGTATTCCACAAGGAATTGTGAGTCACAATCTCCCTTCTTAGTTCTTTACCTCTGTTTTTTTTTTTCTTCTCTTTTTCATGCACCCTACACTTTTGTAGCACTTGTACATTGACACTTTTGTGATAATCCAGGCATATGAAGGTGCAGCTCTCTCTCTCTCTCTCCTCTCTCTCTCTCTCTCTCTCTCTCTCTCTCTCTCTCTCTCTCTCTCTCTCTCTCTCTCTCTCTCTCTCTCTCCTCCCTCCCCCCCCCCCCCCCAAGGAGAGAGAGAGATCTAATCATCTATCACCCCTGGGTAGAATTTGCCTGCTTGGCTCATTGGATGTCATGACAGCAAAAAATGTGTTCTTGGATGGACTTTTACTGTTTTGGTGGTGGTGGTGGTGGTGGGGGTGGAGGTGGTGGTGGTGGTGGTGGTGTGTGGTGGTGGTGTGTGGTGTGTGGGTGTGAGAGGATTGCAAATTTAACAGGAGAACAAACCTAACAGCATCCACCAAAAGACAACCACCCCTCCATGAAAACCACCGCCAACAAAACTATCCCCCAACAAACATTACCAGTATCATTAGGAATTGAAAAATAAGTGTGCATCAGAAAAGGAGGAACAATTATACAATGGCAGACAATAACAGTGCAAGAAAAGGAACACGCGCACACACACACACACACACACACACACACACACACACACACACACACACACACACACACACACACACACACACATGCACACACACATGCACACACACATGCACACACACATGCACACACACACAAACACACTCACCCACACACTCTCTCTCTCTCTCTCTCTCTCTCTCTCTCTCTCTCTCTCTCTTACCTGGGAAAATATCTTTGTTTGTCCTATTGATATACCAAGATGTCATAAGATGCAATGTGAAGAATAGCTTAAGGCAAGATGATATTTTGGTACGATTTATTCCCTGTATTATCATATTACAAATCTATCACAATGTAGATTTGAAGCTGCCACCATGGCTCAGTGGTTAACATCTTGGGTTATGGACTGGGAGGTTACTGGTTCGAATCCCTTTTTTTTTTTACTTTGGCCGGCGCCAACCACCTAGAGTGAGTTTGCCATGGGGTCGAGCTTCATCTACTTTAGTCTTAAAAGGTAAGGTGGCCCATAACCTATGTGGTCGTAGGGGAGCGAGGCGTCGTAGACCTCAGCTTCCTTAGGGCCAGCATATTGAGGGTGGCACCCATCTCCTCTCCCTCGCTGCTTTACCTTCCCTGACCCTAAAGAGGGCAGGTACCCATTGACAGCTGGGTGAACTGGGGGATGTACCGAAGCCAAGGCGTGCAAACAGTCACCCAGCCAACTGGTTACCACGCTGGATGCTGCTTAACTTTAGCTTGGGGAAAGCGAGTGCTCTGACATGCTGCCCCCCTAGAGAAGCTGAGGTCTCTGACGCCTCGCTCCCCTATGACCACACAGGTTATGGGACACCTTTACTGTTACCTTAGTAGGAGGCTTAGTAGGTAGTGCCCTGCTGGGTGTTAGCTCAGGACAGGCACCACTGAACACCACCACAGTGACCCAGCAGCAGTGCAGGGCCCTTCTGGCTGGTGGCTCCAAGGCGGCCTGACAGTGATGGCCTCCCTGTGGACTTCCTACCCTGAGGATGCGACATAACGTGTCTGGGTATGATGGCTTTGGTGGAGGATTGAAATGAGCAGTGTGGGAACAATACAACAGGAACGTCACTGAAAATATATTGCGGCAACCCCTCCCCCCTTCTACCCCTCCTCCCCCTTCCCCCAAATTGAAAAGTACATGTTATAAGTACGAACCAAGTACTTTCAGGTTTTTGTATGTTATTCCCTCCCTTCTGTCCCTATCTCCCCCTCTCCCCCCCCCCCCCCCCAGCTTAAAGGTGCGTGAAGATGGAAATAAGATCTTAGTGAACAGGTAAGTACTGGAGTGAATACATTAATCACAGAGTAAATGACAAAAAGAATGAATAAATGATTTTATAGAGTTCATAAAAATAATATCAGAGGATGAATGAGACAATGAATAAATGGTTTCATAGAGTTTATCTTTAAAAAAAACCAATCAATGAATAAAAAAAGAATGAACAAATGAATTTTTTTTTTTATAGAGCACACCAAAATCTGCATACCTCTAGGCCTGGTCGCAGTGTTCGGTTAGAAGGAAGTTACAAAGAAAAAATGGTAGGGAAGGGATATACATATATATATATATATATATATATATATATATATATATATATATATATATATATATATATATATATAATATATATATATATAGGAGAGGGGTAGATATGCATAAGAACTATACCACTGTTCAAGAAGTTTTATACCACTCTCAGCAGTTCATAGTATCGGTTGCTGAAATCACGCGTTCTTCTCATTTAAGTTTTTAGCTACTGTAATAAGTTGTGGGATATAAGTAAGTATATATGTATGTGTGTATGTTCTTTATATATATATATATATATATATATATATATATATATAATATATATATATATATAGTTAGTCTGTTTGTCCCGAGCCTTATCCCGGTTTCTGTGGCGTTAAGCGACTGAGAGTCATAGACTCCCCCCTGGATAGGACGCCAGTCTATCGCAGGGTTAACCCCCAACACAAGGTTGGTACCCCTTTTACACCTGGGTGGGGTGAGAAAATAGCCGTAAAGTGCCTTTTCCAAGGACCACAACGCCATAGTCGAAAGCTGGGATCGAACCCGCAACCTTTAGATTACGAGTCCAACGCCCTAACCACTAGACTACAGCGGATATATATATATATATATATATATATATATATATATATATATATATATATATATATATATATATATAATATATATATATATAAATTTGTATGACTGACGTCGTGTGTCTCAATTACCAAGTAAAGAATGGACATTAAAAAAACCAACAAAAAAACCCAACTACACACACACACACACACACACACACACACACACACACACACACACACACACACACACACACACACACACACACACACAGAGTAAAAGTTAACTGATATCTGAAAAACAACACCCCCCCCCTCCCCCAAAAAACAACAACAACAAAACACAACAGCCAACTTCTCATGGGTTTGAAACGCACAATGGGTCAAACATACGCACCATAAAAACCACTGAGCCACACACACTACAGGTGATGGCTGCTTAGCATCTCTCTCATTATTATTCTACCTGGATGATTTACGTTCAAGTTCGAACAAAGTGGATACAGTCGTGGTTTTTTTCCCCTTCATATGAGATGAATCTGTTATATCATGATCACATGAAGTCATGAATAATTTTGTCGGGCTGAATCATTGAAGCGTGTTGTGTTGCTAATATTGACACCAGCCGCAGAAACAGAAATGTGTTTCACTTGATCAATGTAGTAGGCTATAGGGAGAGATCAGTGTTGTATTAGCCTATAAAAGCTATATAATACGTGGTGTATTATAAACGTGTTTAGATCTGTGCTGAACTATAGCGTTTGCTTTGTAACAAACAGTTCTTTCCTCAGTTGTTTGAGGTCAACAAATTTGTTGACTTACGTAAAGTATCAACGGTTGTTTACAAATTATACAAGACTGGTGTTTTTTTTCAACTTGGATTATAATTATACTCTAGATCAGTGCTAGACGTAGTGGTAAAAGAGCTTTTTGTGTAGCCTAACTTGGAACGATTTTCTTCTAGGTCACTTTATCTCGAATCATCACTTTTAAGTTAAGAATTTTTGGGGTAGGTATTTGTTCTGTTTGCTTTGTTACTGCAGCAGTGCCATTTTAAGTTTTATTTGTGCAGTGGGCTAGGCTTTTTTTGTGTGTGTTTTTTTTTTTGTTGCAAAAAAATGGACTTTATGACATGTTGAAAAAAACCACCCCCAAAACCTTGTTCTTTTAAGTTACTTCGTCTCGTACTTGTAGCTTGTCTATGTGATTAAAGTGGATTTTTTTTTCTTAGGAGGAAGGTGCCATAAAACAAACAAAAAAACTTCACCTGCCTAACAAAAAAATAGAGATTCTAGGTTCGATTCCCAGCCTTGGTCTGTTCTTTATAATTTGAAGGGAAAACCGAACTGAATATCATTTCCGAGGAGACTCGAACAACAATCGACCCGTGCGCTTACCGTACGGATTTGTGCTTGTCAAAAGAACCCACGACAGTTGAAGATCGGGAAGATCAGGGAGGTTATCTCCTGATCGTCCTGGCAAAATTGGTAGGTTTACTTCCCAACCGTATTCTGAGAAGACGGAATGCGGCTACCTTAATGGCAGAGGGAAAGAAATGTTCGCAGACGGGAAAATCTCACCAGTGGTGGCCCTGGGGGCTCTAGCCGAAGAACGTGATTTTTCTCTTTTCGTTTTTTGCCTAGGTTGCTGTATTCCAACCTCAGGAATGGCTTTGTAATGAGATGAAGCAGTTGAGTACTTGTCGTCGTCGTCGTCGTTGTTTTGGGTTTTTTTAAAGGATTTTTGGGGGGTTGATTTTGTTGTTTTTGTTATTTTAGGTTCTAGGTTACTGCAGCAATCCTGATTAAATTTAACCAAACCTTAACAAGACCTTTTTTGGAGGCTTCATTTTTTGAAAGGGGGGACAATTCGCAAGGAACTTTAAAAAAAATATATTTTTTTAAAAAATAAAGATTTGAACATAATTTATCAAGCAAAGATGGATAGTGGGACATGGTGGAGGAGAGACTCAGCTGCGCTGGTGTTGGTGGTGATGATGTCTATGTTCGCCTGCTTTGTGCCCCTGTCGTCTGCTGCTCTCTCGCCGTCAGGGGACAACAGCCCTCGTGAATCGGACAGCGTCATTTCAGCGGTGTGTGTGAACCAGACCACAGAGCTACAAACCGCTGTGGGTCAGGGGGTGAACTGGGCCTTGAGAAGTGAGTGAGTGTGAGGGTGAGAGAGAGAGCGGGGGGAGGTGGGTGGAGGGAAGGAGGGAGGGAGAGTGAGAGGAGGGGGAGAGAGAGAGAGAGGGGGGCAAGAGAGAGAGGGAGGGGGGGGGGGCAGGGAAGGAGGGTGAGAGAGAGAGAGGGGGGGGGATGAAAGGAGGGAGGGAGAGAGAGGGGTGTAGGAAGAGAGGAAGAGAGAGAGATGGGAGTCTCTGTATGTCTCTGTCTCTGTCTGTCTGTCTCCCTCCCTCCCTCCCTCCCTCTCTCTCTCTCTCTCTCTTCTCTCTCTCTCTCTCTCCTCTCTCCTCTCTCTCTCTCTCTCTCTTTCTCGCTCGCTCGCTCACTCTCTCTGTTTATCAGTGCGTGTGCCAAAAAATTTTACCCGTCATTTGCAATTGTGTTTTAATAGCCCCTTGCCGCTTACTGATTATGAAGATACACCGCAGCTTGCATGTGTGTGTGTGTGTGTGTGTGTGTGTGTGTGTGTGTGTGTGTGTGTGTGTGATTTGATCACGGTTCTATGCGCATACAAAATCATGTGATCATTTTTTTTTCTTTTTTGTTTGGATTTTTAAAAAAATTCTGAAGATAACGAATAAGCACTCATGTGTTGGTGGGGTTCTTTCTTTGTTCTGTTGTTACATCAAGTGGCCCGTGTGCATGCGGTATTATAAATTTTGTCCACACACACACACACACACACTCACACACACACAGAAAACTTGGGACAAAAGGTGGGGGTGATCGCAAGTTTTTTTTGTTTTTTTTTTAATCTATCGTCTGCTTACTGTGACTGTTTTAGGACAAGGGGACAGTGGGAGGGGGGCTGGGCACAACACACAAAATGTCATAATTATACTGAGAGCTTAATAAATTTGAGCCCAAATAAGCATCATGGCATGGATTCCATAACATGGCTACAGGATATATTCAGATCCTTTTTTCATAAGCTTTGGTTAGCCCTTATAATTGGAATTGTCAAGGGGGAGGGTTTCTTTCAAAACTGAACAAACCCAGAAATTAACATCTTACAACAAGCAGGTCAGCAACAAGAAAACTTAAGTCGCAGTGTCTGTTCTTCTCTCTTTTTTCGTGCCTAGTGCAACTTTACACCACTAACACGTGATAGATTCGTGATAATCTGGGTGGCATGTAGGGTTCCGCTATTCTCTCTCTCTCTCTCTCTCTCTCTCTCTCTCTCTCTCTCTCTCTCTCTTCTCTCTCTCTCTCTCTCTCTCTCTCTCTCTCTCTTCTCTCTCTCTCTCTCTCTCGAGGGCCGGATGAAAAAAAGTTTTGTAACTTAATCTGTTAACCTCGTAAAATGAATCTTGCGTTTTCGTCTCTCTCTCTCTCTCTCCTCTCTCTCTCTCTCTCTCTCTCTCTCTCTCTCTCTCTCTCTCTCTCTCTTCTCTCTCTCTCTCTCTCTCTCTCTCTCTCTCTCTCTCTCTCTCTCTCTCACTCCTACACACACACACACAACACACACACCAGTTTGTTTAAATAATTATCAGTGTATCCAGTTAGGATGACGCGTTTTGTTGAATGTATCCCGTTTTCTTCTTTTAAAATATTGGTTGAACTGCTGTTGGTGGTGATGCTGATATGTAGGAGTAGGGAGGGGGTTTCTTAGCTTTATTCCCTGATCAGGGCAAGGGCCGGATGAACAAAAGTATGTAATGCTTACTCTGTAACCCTTGAAAAATAAAGATTATTCATTCATTCATTCTCTCTCTCTGCGCGCGCGCGTAAGGTCACTTCTGCCATTGATGCTATCTGTTATTGAGAGCAGAGCATCAGACTCTTAATGTTTTGTTGTTGTTGTAAATTAATGTCGGTATTAATATATATATTTTTTAATTACATCAGCCTCTCATGTTCCTGTACGGACTAGGCTGAAAGCTTTGTCAGGTATTGGTTTAAGGGCCTAAGAAAATGAAAAACAAAAATAACTTTTTTGAATACCTATGCATAATGCATATAATTTTGTACTAATAAGTTTCATCCCTAGCAATTTTTTCTTTCCCAAACTAACACAATATTGAGATATCCAAACGTATGTGGGGTAGGTGTGAGTGACAAAATACTGGTTTGCTCACACACACACACACACACACACACACACACACACACACACACACACACACACACACACACACACCAAAAAAACCCCAACCTCACCAAGTTTCATATCAAATTCCTGATAAAACGAAGCATTTTTTGACTGTATGCGGTACTAAGACATGCAGCTAGTGGGGGTTATTTCCCATCATGCAAATGACGACCACTGTATACTGTGCACGCAAAGTAAGAATTTTGAGTGTTGTTTGTTTCATTTTGGGGAGTTAGTGGCTGTTTCAAAATCATGCCTTTAGACAACAAAAGAAGAGGAAGACGTTCTTGTAAACATATACTTCATGGAAATATATTCGCGAAGCGACAGTAAACTAATGATTGTTCGGAGACTGTGGCAAGGCGCAAAAACGAAGATCTACGGTAGTGGATAAAAATAATAATAATTATTATAATAATCATAATAATCATAATAATAATAATAAATAGTAATACATGGAATTTATATAGCGCTATATCTTGCACACACAAAAAATCAAAGCGCTTGCATTCGACCTCTACAACACACAAGCCAGACATAAAATAAAAGGGAGGGAGGGAAAAAAAGAATCGGGTTCATAAACCAAAATGGCGAGTTCTTTAGTTGGTGCTACTGACACGTTCACTCGATCAGAGCAGAAACTGTTCAGTATGTACAACATTCCAGAGGATTCTTGTGATGAAAATAATAACACTGATGAAGACGAGGATGACTGATTCTGATTTTGAAGATACAAGCGTTTGTGGGAAGTTGGGTGGGTGCAGGCTAGTGACTCCGCTACCTTTTGTATTTTGTCACAGTACTGTTCAAGTGTGTGAGTATGAGAAAAAGGGTCTTGGTAGTAAACTTGCATTTCATTGCAGTCATAACACATGTAAAGAGCAGCAGGGATTGCCTACATGCCCTGAAGGCAATGTGGGTGTTTATTCTGTAAACAGCAATTATGACTGGGTGTCTTGGGGGGGGGGGGGGGTGATCTTGCTGAACTCAGTACTTTTTGTCACATCATGAATTTTCCTAAACCTGTAGGCAAGGGTTCTTTCAACATAATGAATGAAACTATTTATTTATTTATTCACTTATTCTTTTATATCGAGGATACTGGAATAAGCACTCATATGGTTTTATTTACATCCAGTCCCCGTGTGTATGTGGTTTTGTCAATTTTGTCATCTGTTTCCACTGGCACACAGTGGCCTACTCTTACAAAATGCGAAACATGATTTAACGTGTGCGCAAGATGTTCTGCCTACGTTCGCACACGGGGCCTCGGTGTGTCATCTCATCCGAAGGACTTTTGGGGAGAGTGGAGTCAGCACTGATGTTAACCCCAGGGGAAAAATCCCCTCGAACGGGAATCGACGGGTGGTCAAATTGGGAGCGCAATGAACATTCTGACCACTAGGCTATCCCGTCCCCGATCTACTATGAGCAAGGCAGTATGTAAAGTGCAAAAAAAAAAAGTCCATGTCAAGTGCAGCAAACACTGAATATAAGTTAGCCGAAGTGTCACCACTCGACCCAGGTTCGAATCCTCGCACCCCTTCACCACCCCACTTACACCTCTCCTGACCACCAGGGTGAAGGACTAGCGCCCTGGACAAGGAGGGAGAGGTGTGGTTTTAAGGGGACTGACGGAGGGAAGTCGTTCACCTCCACACTACTTTTCTTCCCCCCCCGTTAGTTTTTCGTGGTTTCCGTACCCCTGAGCGCAGGCTACCGCGCGCATGGGTAAATGGTGTTCCTCGTGTTTTAAGATGCGTCCAGCTCCGCCACGTGACCGTGAACGAGTCGCCCGTGCGCGGCGGAGTTTCCGCCGAAACCGGGGTGGCATCTCACCCGTGTTTAGGTGACGGCAGGTCTGTGTCGCCTGTCTGGATGCCATCACGATACATTGCGCTCGGCAGTCAAAGTGGACAGAACGGACTCCTAACCGACTCAGTCAGAGGTTATGTCATGTTTTTTTGTATGTCTGTGTGGACAGCCTATTTGAACGAATGTAATTGATAACTGTAACCTCATAGGAGGAGGTTGTTTAGGGTGGAAAATGTTATAAATTGTTAAAGTGGGGGAATGCGGGGGATGGAGGGGGATGGAGGGGGGGGGGGGGGTGTTGACACTGGTATTGTGACAAGATGCTAATTTCGTGGTCACATTATGTTGGGCAGGCCGCAGCACTCAACGTTTGTGTTGGGCAGACTTCGGCCCCCACTGGTGATTGGGATGTATATACGGTATAATACAATGACTTTAGCGCCCGACTTTTCGTCAAGCAGTCCCACGGGCTGTTTGAACGGGGAGATTGTTTTTAAAAAAAAATTTTAATTGTATTTTATATCGAGGATAATGGAATAAGCACTCGTGTGCTTTTTTACATCCAGTCCCCGTGTGTATGCAGTTTTGTAAATATTGTCATCTGTTCCCACCGTCACACGATGGCCTACTCTTCCGAGAAGCGGAACAGGATGTAACGTGTGCGCAAGATGTTCTGCGTGCGTTCGCACACGGGGGGGCCTCGGTTTATAGTCTCATCCGAAGGACTCGGAGATAACGCGAGGAGCATGGACCTCACTACAAGGGAAGCTGCAGATGTTGAAGACTTCAAGAGTGGCGACGTTCATCGCCCCATCATCAGCGCTGCTGCAGTCACCTAAGTTGAGTATCCCCCCACGTTTTCCTCCCGTCCTCGATGTCTATTCCCCCATTGTGAAGATACTGCAGGAGTGTGTGTGTGTGTGTGTGTACGTGTGTGTACGTGTGTGTGTGTGTGTGTTATTTTCTTTTTTTTTCTTGTTTATATATTTTTGCAGGGGGTTAGGGGCATTAGGAAGGGCGGGGGGAGTGCGTGTTAGCTTCTATCTATCTATCTATTTATATATCTATCTATCCATCTATCCGTCTATCCATCTATCTATCTATCCATCCATCCATCCATCCATCCATCCATCCCTCTCTCTCTCTCTCGCTCTCTCTCTATCTATCTATCTATCTATCTATCTATCTATCTATCTATCTATCTATCTATCTATCTATCTATCTATCTATCTATCCCTTAGTCTGGTGACTGTGGGGGCCCGCAGCCCCTGAAGACTTGACAACCAGTTCCCTCCATTCCTCTCTCTGTTCTGCTTTTCTCGAAGTTTTGTCGAGTTCCCTCCATTCCTCTCTCTGTTCTGCTTTTCTCGAAGTTTTGTCGAGTTCCCTCCATTCCTCTCTCTGTTCTGCTTTTCTCGAAGTTTTGTCGAGTTCCCTCCATTCCTCTCTCTGTTCTGCTTTTCTCGAAGTTTTGTCGAGTTCCCTCCATTTCTCTCTCTGTTCTGCTTTTCTCGAAGTTTTGTTGAGTTCTAGGCCTGTCCATTCGCTGATGTCTTCCCATCTCTTCCTTGGTCTGCCTCTTTTTCTTCCTCCCTGGATAGTGCCTTGCAGTATTGTCTTCGTAAGTCCTTTTAATCTTGTGACATGCCCGTAATATTTGTTTATGCTTCTTAACGATTGATAGATTTTTGTAGAGACTCACGAATCGACCCAGGTTCGAATCCTCGCACCCCTTCACCACCCCACTTACACCTCTCCTGACCGCCTGGGTGAAGGACTAGCGCCCTGGACAAGGAGGGAGAGGTGTGGTTTCAAGGGGACTGACGGGAGGTCGTTCACCTCCACACCACTTTCCTTTTCCACCCCCCTCCCCGCTTTAGTTTTTCGTGAACCCCTGAGCGCAGGCTATCGTGTGCATGGGGATTTGTATGTACCATGTTCTGCATGTCTTGCGACGCGTTAAGCTCCGCTGCGTTATCGCGTTCGAGGCGCCTGTGCGTGGCGGAGTTTCCGCCGAAACCGGGGTGGCATCTCACCTGAGTTCAGGTGACGACAGGTCTATGTCACCTGTCTGGATGCCACCACCACACTTTGAGCTCGGCAACCAAAAAGGAGAGAAGAGCTCCTAACCAACGCAGGAGGAGAGGTGCCGCGATCGGTACCGCGATGCGAAAGACCACACAAGCTGTCTGAGGTAGGTAGCGTGTGGGCAGAAATTGAAATTATTTTATTTGGTTTAGACACTCTGGAAGTGTGCAACATTTTTTCGGGTGCATGCAAATCATTTGTTCGCAATTATTTACTAACTCAAGTGTCAACATTTTTTTGGGTGCATGCAAATCATTTGTTCGCAATTATTTACTAACTCAAGTGTCAACATTTTTTCGGGTGCATGCAAATCATTTGTTCGCAATTATTTACTAACCCAAGTGTCAACATTTTTTCGGGTGCATGCAAATCATTTGTTCGCAGTTATTTACTAACTCCAATTATTTACTCACTCCACCGACTGGAGTGGGTGGGTGTTGCACCTGTATTTCGAACCCACGACTTCACCACTTTCTGTTTTGTTCCAATAGTGTCTTCTCTCGAACTCTGCCTTAGTGGGGGAAGAGAGAAGGTAGTTTTTTCTGAGCATTCAGATTCCTTGTGTTTCCAAGACTTTTTTTTCAGCGCTCAATTTTGTTGTTTTTATAGTTCTGGGTTTTCGGGCCGTCGCGGTGGATTGAAAATAGAGGGGACCACAGGTTCACCGGCGTCGTCTGATTGAAGCACTACCCCAGTAATCCGTCCTGTTCCTCTGACTGTAGAAATATATGTGGGCACTCTGAGGTTATGTCGTGTTTACTTGTATGTCTGTGTGACAGCTGATTTGAACTAATTGACAGTTGTAACCTCATGGAGGAGTTTATGGATGGAATTGTATGAATTGTTAAAGTGGGGGAAAGCCCGGGATGGAAGGATGGGTTGACACTCGTATTGCGACAAGATGTAAATTCCCTGGTCACAGCTTTGTGTTGGGCAGGCGGCAACAGAGGACGTTTGTGTTGGGCAGGCGGCAACAGAGGACGTTTGTGTTGGGCAGGCGGCAACAGTGGACGTTTGTGTTGGGCAGGCGGCAATAGAGGACGTTTATGTTGGGCAGGCCGCGGAACTGGAATTTGTGTTGGGCAGGCGGCAATAGAGGACGTTTATGTTGGGCAGGCCGCGGAACTGGAATTTGTGTTGGGCAGGCCGCGGAACTGGAATTTGTGTTGGGCAGGCCGCGGAACTGGAATTTGTGTTGGGCAGGCCGCGGAACTGGAATTTGTGTTGGGCAGGCCGCGGAACTGGAATTTGTGTTGGGCAGGCCGCGGAACTGGAATTTGTGTTGGGCCGGCCGCGGAACTGGAATTTGTGTTGGGCCGGCCGCGGAACTGGAATTTGTGTTGGGCAAGCTGGGCATGGGAAGTTTATGTTGGGCAGACAGCAGCGCTCAACACTGTGTTGGGCGAACCTCCGCACCCAGCTTTCAAGCAGTCCCTCGGGCCGTCTCAACGGGGAGAAGACGAGAGGAGCAGGGACCTCTTTCTAAAGAATGCTGCGGGAGCTGTGCTGGACACTTAACGACGTCCATCGCTAAGCACTGCCGCAGTTGCATAAGCTGAGTGTCCCCCCACGTTTCCTCCCGTCCTCACGTCTTCCCCCCCCCCCCCTTGTGAAGATACTGTGTGAGTGTGTGTGAGTGTATTATTTTCATTGGTTTCTTTTTCTTTTTTTATGTATTTGTGCTGGAGGTTAGGGGCGTTAGGAAGGGTGGAGGGGAGGAAAAGGGGCATGTCAACTTAGTGTTGGGCAGTGTTGAGCGCTGCGGTCTGCCCAACATAAACTTCCCGTGCCCAGCTTGCCCAACACAAGTGTCCAGTTCCGCCGCCTGCCCAACACAAACGTTCTCTACTGCCGCCTGCCCAACACAAACGTTCTCTACTGCCGCCTGCCCAACACAAACGTTCTCTACTGCCGCCTGCCCAACACAAACGTTCTCTACTGCCGCCTGCCCAACACAAACGTTCTCTACTGCCGCCTGCCCAACACACACGTTCTCTACTGCCGCCTGCCCAACACACACGTTCTTTGCTGCCGCCTGCCCAACACAAAGCTGTGACCAGAGAATTAACATCTTGTCACAATACGAGTGTCACCCTATCCCTCCATCCCGGGCTTTCCCCCACTTTAACAATTTATACAATTCCATCCATAAACTCCTCCATGAGGTGACAACTGTCAATTAGTTCAAATAAGCTGTCACACAGACATACAAATAAACACGACATAACCTCTGACTGCCCACATATATTTCTACAGTCAGAGGAACAGGACGGATTACTGGGGTAGTGCTTCAATCAGACCACGACAGTGAACCTGCGGTCCCCTCTAGTTTCAATCCACCGCGACAGCCCGAAAACCCAGAACTATAAAAAGAAACGGAATTGAGCGCTGAAAATAGTCTTGGAAACACAAAGAATCTGAATGCTTGGGAAGACCTACCTTTTCTCTTCTCCCACCAAGGCAGAGTTCGAGAGAAGAGACTATTGGAACAAAACAGAAAGTGGTGAAGCCCTGGGTTCGAAACCCAGGTGCAACACCCACCCACTCCAGTCGGTGGAGTGAGTAAATAATTGCGAACTAATGATTTGCATGCACTCGAAAAAATGTTGGACACTTCTGAGTGTCTAAACCAAATAAAATAAAATTCAATTTCTGCCCACAGGCTACCTACCTCAGACAGCTTGTGTGGTCTTTCGCATCGCGGTGCCGATCGCGGCACCACTCCTCCTGCGTCGGCTAGGAGTTCTCTCCACTTCGGCTGCCGAGCTCAAAGTGTGGTGGTGGCATCCAGACAGGTGACATAGACCTGCCGTCACCTGAACTCAGGTGAGATGCCACCCCGGTTTTGGCGGAAACTCCGCCACGCACGGGCGCCTCGTACGCGATCACGCAGCGGAGCTTAACGCGTCGCAAGACATGCAGAACCTGGTACATACAAATCCCCATGCACACGATAGCCTGCGCTCAGGGGTACGGATCACGAAAAACTAAAGGGTGGGGGGTGGGGGTGGAAAAGAAAAGTGGTGTGGAGGCAAACGACCTCCCGTCAGTCCCCTTGAGACCACACCTCTCCCTCCTTGTCCAGGGCGCTAGTCCTTCACCCAGGCAGTCAGGAGAGGTAAGTGGGGTGGTGAAGGGGTGCGAGGTTCGAACCTGGGTCGATTCGTGACAAATCCCCCACCAAAAGTGAGGGTCGCCAGAACCTCACCCCAGGTCGATCCTCCGCCGCTTCCCATAGGAGTGACCGTCATTACCAGGCCCAGCACCGGCATCTCACCCACCTGAGGGTCTATGCCAGTTGTGTAGGCAAGGCCATGACAGCCAATCCCTCCCATACTTTTCCCGGATTTTCAGCCCTCTTAATGGATGACGCCACCTGATGTGGAGCTTCCCGGGAGATAGGGAACTGGGAAAAGATAAGGGAGGGATTGGCTGTTATGGCGTTGTGCCCTTGGAAAAGGCACTTTACGGCTAGTTTCTCACCCCACCCAGGTGTAAAAGGGGTACCAACCTTGTGTTGGGGGTTAACCCTGTGATAGACTGGCGTCCTATCCAGGGGGGAGTATATGACTCTCAGTCGCTTAACGCCACAGAAACCGAGATGAGCACCGGCCTGATGAGCCTTAGGCTCGGGACAGACTTTAACTTTAACTTTAACTTGGCTGTCATGGCCTTGCCTCATGGTTTGCTGGATTGTGTTAGCTTAAGAGTTGTTAAATTTGGATGAAAGTTGAATAAAGCGTGGTGTTTGTAATGTTTGGCCTCTTGAGTGTTGTTCTGTGAGATTGCTGCGATTGCTACCCCTTTTCCGGACGAATTGAAAACAAAAATCTAAGCCTGTCCTTTCTGGGACAGACGTGGAAAACTCGTTTGGATTTGTGTGTGTGTGCGTGCGTGCGTGTGTGTGTGTGTGTGTGTGTGTGTGTGTGTGTGTGTGTGTGTGTGTGTGTGTGTGTGTGTGTGTGTGTGTGTGTTGTGACACGAAGATTCGGGGTGGAGGTTGTGCCTGTTTATGAGATTGTACCCAGAATGCTAATGAAAGCATAAACAGTTTGGTGCGGATGTTTTGTCCAAAGACCAAGCATCATGGACTAACAACAGTGCAAAACATCTGTGGCAACAGCTGTGTGTGTTTTTAATGTTGGGTATAGTAGGTTCGGAGAGAGACTCTCGAAGGCATGGCAATTTCTCCCGCACACTTCACACAGGCTTTCCTCGTTGACAGACACCTCCTTCACCTGTTTCGCAGTCCTGTAAGACAGTGGGGGCACCACTGAAGACTTTGCAACCGGCTTCCTCCACTCCGGGCGGTCCCCTGCTTTCCTTAGCAATTCGTTCCACTTACATAACAGCACAAAAATCAGGCTCATCCTGCCGTAAAACAACCCAGAAGAAGAAGACTTGGGGAGGGAGGGAAAAAGATAAGGCAAAAAGGGAGGGAGGGAGGGAAGAAGAGCAGGGAGGGAGGGAGGGAGGGAAGATCAAGCAGAAAGGGAGGGATTATAATATACCAGGCTGGGGACCACCGACATTTTCATGCGAACACAAAATAATGGTAATTTTTAGTGTGTCGATTTTCACAGAAAACACTTGTTTCAACGTTTTCCCCCACCATATTTATTTTGATTTTTTAAGGATTGAGCTATGAAACTAGGCATGGGTATTCTCTCACAAGTACTGAAATGCTCTGTGTGTGTGTGTGTGTGTGTGGTGTGTGTGTGTGTGTGTGTGTGTGTGAGAGAGAGAGAGAGAGAGAGAGAGAGAGAGAGAGAGAGAGAGAGAGAGAGAGAGATTGATTGATTTGATTTATTTTTAAATCGAAGAGAGAGAGAGAGAGAGAGAGAGAGAGAGAGATTGATTGATTGATTGTTTGATTGATTGTTTGATTGATTGATTGATTGATTGATTGATTTGATTTATTTTTATATCGAGGATAATGGAATAAGCACACTTGTGCTTTTTTTCATTCAGTCCCCGTGTGTATGCGGTTTTGGAAATGTCATGTTCTCACCGGCACACGATGGCCTACTGTTACGAATAGCGGAACAGGATTTAACGTGTGCGCAAGGTGTTGTGCGTGCTTTCGCACACGGGGCCTCGGTTTAAAGTCTCATCCGAAGGACTTTTGGGGAGAGTGGAGTCAGCACTGATAACTCCAGAAGAAAAATCTCCTCGACCGGACTCGAACCCGAGTCGTCAAATTGCCAGCGCAATGTTCTGACCACTACGCTAGAGAGAGTGTGTGTTCCAAATAGTTTTTGTTGTTGTTTGTTTAAATATTTTTTCCCCAGTCAACAATTCCAACGGCAAACCGGGCCCAGGAGTGTTACGTCATCGGCTGACGTGGCTGGGGTCTTACGAGCAATGCATCTCCACCCACGTCCCCCCTCCCCATCCACCCCCAGACCCCTCCCCCTCCCCCCTCCCCGCCTCACTGGCTGCCTCGCTACTGTCTGGCTGCTGTCACCCTTCAGCAGGTAAAAATGTGTGTGTGTGTGGGGGGGGGGGGGGGGGGGGGCGGTGCGGGGGGAGTGTGTGTGTGGTGTGTGTGGGGGGGGGGCTGTCGTGTGTGTGTGTGTGTGTGGGGGGGTCGTGTGTGTGGGGGGGAGGGGGGGCTGTGTGTGTGTGTGTGGGGGGGGGGGTCCTGTTCGTGCGCGTGTGTGTGTGTGTGTGTGGGGGGTCGTGTGTGTTGGGGGGGGGGGGGGTCGTGTGCGTGCGTGTGGGGGGGGGGGGGTCGTGTGTGTGGGGGGGGGGGATCGTGGGTGGGTGTGGGGGGGTGTGAGTGGGGGATGGTGGTGGTTGGTGGTGGTTGGTGGTGGTTGTCTGTGGGGGGTGTCGTGTGTGTGTGTGTGTGTGTGTGGGGGGGGTCGTGTGTGTGTGTTGGGGGGGGGGGGGTCGTGTGTGTGTGGGGTGGGGGTAGGGGTTGTGTATGTGTGTGTGGTTTGTGTGTGTGTGTGGGGGGGGGGGGGGGTCGTGTGTGTGGGGAGGGGGGGAGGGGTCGTGTGTGTGTGTGTGTATGAGGGGGGTCTGTGTGTGTGTGTGTGTGGGGGGGGGGGGGGGTCGTGTGTATGGGTTGTGTGTGGGGTGTGTGTGTATGTGGTGGTGTGGTGTGTGTGTGAGGTGTGTGTGTGTGGAGGGGGTGTGTGTGTGAGGGTGTGTGTGTGTGTGAGGGGGTGTGTGTGTGAGGGGGTGTGTGTGTGAGGGGGTGTGTGTGTGAGGTGTGTGTGTGTGTGTGTGTGTGTGTGTGTGTACGTGTGTACGTGTGTGTGTGTGTGTGTGAGTGAGGGGTGTGTGTGTGTGTGTGTGTGTGTGTGAGGGGGGGGGGTGTGTGTGAGGATGTGTGTGTGTGTGTGTGTGTGTGTGTGTGTGTGTGTGTGTGTGTGTGTGGTGTGGTGTGTGTGTGTGGTGTGGTGGTGTTGCGTGTGTGTGTTGGTGTGTGCGTGCGTGTGTGTGTGTGTGTGTGTGTGTGTGTGTGTGTGGTGTGTGTGGGAGTGTTGGGGGAGGGGTGTTGTGGTGTGGTGGTGGTGGTGGTGATGACTAAATAAATGTTGCCAATGGCAATGATAAATTCAGGATAGGTGTAAACTGTTTTAAAAGGAACTTAACTATTTACTTCTTTGTCTTCAATAACAGAGGCTTTAGGCTGTGTGGTTTTCGTTAGTGCTTTCAAAGTGTCGTAAGCTGTTTTGCTGTTTCCCTTGGTCATTCCAGCTTCGATGTTGTTGCATTGTTCTTCTATCGACGCTTCTTTGGCTTCTCTCATCTTTTTCCTCACTTCTCTGTGGCTATCCATGTACTTCTTGTAAGCTTCTTGACTTGTGAACTTTTGTTTTTTAAGTTCTCTTCTTTTGTCGCAGAGGTCAAGAACCTCATTTGTCACCCAGGGTTGTTTCTTTGTTCTGCTTCTTCCTAATGTTTCGTCTGCTGCTGTCGTTAGCACTTCTTTGATGTTGTTGGCCAATGTGTCCACATCATTGTCGATGGCTGTGAGTGCGGCGAACTTTCCTCCAATGTTGGCTTGGAAGATCTCAACCACTGTTGGGTCTTTGAGTTTTTCCAGGTCGAATCTTATGCGTGGGCTTTTTGGCTGTTGTTTTGCTTTGTTTCAGCCTGATGGTGGTAAGTACAAGGTCGTGGTCACTGCCAATGTCAGCTCCTGGGAATGTTCTTGTGTTTGCCTTGTTTATGCTGGATTTGAATCTTTGGGGTGACAGAATGTAATCAATTTGATTATGAAGACAAAGAAGGAAATCTTATTGAATTATAAGGAAGGAGATCTTATTGAATTGAATGTTATTGAAGACAAAGAAGGAAATCTTTTAACAGAAAACAATGCCATCCTCCAACGCTGGACAGAATACTGTGAGGGATTGTACAACTACCCACTACGCCCAGATACCAACATAGTTTCTGACAACCCCCTGAACACCAAGATAAAGACCCACCAATACTAAGGTGTGAAGTAGATGCAGCTATTAGACAATTGAAGAAGGGGAAGTCCCCTGGAATCGATAACATCCCAGCTGAACTCATAAAAAATGGAAGGAATGAAACAGCAAGGCGATTCACAGAACTTTGTCAGAAGATCCACGACACCAAAGAATGGCCAAAAGAATGGACACAGTCTCTTGTAATACCCCTGCCAAAGAAAGGAAACCTCAAACAATGCCAGAACTACAGAACCATCAGTCTCATAAGTCATCCTAGCAAGATCATGCTGCAGGTAGTCCTCAACAGACTGAAAAACCAAGCGGAAAAACTCCTGGCAGAAGAACAAGCGGGCTTTAGACCAAAACGCAGCACAATGGAACAAATTTTCAATCTGAGAATTCTGATAGAGAAGCATCTCCAACACCAAAAAGACTTGTACCACAATTTCATAGACTTCAAAAAGGCCTTTGACAGGGTATGGTGTGACGGCCTCTGGCAAGTACTCAGGCACTTCAACATTGACAGCTGTCTAATTGAAGTCATCAAAGCTCTGTACGAGAACGCAAAAAGTGCAGTTTTTATGAACAATCATGTGGGCGAGTTCTTCAAGACCACGGTTGGGGTTTGCCAGGGCTGCCTTCTCTCACCTGTACTCTTCAACCTCTTCCTCGAAAACATCATGACAGAGACACTGCAAAACCACCACACTTCCATCTCCATTGGTGGAAGACCCCTTTGCAACCTCAGATTTGCAGATGACATTGACCTCATGGGCAGCAGCAAACAAGAACTGCAAATCCTCACAGACAATTTATCAGATCGAGCGAGCGCATACGGCATGGAGGTCAGTACAGAGAAATCAAAGATCATGGTCAACAGCGCGAGTAATGACAGCACGGAAATAAAGATGAATGGAGAAACACTAGAAGAGGTGAGCCAATTCAAATACTTAGGCTCCATCCTAACAAAAGATGGCACATCAAACAATGAAGTGAAAGCTCGCATTGCAACAGCAACATCTGCTCTAGTCAGACTGGAGAAGATCATCAGAAGCAACAACATCAGCTTCTGCACCAAATACCACCTTTACAAATCCCTCGTGATATCTATCCTCCTATATGGCTGTGAATCATGGACTCTGACAGCAGAGTTAGAGAGGAGAATCCAAGCATTCGAGAACAAGTGCCACAGAAGACTCCTCAAAATATCATACAAAGAACACAAGACCAATAACTATGTGAAGAGAAGAAATCAAAAAGCGTGTGGGCCCCCAAGAGCCTTTGCTCTCCACCATAAAGAGGAGAAAGCTGATGTGGTTTGGTCACACCACAAGACACAACACCCTAGCAAAAACCATCCTGCAAGGAACAGTCGAGGGCAAGAGAAGAAGAGGCCGCCAAAAGAAATCATGGGTTGACAACATCAAAGACTGGACCGCCCAACCCCTGCAACACCTCCTACTAGCCACACAGGATCGTGAAGCATGGAAAAAGATCTCTGTTGCGTCTTCTCTCATGCCCCCCCTACGTCCTTTGGGACATGGGACTGAGTGAGTGAGTGAACTATTTACTTAAAATCTAACTAATCGACTTATTTATAATCTAGATAAGAAGAAAGGTGACGGAACGGTTCTTTTTCTTCGTCCAACGCTCAGACAGCAACTTTTGTTGTCTGTCATATGAGTGAAAATGCGTTGCGCTGCTGCTAAGCGCCTGACACGTCAGGCCCAGCGCATTCGACTTCGGCCTAAGGGAGAATTGTTATCTTTTTAAGTCTTTCCAGAAAAAGGCAAAAGAATGAACCAAGATGGCAGACAATAGACAAGGAGGTGACAGAGAAAAAAATGAATAAGGCAGAAATAAAAAAGAGGGAATTCCTAGCACAAAATTTCCAGAAGGTGGGGGGATGTTATTTATACTGACAGGCCCCGGCATCCACACTGGGAAACGGGACAGTTTAGAAATCACGCCAATGACTGTGTCTGGGGTCTATAAATCATATTGGTTTTATGTATTCTTTAATTAAGGAAGATGGGAAATACCAGTTTAGAATTCTCCCATCGTACACCATCACCAAAAAACCTGCCTGCGGGGGTTGAACAAGTTTGTAGACTCTAGAAATCCTCCTTTTTTTTTTTTTCTTCATTCATTCCGAGATTTCATTTATTCATTCATGCATTTATTCACTTATTCATTCGTTCGTTCGTTCATTGGAGAGTAATTATGTTGGTACTACCTACCACTTGTCAAGTATTCCCATCATACATTAATTGTAGTAAATTCAAATGGTGATCAAGGACTACAAACTGCCGGGTGGGGATGGGGGGGGGGGGGGGGGGGGGGGGGGTGGTAGACAGGTAGTTTTTGTAATGATATTTAAAAAAAAACAAAAAAAACGAAAAACCTCGGGGCATACACTCAAGTTGAAAGACCGTACCTAGAAGATTGTGGTTTTACAGTTAATCTCAGCGGTCAGAGTACTCACTGTCCCCAAGCCAAGGTTAAAAAGCACTGAGCGTGGTTACCAAGAGGATGGGTAACCCGTCTGCGCGCCTTGGCTTCAGTACAATCCCCAGTTCACCCAGCTGTAAAGGGGTACCTGCCCTTTCCAGGGTCAGGGAAGGTAAAGCAGCGAGGGAGAGGAGATGGGCGCCACCCTCATATATCTCTCCATATCCAGCCATACCCACCTACCTTATGTTGAATCCTCGGGATCAGAAATTCACAGGGAGCCTATCAATGTCAGGCCGCCGCGGGCCACCAGCCAGAGGGGCCCTGCACTGCTGCTGAATCCCTTTGGTTGTGTACAGTTGTAGTGCCTGCTCTCTATCATAGGCATGACACCATCACCTAAGCCCCCTCCCAACGACAGTGATAGCTAGGAATTTCTTCTATTGTTTGTCGCTTTGTTTCTGTCTTGTTCGTTTTCTCCCTGTCGCCGCCTTCTTGTCTATTTTTCTCTCTTCTTGGTCCATTCTGCTGCTTCTTTTTTTTTCGCCCAGAAGGACTTAAAAAAGATAAGTTTTCTCCCACGCCAGTCAGATATGCTGGGCCTGATTTGTCAGGCGCTTAACGGCTGCACAACGCATTTCTGCTCATATGACAGAAAACTATATATCTAGTTGCTGCCTAAGCGTTCGACGACGAAAAAGCAGCTGAGTCACGAAGCGTCCCGTGGTGGATCGGTGGTCTAGATAACACGCCTGCCTAGAAAGCGAAAAGTCCGGGTCTGAGTGTGCGGTGGTTCGAATCCCGTTTGGACCCAAAACTTTTCCCCCATCCATTAGACCATGAGTGGTGGTCTGGGCGCTAGTCTTTCGGATGAGATGATAAACCGAGGTCCCGTGTGTTACACATCATTATTTAGTGCACGTAAAAGAACCCACGGCAACAAGGGGGTTGTCCCTGGCAAAATTCTGTAGAAAAAAACCACTCTGATAGGGAAACAAATACGGTTGCAGACTGGAAAAAAAAAATGGGAAGGCGCTGCACTTGTGGTGACGCGCTCTCCCGGGGGAGAGCAGCCCGAATTTCACGCAGAGAAATCTGCTGTGACATATAGTGGTATAAAATAAACTTAAATAAAATAAGATAGATAAAGCCAGGCTGAGTGAAACGCCCAATCGGGGTGGGCGACCACCACAAAAAAACAACTACTACTATGCACAATGTTGGCTTAACCGATTAATGCTATTATAAGCAACATATAAAACCTGTTCAAAAAGAATTTGAAATGGGTTCAGGGAAGATGAGTTATCACTTTTGTCTTATAATATCGTGTCGAAAAGAGTAAAAAGGAAAAAAATGGGAAGGCGCTGCACTTGTGGCGACGCACTCTCCCCGGGGAGAGCAGCCCGAATTTCACGCAGAGGAATCTGCTGTGACCTAAAGTGGTATAAAATAAAGAACAAAATATAATACTGAGACTGAATGGTGCATGAAATTTTAAATTGTTCAGTTAGGATTTTTGTTCTTCAATGTTTTGTATAAATCCTCCATGATACACAAAGGAACGTCAGGAGTTGGGGAATTAATATCAAAAGGATGGTTGTGTAGTAATGGTGGTGATGATCCACATCCTAGCCCCCCCCCCCCCCCCCCCACCCCCCACACACACCACACACACACTCCCCCATCAAGACTTTCCTATCCCATGTCTTCTGTTACAGTTTGAAGAGGAGGTGACGAGGATAGGTCTGTGTTTTCCTGATGGCTGTAGCGGCGCAGATGTACAGACCTACCTTCAACAGAGTGAGTTTTCCCCTTTGGTGTGTTACTGTTTCGTTATTGTAAAATAATATGTAGCAGACTGTTTCGTTATTGTAAAATAATATGTAGCAGACAAAATGTGTACTCATAACCTGTGTGGTCGTTGGAGCGAGGTGTCTGAGAACTCGGTTTCTCAGGGGCCAGCATCTTGAGGGCGGTGCCCATCTCCTCTGCCTTGCTGCTTTACCTTCCCTGCATCTAAAGAGAGCAGGTACCCATTGACAGCTGGGTGAACTGGAGGACTATACTGAAGCCAAGGCGAGAATACGGTCACCCATCCACTTGGTAACCACGCTCAATAAAGTCAGTGCTCTGACCACTGAGCTATCCCGTTGTCCTCCCTCCTCGTGTAAACAGAAACAAACCTGATGACGACATTTCTCACAGAAAAGATTCCGGGCAGAAGGAAAACAGGCAGACCACCAGCACCCTACATTGCCAGCATCACTGAGATCAGTGGTCTGGGAGGGCTACAGGAGATCGTAGAACTCAGCAGAGACAGAGAATGCATTGTGTGGAGCACCTACCAACGACAGCGGCGATGGAGACAGTTGAGTTGATAAGTTTAGTGATATAAATATAGATCTGTCAGGTTTTAGAATCTCCCCCCCCCCATGTTGTTTTTCTTCATTTTTTCGTTTGTGTTTGGTTTGGGGGGAGGGGGGGGGGACCTCACGATGAAACATACCCAGCTTAACAGAAAATAATCCTGGCAGAATAAAAAAAATGGCTGACCAGCTAGTACTCTTCTAGATTATTTTTAGATCTATGTAGCCAAAATCAACTTATCTCTTATAAAGATTTTAATAATGTAGGGTAATTTATGTTTTCCAGGTGTGTGTGTTCGTGTGCCCTATAAAAGTGATCTTAGTATGTCTGCGTGTGCGAATGTAGGGTGTGTGTTTGTGTGTGTGTGTGTGTGTGTGCTTGTGAGTGTGGAGTGGAGTGGTCTACCCTTGATAATGTCTGCAGCATCTTAAAAGTTTATGCGCTTAGTGTTAAACTTGAATTTTTCTCAGTAGTTTTGTGTTTTGGATCAGCTGAAGTTTGCAACGATATAGGATTATTTCGACGTGAACTTTTGAGTCCCTCTGTTACAGGGCACAGTAAGTACCAAAGTTTTCTACTTTATCTTTTATTACTTAACTTACGGTGCGTGCGCCATCGAATTGTGCCATTGAGGTCGCTTAGTCTCTCGGGACCTCGTCTTTAGTCCGTCCAAGTTTGGGTGTTTTTTTCCCCCTCAGTTCTTGGTAGATCTAGATCTATATTCACCACACCACAATTTTTATGTGATTACATTTATTCCTTCCTTCACCTTCACCTGTCCCGTAGTCCCGTGGATCGTGGGTCACAACTCAAGATTTTGCAACCAGCTTCCTCCACTCCCCACGGTCCTCCGCCCTCCGTAGTAGATCGTACCACCCAAGGCCTGTCTGCCCACTCTCTGATGTTGTCTTCCCATCGTTTCCTCTGTCTGCGTCTTCGTCTCCCTCCCTTACTGTTCCTTGTAAGACTGTCTTGGCCAGTCCGGATGATCGTGTGACGTGCCTGTACCACTTTAGCTTGCGTTTTTTCACTGTAGTTATGAGCTCTTCATATGGACCGATGGCATTCTTTATTCTAGTTTTCACTTATTCATTTGTGATGTGATCTCTGTATGAAATACCAAGGAGTTTGCGAAAGCATCTCATCTCCATTGCCTGTATTCTTCTTTCAATGTCTGCTGTTATAGTCCATGTTTCACATGCCTACAAAAATATGGACATGATCAGGGAACGCATCAGTCTGATCTTGAAGCTGATGGCGATGTTCTTATCATTCCAGAGGACTTGTTTCGTCATTACATTTATTGCACTTTTTTTTCTTTTTTCTTTTTAAAGTTCTTTTGGCTGTCTCTTGCTAATTTTTGTTTGGGGAGAGATGAATATTTGTGTTCAGATCTGTTCATGGAAACTCACTTCTGTGTGTGTGTGTGTGTGTGTGTGTGTGTGTTGTGTGTGTGTGTGTGTGTGTGTGTGTGTGGAGAGAGAGAGAGAGAGAGAGAGAGAGAGAGAGGAGAGAGAGAGAGAGAGAGAGTCGTATTCAGATTTTAGTCCTCGGAAAGACTTCGGACATAGGCTAGGTGTGACGTCATGAAAGTGATCATGACATCATTTTGAAAATCTGCAACGAATGTCTGTCTGTCTGTTCCTTTGTAATGAGACGTTGAAACAAAGGCTAGGCCTACCAGTCATTCTGGTGCTTTGACTGGAAGATATCAGTTAACAATAAAATGGAATTTTGAAAATATGTTGGGGAAATAAGCAAGCTGAAACAAGGAGAGTAAAATTCAAAGGAGAAAAAAAAAAAGGGGGGGGGGGGGGGGAATATAACCCAGATCTAGTGGTTAGACCCTTGTGCTTGTGATCTGAGGCCCAGGATGGAATCCCCCCCCCTCCCCCCCGCCCCCTCTGTTTTAAGGAAATTTCCCCAGGAGTTAACATCAGTGCTGGCGCCACTTCCCCAAAAGTTTTTCGGAGGAGACAACAAAATGAGGCCCCATTGTGCAAAAGCATGCAGAACATCTTGCGCGGCACGTTAAATCCCCGTTCCGCTTTTCGGTAGAATAGGTCGTTTTGTGTAGGCAGATGACAATACTTTTATGGAAGAAAATTCTGATACACTTGGGTTTCCACTAGATCTTTTGTATTAATCTCATGGACTTATAGACGTGTTCATTTATCCCGTCTGCAACTGAATTAGCCTATAGACTAACCTCCCAGACAATGCGAACTGCATTGGCTCGCTCAATCACTCACTCTCACTCAGTCCCATGTCCCAAAGGACGTAGGGGGGACATGAGAGAAGACGCAACAGAGATCTTTTTCCATGCTTCACGATCCTGTGTGGCTAGTAGGAGGCGTTGCAGGGGTTGGGCAGTCCAGTCTTTGATGTTGTCAACCCATGATTTCTTTTGGCGGCCTCTTCTTCTCTTGCCCTCGACTGTTCCTTGCAAGATGGTTTTTGCTAGGGTGTTGTGTCTTGTGGTGTGACCAAACCACATCAGCTTTCTCCTCTTTATGGTGGAGAGCAAAGGCTCTTGGGGGCCCACACGCTTTTTGATTTCTTCTTTCACATAGTTATTGGTCTTGTGTTCTTTGTATGATATTTTGAGGAGTCTTCTGTGGCACTTGTTCTCGAATGCTTGGATTCTTCTCTCTAACTCTGCTGTCAGAGTCCATGATTCACAGCCATATAGGAGGATAGATATCACGAGGGATTTGTAGAGGTGGTATTTGGTGCAGAAGCTGATGTTGTTGCTTCTGATGATCCTCTGGAGTCTGACTAGAGCAGATGTTGCTGTTGCAATGCGAGCTTTCACCTCATTGTTTGATGTGCCATCTTTTGTTAGGATGGAGCCTAAGTATTTGAATTGGCTCACCTCTTCCAATATTTCTCCATTCATCTTTATTTCCGTGCTATCATTACTCGCTCAATAAGTTAGTTCTAAAGATAGCTTTGCCAAGGTGACATAAATCTTCTTTCATCTTTTTCTCCTTCCAACGCTCAGACAGAGACCATTTGCGTCACATTGCCGTTTAAGTGCCTAACAAGTCAGGCTCAGTGCATCCGACTTCGACTTGGGGGGAAAAGTCATTCTTGAAAAAAAAAGGCAAGAGATTGGACTCAGAAGGTAGAAAATAGACAAGAAGGAGGTGACAGGAAGACGAGGAACAAGGCAGAAATAGAGGAATAGAAAAGAGGTAATTCCTAGCACAGAATGGGGATGCTGTTTATATGGACATGCCCCTGGCATCCCCATGCAGGAGGTGGCATACTAATTCTACCCTACTACTACAATTCAGGCGTTAGAAACAGATACATCGCTGTAGACTTCGTTTAAGCATGCGGTAACCTTAGATCTAATCAATCGCCACTTTTGCCTTGATGCTAAGTGTTCACATGCAGTTACAGAAGAGGTAGCAGAAGGTTTTTGAACAAATTGTCCTAGTGACGATGCTTCTGACGTGGAAAATGCAATCCCTGCTCCTCCTGTCTACCTAAAAAAAAGTAGGCCTGTATATTGCGTGCTGATTCAAAATTCAGCCTTTACTGAAAATGGGCAGGTATTCTTGACAGTATATCTCTGAAGTCAGAGTGAGGTCCCCCGTTTGTGTCCGAAACTCGATCCCCCTTCCCTTCCCTCCCCTCCCACATCATCCACTAGATCGTGAGTGTTGGTCTGGGTGCTTGTCTTTCAGATGAGACGATGATTCGATCTCCCATATATATATATATATATATATATGTATATATGTATGTATGTATGTATGTATGTATGTATGTATGTATGTATGTATGTATGTATGTATAATCAGTTGATTTTGTTTACTGAAATCCTCCATGCTCCAAGAGGGGTCAAAAGCGTATTAAATCTAAATCTAAATCTTTCGTGTGTGGTGTGTGTGTGTGTGTGTGTGTGTGTGTGTGTGTGTGTGTGTGTGTGTGTGTGTGTGTGTGTGTGTTCTTCTATATCGAGGGTAATGGAATAAGCACTCTTGTGCTACTTACATCCAGTCGCCGTGTGTATGCAGTTTTGTAAATCCTGTCATCTGTTCCCTCCTGTGTGATGGTGACAGGAGGGGGGTTTCAGGGTTTGGAGGAGCTACAGCTGACCGTGAAGAGTGTGGATCACGTGGTCTGCCAGCCACGTGACGTCGCCTGGAGTTCCGCCACCGTCACTGTGGTGTAGGCTGAGTGCTGCGTCCCCTGTTTCCTTTGTGTTTGTGTTTTGGTGTTTAGTTGGTGTTCATGTGATTGTGATTGTGTGTTTGTGTTTGTTTGGTATTCGTACATTTGTTTTGTCTTAGTTTTTTCTTTGTGCTTCGCCTGTCTGCATGTTTCTTTTTCTTTTTCTTTCCTCCTCTTTCTCCTTATTCTTGTTGTTCTTGTCTGTCTGTCTGTCTGTCTGTCTGTCTGTCTGTCTGTCTGTCTGTCTGTCTGTCTGTCTGTCTGTCTGTCTGTCTGTCTCTCTCTCTCTCTCTCTCTCTCTCTCTCTCTCTCTCTCTCTCTCTCTCTCTCTCTCTCTCTCTCACATAACCTTCGAATGAGACAATAAACCAAGGCTCCGTGCGTGAACGCATGCAGAACATCTTGTGCACATGTTAAATCCTGTTTCGCTTTTTGTAAGAGTAGGCCATTGTGTACCAGTGGAAACGAGACAAAATTTACAAAACCTGCATACGCACGGGGACTAGATGCATTATCCCTGAAATAAAAGAATGAGTAAATAAATGATATGATTTTAAAAAGGAGGGTGGCAGGATTAAGACCTTCACCTGCTAAACAAGTAAACTGTGAGGTTCTGGGCTTGATTCCCAGTCTTGCCCTTTCTTCCCGGTTTGACAAAAAAAATCGAAACTGAATGTCAAAGTTCTTTGGATGAGAGTATAAACTAAGGTTCCACGTGCGAACACACAGAGAGCATCTTCTTGCACACACGATAAAAACGTGTCTGCCCTCTGGAAAAGTATGCCATTTCCCACATCCATGAGACTCGGTGGTGGTCTGGGTGTTAGTCTTTCGGATGAGACAATAAAGTGAGGTCCCGTGTGCAACATGCATTTAGCACACATAGATGTAGTAAAAGTCATTTTGATAGAGAAACAAATTCACATGCAGACAAGAAAAGGAAATGTATAATGGGTGGCGCTGTTCTTGTGCCAACGCGCTCTCCCCGGGGAGAGCAGCCTGAATGTCATGCAGAGAAATGTTTGTCTGTGATTTTAAGTGGTATGCATTGCAGTACAATTAAAAAAAAAAAAAGTATGTGAATCTATAAGCATTGGACTTAAAAAGATCATTCATTCATTGATTTATAGAGGAATACTTTCATTCCTTCCTACGTTTATTCCTTCATTCATCCGCATCCCAATTCTGACTGGTTCTCTCTCTCAGGGGGGCGGGATAGCAAAGTGGTCAGAGCGCTCGCTTTCCCCAGTCAAGTTCACAGTCCCCCCCAGTTTACCCAGCTGTCAATGGGTACATGTCCTCTTCAGGGTCAGGGAAGGTAAAGCAGCGAGGGAGAGGAAGAGATGGGCGCCACCCTCAATATGCTGTGACCCCAGAGAAGCTGAGGTCTCTGATGCCTCACTCCCCTACGACCTCCTAGGTTATGGAACACCTTTTACCGTGGAACACAAGTATAGTTGAGATATCAGTGTGTGTGTGTGTGTGTGTGTGTGTGTGTGTGTGTGTGTGTGTGTGCGCGCGCGCGTGCGTGCGTGCGTGTGTGTGCTGCACGTGCTTCTCTCTCTCTCTCTCTCTCTCTCTCTCTCTCTCTCTCTCTCTCTCTCTCTCTCTCTCTCTCTCTCTCTCTCTCTCTCTCTCAGGGCCGTCTGCTGTCTCCTGGGAGCGGTGGTGGGTTTCGCCACGGTGCACCAGTGGGCTCTGAAGGTTCGAGTCTCGGGCGCGCGGGCACGGACCCTCAAGGACGGGAGCGAAGCTCGGGACTTGGCCCACCTGCTTCGCGGCAGTGGCACCCACGCTGGCTCCTCCTCTCGCCAGGACTCCTCTTCCTCCCGCTTCTCCTCCTCCTCTTCCTCCTCCTCCTCCTCTCTCTGTGCGTCGTCATCTTTGGCGGCCTCGGAATACACCATGCTCCTCAGCCGGCCTATCACGCCTAGAGGACCTGAGCAATGTGAGTTAATTTATTGTCTCGGGTTTTTTTTTGGGGGGGGTCTTGGATCGGTGATTTTTATTTTATTTATTTTTTATTTATTCTTTTATATCGAGGATAATGGGAATAAGCACTCGTCACGGTGCACAAATTTAACATCACTCGGTCAAGAGTGCTAGTTTTAGCGCACCCCTTCCTTTTACCTAGTCTAAGTGTGGTCAACTCCTGCTATAAATAGCACCAGCTGGCTCATCTAGGTTGGGATGGAACAGGTCAATTAGCAGCTGAGAGGAGCTGAAAGTTGGGGGAAACTGACAGCTGTGTGGTTTGTAGTTTATTCTATTTTTGTTTATTCTTTTATATCGAGGATATTGGAATAAGCACTCATGCGCTTTAAAAAAATTTTTTTTTTTACATGCAGTCCCTGTGTGTATGCAGTTTTGTAAATGCTGTCTGTTCCCACTGGCACACAATAGTCTACTCTTAAAAAAAGCGGAACAGGATTTAACGTGTGCGCAAAACGTTCTGCGCGCGTTCGCACATGGGGGCCTCGGTTTATAGTCTCATCCCGAAGGGGAGGGAACGGGATAGCTTAGTGAGTGGTCAGAGCACTCGCTTTTTTCCCCAAGCTGAGGTTGAGCTGCATCGAGCGTGGTTACCAGGTGGATGGGGTGACCGTTTGTGCGTGCCTTGGTGGCTTCAAGTACAGTACCCCCAGTCACCCAGCTGTCAATGGGTACCTGCCCTGTTTAGAGTCAGGGAAAGCAATTACAGCGGTGAGGGAAGAGGAGATGGGCGCCACCGGCCCTCAAATGCGCTGGCCCCTGGAGAAGCTGGGGTCTGTGATGCCTCGCTGTGATACGACCTCGGGTTATGGGAAGGCCTTTACCTTTAGCAGCCGCCGCTGTAGTCTAGTGGTTAGGGCGTTGGACTCGTAATCTAAAGGTTGCGGGTTCGATCCCAGCTTTCAGCTATGGCGTTGTACCCTTGGAAAAGGCACTTTACGGCTATTTTCTCACCCCACCTAGGTGTAAAAGAGGTTCCAACCTTGTGTTGGGGGTTAACCCTGTGATAGACTGGCGTCCTATCCAGGGGGGAGTCTATGACTCTCAGTCGCTTAACGCCACAGAAACCGGGATAAGCACCGGCATGATGAGCCTTAGGCTTGGGACAGACTTTTACTTTAACTTACCTTTAACACCTTGACCTTGACCACCTTGACCTTGACCACCTTGACCTTGACCACCTTGGCCTTGACCACCTTTACCTTTACTAGCTTTACCTTTACTAGCTTTACCTTGACCACCTTTACCTTGACCGCCTTTACCTCTTCCACCTTTACCTTGACCACCTTTACCTTGACCACCTTTATCTTTACTACCTTTACCGTGACCACCTTTACCTCTACCCCTTTACCTTGACCCCTTTACCTTGACCCCTTTACCTTTGACCCCTTTACCTTGACCCCCTTTACCGTGACCACCTTGACCTTGACCCCCTTGACCTTGACCCCCTTTACCATTTCGTTTTCTTCGTTTTTCCAGCCCGTGTGATGCAGATCCTGAAGTGCTTTTCCCTGGAGGACAGCATCAACCGCCTGACCAGGTGGGAGCATCAGCAGCAGCTGAATCCGGGTCAAGGACAAGGTGAAGGTGAAGACAAGGCGTGGATGCCCCCAGAGCGTTGCCATGCCTACACGGTCTGCGCGTGCTCAGTACGCTCTGGGCCATTTGCGGGCACATGTATTACTTTGTCACCAAAGTTCCCAGTAAGTGGCGTTTTAGTAACTGATTTTTTGTTGTTGTTGTCCCTTACGCAGTAAAACCCAAATCTGCCTCTGATTCGGTGGCCCCCAGTTACTCTGGTCTCATGGTGACCTCAATTAACTGTGATTTTTTTTCTCCTTACCAAATCTGCCTCTGATTCGGTGGCCCCAGTTACTCTGGTCTCATGGTGACCTCGAGATTCGGTTTTTCCTCATGCACTTCTGTCTGTTGCCTGTGGTGAGTTTGTGTCAAAGCCTTCGGGGTTGGGGGTTGAAGGGGGAAGGTGGTTGGTTGTAGGGATGTTGTAGTGTAGCGTTTGGGTGTCTCACTCAGTCTTGCTCTGCAACTGAGCTTGTGTGTGTTGTGTGTGTGTGTGTGTGTGTGTGTGTGTGTGTGTGTGTGTGTGTGTGTGTGTGTGCGTGCAAATGTGTATTTGTGTGTGTGCGTGCATATGTGTATGTGTGTGTGTGCGTGTGTGTGTTCACAGCAGCAAACCTGAAGGATGCCTGGAGAAAAACCAAGCCCTGCTTTTTCTTTCAGCCTGTGGCCAACTGCTTTTTGGCCGGCGACACCTTTCTGTTTATCAGGTCAGTGCTTCGGGTCCCTCAAGTCCTGGGTTCGAACCTCGGCAGCACATCGTCTCGTGAAGTAAGGATAAGGATTTTTAAGTAATCCTCCAGGCCAACTTTTATGTGCAGACGTGCCAGTGTCTTAATTCCTTCCATGTATATACTATATGTATCTATCCCTTAGTCTGGCGACTGTGGGGGCACCCCTGAAGACTTGACAACCAGTTCCCTCCATCCCTCTCTCTGTTCTGCAGAATATCAAATATGCATGGTAAAGATCCCGTCATTCATGTCAGCTGTTCAGTGGGTTATGGAAACACGAACATACCCTGCATGCAACCTGTGTATGTAAAAAAAAGAAAGAAAAAAAAGAACTGCTCTGAAGTTGGAATGTGTGGGCTTGAGGCCAGTGGGCAGACCTCCTGCAAACGTTACAAGCACAGAAGACCTGACACTATGCATCCCACCTGATAAGGGAGAGTGAGATGGGGGGGAGGGGGTTAATACTTCCTCACCCATGGGGTTGCAGTATAAATAGTATCCTCACCTTCTGAAAAATCTGTTCTAGAAATCCCCCTCCCCCCCCCCCCCGCCTTTTTTTGGGGGGGTTTGTTTCTTGGCTAGAGCTCAGAGGTTAACCAATGGTGAGATTTTGCAAATATGCGACCGTTTTTGTAGCCGTGTTCCAACTAAGGGGATGATGTCTAAACCCTCGTATAGTTGCATTCTTGTAAAATGGCTTGTGTGTGTGTGTGTGTGTGTGTGTGTGTGTGTGTGTGTGTGTGTGTGTGTGTGTGTGTGTGTGCAGCCCGAATGTCACACAGGGTAATCTGCTATGACTTTAAAGTGGTACATAGCTAAATATAACGGAATGCAAATGCTTTACATAACTTGTTTCTTTTTTTTCTTTGTTATTGCAGCGGGCTACTGGCGTGTTATCTAACTCTCAGACGAGTGACGAATCTCCAGACCAGCATGAACATCCCCTACTTCCTCATTTCCCGCTGGTTGAGGTTAGTAACACTCGTGACATTGACCAGCCGTTGCCATGGTGCAGGGGTTAGCCTCGGGGTCACGGACTGGAAGGTTGCGGGTTCCAATCCCGTAGGAGTTCATAGGGATTTTTTTCAGAGTGTGCTTTTTTTTTTTTTTTTTTTTTTTTTTTTTTACATGTGTGTGTGTGTGTGTGTGCGTGGGGTGTGTGTGTGTGTGTGTGTGTGTGTGTATGTGTATGTGTAGGAGTTCATAGGGATTTTTTCAGAGTCTGCTTTTTTACAGTGTGTGTGTGTGTGTGTGTGTGTGTGTGTGTGTGTGTGTGTGTGTGTGTTTTGTGTGTGTGATTGTGTGTGTGTGTGTGTTTATGTGTATTTGTGTGTATGTGTATTTGTGTGTGTGTATGTATGTATATATATATATATATATATATATATATATTATATATATATATATATATATATGTGTGTGTGTTCAGGATATTGCCGGTGTACGCCACAGTAATGGTGTTGGTGGTGTTCATCGTGCCACACATAGGAGAAGGTCCAATGTGGTCCGAAATGGCCCGCCTGACGGCCAATTGCGGCTCCAACTGGTGGTCCAATCTTCTCTTTCTCAACAACATTGCCTACCCTGACAGCAAGGTGAGATTTCGGGGGCGGGGGTGGGGGGGGGGGGGGGGTAGGGGGGGGGAGGGAGGGTAGGGGTGTGTGTGTGTGTGAGGGTGATTTATGTCACAGTGTGTGGAGTATTATTATGATTTATGTGTCACAGTGTCTGCAGTATGATTATGATTTATGTGTCACAGTGTCTGGAGTATGATTATGATTTATGTGTCACAGTGTCTGGAGTATGATTATGATTTATGTGGCAGTTTGTGCAGTATGATTATGATTTATGTGTCACAGTGTCTGGAGTATGATTATGATTTATGACTCACAGTGTCTGGAGTATGATTATAATGATTTATGTGTCACAGTGTGTGCAGTATGATTATGATTTACGTGGCAGTGTCTGCAGTATGATTATGATTTATGTGTCACAGTGTCTGGAGTATGATTATGATTTATGTGTCACAGTGTCTGGAGTATGATTATGATTTATGTGGCAGTTTGTGCAGTATGATTATGATTTATGTGTCACAGTGTCTGGAGTATGATTATGATTTATGACTCACAGTGTGTGCAGTATGATTATGATTTATTTCACAGTGTCTGGAGTATGATTATGATTTATGTGTCACAGTGTGTGGAGTATGATTATGATGATTTATGTGTCACAGTGTCTGGAGTATGATTATGATTTATGTCGCAGTGTTTAGAGTATGATTATGATTTATGTGTCACAGTGTCTGGAGTATGGTTATGATTTATGTGTCACAGTGTCTGGAGTATGATTATAATGATTTATGTGTCACAGTGTCTGCAGTATGATCATGATTTATGTCACAGTGTCTGGAGTATGATTATGATTTATGTGTCACAGTGTCTGGAGTATGATTATGATTTATGTGTCACAGTGTCTGGAGTATGATTATGATTTATGTGTCACAGTGTCTGGAGTATGATTATGATTTATGTGTCACAGTATCAGGAGTATGATTGTGATGATTTATGTGTCACAGTGTCTGGAGTATGATTATGATTTATGTGTCGCAGTATCAGGAGTATGATAAGGATAATTTATGTGTCACAGTGTCTGGAGTATGATTATGATTTATGTGTCACAGTGTCTGGAGTGGACTTGGTACTTGGCACTAGACATGCAGTTTTACATGCTGTCACCTTCTTCATCCTGTTTTTACATTAGTAAGTTTGTTTGGGGATGCTTGTGAATTGAGTTAGCCTCTGTATGGGTCTCTGTGTGTGGGGGTGTTGGGTGGGGGGAGGGGTGTGTTGGTGTGTGTGTGTGTGTAGTGTGTGGTGTGGTGTGTGAGTGTGTGTGTGTTGTGTGTGGAGGAGTGGGGTGTTGGTATGGGAGGGGGGTTGGTATGGGAGGGGGGTGTTGGGGTGGGGTGTGTGTGAGGGTGGTGTGTGTGTGTGTGTGTGCGTGTGCGTGTGTGTGTGCGTGCGTGTGTGGTGTGTGTGTGTGTGTGTGTGTGTGCATGTGTGCGTGTGTGTGTGTGTGGGTGTGTGTGTGTGTGTGTGTGTGTGTGTGTGTTTCTTCATGTGAATGATTTTTTAAAATATTTCTTTTTCTTGCAGGGAGAATTTTTGTTGTATTGCTAGACATCTTTTTCTTTTTAAATTCGGGTTTGGTTTTTTTGTTCTTCCTCTTCTTCGTCGATTGCTCTGACAGCAATTATTATATTATCTGTCATATGAGTAAAATGTGTATACATACAAAGCAACACAATACATGCAATATAATACAATACAGTACACTACAATACAGTACAATAAAGTAAAAAATACAGTACACTACAATATGATACAGTACACTACAATATGATATGATACAGTACACTACACTACAATATGATACAGTACACTACACTACAAAAATGATACAGTACACTACATTACAGTACACTACAGTACACTACAGTACACTACAGTACACCCCACACCACACCACACCACACCACACCACATCCCACCCCCTCACCCCTTCCCACCCCCCTCCCACACCACACCACACCACCCCCACCCCCACCCACCCCACCCACCCCCATCCCACTACACTACAGTCGCTGTTGTTGTTGTTGCTGTGCAGTTTTGCGGGCGTGGCCGTTTTTGTGTGGGGGAGCTGTGGTGGTGTCCACATCACTGGTGGGGTTTATCCCA
>CM060345.1:7624286-7625893 GCA_030674155.1 Stramonita haemastoma | reverse complement strand
CTCCCTCCCTCTCTCTCTCTCTCTCTGGGTCACCCATCCACCAGGTAATAACCTCGCTCAACGCTGCTAAACCTTAGTTTGGGGGGAAAGCGAGGGCTCTGACCACTGAGCTATCCCGTCTTCTTATCACAAAGGGAAAAGACGTGAAATCGAAAGAAGGAAGAGACTGTTCAACTTTGGTCAGTACCCGTTTTTCAGGTGCTGACCCGGGCTTAATGTTAACTGTGATGATTGCTGACCCGGGATGGGTGTAAGCTTTGGTTACCAATGACCCAGGATTAATGTTAACTTTGGTTACCAATGACCCAGGATTAATGTTAACTTTGGTGATTGCTGACCCAGGATTAATGTTAACTTTGGTGATTGCTGACCCAGGATTAATGTTAACTTTGATTACCAATGACCCAGGATTGATGTTAGCTTTGGTTACCAGTGACCCAGGATTAATGTTAACTTTGTTACCAATGACCCAGGATTGATGTTAGCTTTGGTTACCAGTGACCCAGGATTAATGTTAACTTTGGTTACCAATGACCCAGGATTAATGTTAACTTGGTTACCAATGACCCAGGATTAATGTTAACTTTGGTTACCAATGACCCAGGATTAATGTTAACTTTGGTGATTGCTGACCCAGGATTAATGTTAACTTTGGTGATTGCTGACCCAGGATTAATGTTAACTTTGGTTACCAATGACCCAGGATTAATGTTAACTTTGGTTACCAATGACCCAGGATTAATGTTAACTTTGGTTACCAATGACCCAGGATTAGTGTTAACTTTGGTGATTGCTGACCCAGGATTAATGTTAACTTTGGTGATTGCTGACCCAGGATTAATGTTAACTTTGGTTATCACTGACCAAGCATTAATGTTAACTGTGGTGATTGCTGACCCAGGATTAATGTTAACTTTGGTTATCACTGACCCAGCATTAATGTTAACTGTGGTGATTGCTGACCCAGGATTAATGTTAACTGTGGTGATTACTGACCCGGGATTAGTTTTAACTTTGGTTATCAATGCGTCAGGATTAATGCTAACTTTGGTTACCAATGACCCAGGATTAATATTAACTTTGGTCACCACTTACCCCCAGCAAGATCAGCATCAACTTCAAGTCACTCACCCCACATGGTTTTCTTTCTCTTCTCCCCCCCCCCCCACCAACCCAACACCCCCACCCCCCACCTCCCACACCCCCCCCCCCACCACCACCACACACACAGGTGTTGACGCGTGACACAGTGACGGTGGCGGTGGACGCGGTGGTGGTGTATTACCGGGTGCAGAACGCCACCATCACATTACAGCAACTTGGTTTTCATTCCTTCCTTCCTTCCTTCACTCACTCACTCACTCCTCTCTCATTCCTCTATCCACCTCTCTATCTCTCTCTCTCTGTAGCACCCCCTAGGTGTTGACGCGTGACTCAGTGACGGTGGCGGTGGACGCAGACCATCACATTACATCAACTTGTTTTTTTTCATTTTCCCTTCCTTCCTTCCTTCACTCACTCACTCACTCACTCACTCATTCCTCTCTCCACACCTACCTCTCTCTCTCTGTGTCTGTAACACCCCCTAGGTGTTGACGCGTGACTCA
>CM060345.1:7611786-7619286 GCA_030674155.1 Stramonita haemastoma | reverse complement strand
TGGAGATTAAGCATGTCATACATCTCTTGACCTTAAAGGGGATAAGTGTCAATTTCTGTTGGGTGCCTTCACACTCTGGATTCTTTCCAAATGATGTGGGCAGATAGAGCTGCTAAAAAGGGTGCAAAACATGGACGGAATTCAATAGAATTGAATGTGCCTTTATCCTTGCAAGAGGGGTACAGTCTACTAGAACAAAAATCATGGAGACATGTCACGAAAACTAATCAGCAAAATAAGATATTTTTAAATAGAACTGTGATCAATACCAATAAGTTAACAGTTGTCAACTACGCAAAGACTTGTGTAAATGTTTTCACATCAAGAAGAATTAATACACAATTTTATAGAATGAAACTAAACGCATTGATAACCAAGTTCAGCAAAAATGGTAAATGTCTGTGTGGTGAGAATATCACTAATACTTATATACTTTTTGACTGCAAGAGTGTAAAGCCTTTCATGCCCCATTTTTTTGAAAACTCTCTCACCAACATATTCAGTAATTTAAAATTGGCATTTTGAAATTGTAAAGGGTCTCTATCACAGTCCGATAGGACATTTGTTATAGTTACATTAACGTTAATGAGTTCTTATATTTCTGTTATTTCTATTGCATAACCAAGTTTCCTTATGGGGGGGGGGGGGGGCTGTTTGTTTGTATTTGTTGTTTTTTAGGATGGAGGGTGACACATGTTTTTGAGGGGGGTTTTTTTTGTTTGTTTGTTGTTGTTTTTTCACATCGTCTAATATCACTGAGAGTGAACAGACGTAAAATTGAAGACAACAACAACAACTATCAGAGTGGCTTTTTTCTGTAGAATTTTGCCAGGGACAACGCTCTTGTTGCCTTGAATTATTTTACGTGCGCTGAATAATGATGTGTAACACACGGGACCTCGGTTTATCGTCTCATTCGAAAGACTAGCACCCAAGCTACCTCTCATGGATGGGGGAAAAGTTTTGGACCCAAACAGGATTCGAACCACCGCACACTTCGACTCGGACTTTTTGCTATCTAGACAGGCGCGTTACCTCTAGACCACGGATCCACCTGTCTGTCTGTCTGTCTTGACTCCAGGTCCTCTTGCTGTTGATTGTGTGTGTGTGTGTGTGTGTGTGTGTGTGTGTGTGTGTGTGTGTGTGTGTGTGTGTGTGTGTGTGTGTGTGTGTGTGTGGTGTTCTGTGTGTGAGAGTAAGGGTGTTGTGTTTTTTGTGTTTGTGTGTGTGTGTGTGGTGTGTGTGTGTGTGTGTGTGTGTGTGTGTGTGTGTGTGTGTGTGTGTGTGTGTGTGCGTGTGTGTGTGTACTGTTTGTGTGTATATATGTGTGTGAGTATGTGTGTGAGTATGTGTGTGTGTGTGTGTGTACGCGCGCGCGTTTGTGTGTGTATGTGTGTGTGCGCGCGCGCGCGTGTGTGTGTGTGTTTATTCTTTTATATCGAGGATAATGGAATAAGCACTCATGTGCTTTTTTTCATCCAGTCCCCATGTGTATGCAGTTTCGTAAATCTTGTCATCTGTTCCCACCGGCACACAATAGCCTACTCTTAGGAAAAGCGGAACCGGATTTTACGTTTATATATATATATGTGTGTGTGTGTGTGTGTGTGTGTGTGTGTGTGTGTGTGTGTGTGTGTGTGTGTGTGTGTGTGTGTGTGTGTGTGTGAGTGTGTGTGTGTGTGTGTGTGTGTGTGTGTGTGTGTGTGTGTGTTGTGTGTGTGTGTGTGTGTGTACACAGCAAAGACGTACGGCTGCCCATCCAGTTACAGAGAGCCATGGCGGCTGAGGCCGAGGCGGCCAGAGAAGCACGTGCTAAGGTCAGTGCAGTGACCATGGGGGGGGGGGGGGGGGGGGGGGTTGGGGGGAGGGGGGGGGGTGGGTGGGTATGTGTGGGTGTGTGTGGCTGGGTGTGTATGTGTGTGTGTGTAGTGTGTATGTATGTGTGTAGTATATGTGTGTTGGAGGGGGGGGGATGGTAGCGTGGGTTTGACGATATGATAATAAAGATTAATTCAAATTCTGAATTATACTAGTTATAAGCAGCATGGAGCGTGGTTACCAGTTGGATGGGTGACCGTTTGCACGCCTTGGATTCAGTACAGTCTCCCAGTTCACCCAGCTGTAACTAGGTACCTGCCCTCTTTAGGGTCAGGGAAGGTAAAGCAGCGAGGGAGAGGAGATGGGCGCCACCGCCCTCGATATTCTGGCCCCTAGAGAAGCTGAGGTCTCTGATGCCTCGCTCCCCTACGACCGCCTAGGTTATGGACACCTTACCTTTAACTTTTTTACTATTGATGAGTTACTTCCACCCCCCACCCCCCAATCGTACGCCATCTTTTTTAAAATGAATTTATTTATTCTTTTATAACGAGGATAATGGGATAAGCACTCTTGTTCTTTTTTTTTTTTTTTTACATCCAGTCCCCATGTGTATGCAGTTTTTGTAAATGTCATCTTTCCCACCGGCACACGATGGCCTACTCTTACGAAAAGCGGAACAGGATTTTAAACGTGTGTGCAAGATGTTCTGCGTGCGTTCGCACACGGGGCCTCGGTTTATAGTCTCATCCGAAGGACTTTTGGGGAGAGTTAGTGGATGTACAGAAAAATTTGATGCTGAACCGTCCAATGCCAGAAATGTCCTCGACCGATGGCAATCCCGGGCGTCCAGCCCCGCAATCCCCCTGACCCTAGGCCACCCCCCCCCATCTGATCCCACCAGCACTCACTTCACTTAGTTTCTCTTTTCTTTTTCACCAATACAGGTGATCGCGGCAGAGGGAGAGCAGAAGGCTTCACGCGCTCTGAAAGAGGCAGCCGAGATCATCACGGAATCCCCTGCAGCCCTGCAATTGCGCTATCTGCAGACGCTCAACTCCATCTCGGCCGAGAAGAATTCCACCATCATCTTCCCCCTCCCCATCGACATGATGAAAGCTTTCATGCACAAGATGGAGTGATATGGGAAGGGGAAGCAGCAGAGCAGCAGCACATCAGAAGCAGAAAAGCAGCAACTTTAGCAGCAACAGCAGCTGTGTGGAGAATACATATATATATATATATATAAATATACACAACTATAAATATATAATATAAAAAAATATCATATATACATATATATATAAAATATATAATACAAATAGTTCTGTCTTGTCTTCTCGTGTTTTGTCTGTCTTGTCTTTCTCTGGCTGTATCTGTCTTTGTGTCTTCGTCTGTCTCTCTCTGTCTGTCACTCTCTCTGTCTGTGTCTGTGTCTTGTCTCTGTCTCTCTGTATCTGTGTCTGTGTGTGTGTCTCTCTCTGTCTCTGTGTGGTCTCTTTTTCTCTCTGTCTCTCTTTCTCTGTTCTGTCTCTGTCTCTTTTGTCTCTCTCTCTCTCTCTTCTCTCTTTGTCTCTCTCCTCTTGTCTCTGTCTCTGTCTCTCTCTGTCTCTCTCTCTCTCTTTCTCTCTTTCTGTCTCTCTCTCTCTTTCTGTCTCTCCTCTGTCTCTCTCTGTCTCTCTCTCTCTCAGAAAAAAATCTCGGATACTGAAGAGTAGAGCTGTCTGTTTCGATCTGTCTGTATCAAATGGACATTGTAAAGTGTTAGATATTCATACAAATTCAAGTCATTGAAGATGTACCCACCCTCTCCCTCTCTCTCTCTCTCTCTCTCCTCTCTCTCTCTCTCTCTCTCTCTCTCTCTCTCTCTCAGAATTCAAAAACTTTTATCAAGAAATAGTTTTGTTAAATCTTGAACTTTTGGCTCTGTGAAACTGAATATACATGATATATATATATATATTATATATATATATATAATATATATATATATATATATATATATATATATATATATATATATATATAATAATAATTATATATAATATAATTAATTATTCTTCTTTGTGATCATACCAAATATGTTGTAATAATTGTTTATAACTGTAGTTTACACAAAAAGAAAGGCTGCGATTTCTACTTTGAAAAACAAGATGTGTCTTCAACCGTGTGTTTATGGACAAACTTGTTGTTTTGTTATTGGGTTTTGTTTTTTTTGTTTGGGTTTGTTTTGTTTGGTTGGGGTTTGTTGTTTTTTTGGGTGTGGTTTTTTTTTTTTTTTTTGGGGGGGGGGGGGAATTGTTTGGGGTTTATCTTGTTGTTATTGTTGAAGTTGGTTTTGCTGCTTTTCTATCTGTAACGTTCCGGTTCTTGTTGTTCCCTCTCCTCTCAGTCCTTCATCTCTGTCCTTGGCTTCAGTATAGTCCCCCAGTTCACCCAGCTGTCAATGGATACCTGCCCTCTTTGGGGTCAGGGAAGTAAAGCTGCGAGGGAGAGAGGAGATGGGCGTCGCCCTCAACAGGCTGGCCCCCTAGAGAAGCTGAGGTCTCTGACGCCTCGCTCCCTTACGACCACACAGGTTATGGGATACCTTTACCGTTACCTTTAAACAAAATTGTCAGGGTGGTTGATCAGTTGAATTTGTTTCTTTATTCTAAAACCTCCGCCCCTCTTGTTCATCTGAAGCAATGACTTTTTTAATTTATTATTATTGTTATTTTATTGTTTGTCGAGTTTGATTTTTTTAGGAATCAGATTTGTAAGTTGTTGTAAGTTATAAATAAATGTGAAGTTTCTAGCATACGCCTACAAGCTATTTACATTTCTGGAAATGCAAAACTTTTCAACAAGTTCAATCCTAAAAATAAAAAAAAAAAAAAGTGAAACCACCCCACCCCCCACCCCACCGCGCGCGCCGACACACACACACGCGCACACACACACACACACACACACCACACACACACACACACACACACACACACACACACACACACACACACACACACACACAACAAGGAATCTTCGAAAAAAAGGGGGGTTATAAGGGGGGGGGAGAGAGAGAGATTGCTTCGCAATGGTAGTTTTAACAGCAAGAGTTTTTCTAGACAATAGCTGTTACCAAAATTGTTTCTAATCAAAATAGGCCTATATCTCTCAGTGATGTAAAGTGTGTGTGTGTGTGTGTGTGTGTGTGTGTGTGTGTGTGTGTGTGTGTGTGTGTGTGCTGTGTGTGTTGTGTGTGTGTGTGTGTGTGTGTGTGTGTGTGTGTGTGTGTGTGTGTGTGATGTGTGTACGTGCGTGCGTGGTGTGTGTGTGTGTGTGTGTGTGTGTGTGTGTGTGTGTGTGTGTGTGTGTGTGTGTTTAAAGTATTACATTTATAGACAAATAAATAATTCTGAATACGCTTTAGCACACGTTGATATGATAACTTACATAAACATTTTAGTCATACAGTGTCATCTTTTTCGTTGTCTTTTGTGATATTGTGATATGGGGGTGGGGGGGATGACTATCCTTGTTATTTTACAGAAGTGTATTGACAGAGGTGTACATGTTTAATAAATATTGTCTTCTTATTTCGAGCGGCGTCAGTTTATCAAAAATTCTGGTGAATGGATTTTTTTTGGGGGGGTTGTTTGTTTGTTTGTTGTTGTTGTTGTTGTTGTTTGGGGGTATTCTTCACTCACTCTCACTCACTCAGTCCCATGTCCCAAAGGACGTAGGGGGGACATGAGAGAAGACGCAACGGAGATCTTTTTCCATGCTTCACGATCCTGTGTGGCTAGTAGGAGGTGTTGCAGGGGTTGGGCGGTCCAGTCTTTGATGTTGTCAACCCATGATTTCTTTTGGCGGCCTCTTCTTCTCTTGCCCTCGACTGTTCCTTGCAAGATGGTTTTTTGCTAAGGTGTTGTGTCTTGTGGTGTGACCAAACCACATCAGCTTTCTCCTCTTAGTATTCTTAGTAATTCCATAATCCGTTTTGGAACGACACACTACAGAAAGCTGAGAATCGCGAGGAGTGGAGGAAGTTGGTCGCAAAATCTTCAGTGGTACCCCAACGGTCGACTAAGACCAGGGAATCCAGAAAACTCCAGTGCATGTGGTAAGTTTTGAAACTTGTGCATTTCATGTTCACACTACTGCATCTGGCATTAGCGAGTCTGCAGGTTTTGAGGATCCAGAAAATCTCAGAAACCTTTTGAGAAACGTATCGTAACACTGCCACTTCTGATTCTTCACTTTTCTTTTTTTGTCAATGCAAAACATGGTTAGAACCTCGAGGTTCAATTCCGGAGACATCTTTTTTTGTTGTTGTGTTTGTGACTTTTCTCCATCCCGGAATTATTGAGGCGTTCGCATTCAATCTCTGTAAACGGTGTCTAATTACAGCTCCACTGTCATCCAGAGTAATGTACCTTGTACCTTGTCTCACTTACGACAGCTGGGAATCTGTGCGAGACTGACTATAAGTACACATCTGGATTTCTTCGTCTTCGTCGTCGTCGTCGTCGTCGTGGAACGCTCAGACATTAAGTATTGTTGTTTGTTGTTCGCCATATGACCGAAAATACGTCGCGATGTCTGGCAAGTCAGGCCCAGCACATCCAACTTCCGCGTGAGTGAGAATTGTTATCTTTTTTTTTTTTAATCTTTCTGAGAGATTAAAAAAAAAGGCAGGAGAATGGACCAAGAAGGCAGAAAATAGACAAGAAGGAGGTGAGAAGACAGAGAAGGAACAAGGCTGAAACTAAGAAAAGGATAGAAAAGAGGGAATTCCTTGCGCAGACTTTCCAGAAGGTAAGGTAAAAGGTAAAGGTGTCCCATAACCTAGGCGGTCGTAGGGGAGCAAGATGTCAGAGACCTCAGCTTCTCTAGGGGCCAGCATGTTGAGGGCAGTGGCGCCCATCTTCTCTCCCTCGCTGCTTTAACTTCCCTGACCCTAAAGAGGGCAGGTACCCATTTACAGCTGGGTGAACTGGTGGGGGTACTGTACTGAAGCTAAGGCGCGCAAACGGTAACCCATCCAACTGGTAACCACGCTCGACACTGCTACACTAATCTAATATGCTGAGGAAGATCAAAGTAAAGTAACAGTTAGGCCGACTTCATACCTTACTAAGTTAAAGCATTCGTCTTTTTCCTATTTAAAAGGCACTTTACGGCTATTTTCTCACCCCACCCAGGTGTAAAAGGGGTACCAACCTTGTGTTGGGGGTTAACCCTGCGATAGACTGGCGTCCTATCCAGGGGGGAGTCTATGACTCTCAGTCGCTTAACGCCACAGAAACCGGGATAAGCACCGGCCTGATGAGCCTTTAGGCTCGGGACAGACTTTAACTTTTAACTTAACTTTTTCCTATTTAATGTGGCAGTTTTCTGCTTAGCTCTTTCCCATTTTAGAAGAGAGATTTTATCCCCGAAGTCGGAATGCAGCGACCTTAACTGGTAGACTGGCGCTCGTGTCGGCGCACGCGCGGGGGGGGGGGGGGGGGGGGGGGAAGGGGGGGGGCTGTTGCATACGTGAAGTCTCACCTCGAAGTTCTAGCCAGAAACGAAGAAAAGAAGAAAAAAAAAACGAAGAGAAATTGAACAAAAGAAGATGAGGAATGTAGTTACAAAAATTTCAAGTCATTCTGACGAAAACGACATTTTTTCTTTCTCTTTTAAATGAAAAAAAAA
>CM060345.1:7592633-7595133 GCA_030674155.1 Stramonita haemastoma | reverse complement strand
AAAATATACCAAACAGAAATATCAAAAGTCTTCTGAGAACTAATATCCCCCCCCAACACACACACCCCAAAAACCCCAAAAAAAAAACAAACACCAAACAACCCAAAAACAAAAACCCCAACCCAACAAAGGGAAAAAAAGAGAGAGAAAAGGAGAGAAGAGAAAAGGGGGAGGAGAGAAAAGGGGAAAAAGAGAAGAGGGGAGAGAAAAAAGAGAGAAAAGGGGAAAAGAGAGGAGAGACCCCCCCCCCCCCAAAAAAAAAAAAAAAAAAAAAAGAAATTGAAAAATTTGCAGTGAAGGAAAACAAGCGCAAATAACCAGTTACAACTTCTCCCATCACTTGAAAACCCAAACCAAACCCAAAACAAAACAAAACAAACAAACAAACAAACAAACAAACAAACACAACACAACACACACACACACACACACACACACACACACACACACACACACACACACACACAAATCACCATGAAGATGCAGGCAATTTTTTTGGTTTTTTACCGCCTGGTTAAACATTTTTTAAGGGTAGGAGCATTTTACACCCGTACACCGCCAATACCCTTACACTGCTGTCACCGATTGGATCAACTACACAAGCGTTTTACACGACACACACAGCACACACACACACACACAGCACACACACACACACACAACACACACACACACACAGCACACACCCAAAGTCTCTTTTCTCGATCTCTCTCACACTGTCTCTATCTCACGTGCCATAGAGCCTACAGCCTGCCTAGCTAGCGTGGAACAATCCCATTCAGCATTATTTTCTTCAGAGACCTTAATAAGAAAGACGGTGGTGGCAAGATGGTTAAGGCGTTCGCCTGCCAAACAATTTTAAAATAAACCATGATGTTCTGGGTTCGATTCCCAGCCTCACCCTTTCTTTCTTTTCCAGATGGATGAAAAAAAACAAAAACAAAAATGAACAACAACCTCTTCCTCCTCCCCCCCCCCCCCCCCCCCCCCCGTTGAACTGAATGTCAAAGTCCTTGGGGATGAGACTATAAACCGAGGGCCCATGACAGTGTGAACGCATGCACAACATATTATTGCCTCACGCGTTAACAACCCGTTCCGCCTTTTGGAAGAGTAGGCCATGATGTGCCAGAAGAAACAGTTAACAAAAACAACAACAACAACAACCACCCCCCCCAACAAACAAACAAACAAACAAACAAAAACGCATGCATGCACACAGGTGTCGTGTTTAGACAACCGTCCCTTAAGTCAGAATGCAACTACCTACTAAATGGTGGGGCAAAAAAAAACAACAAAGAAACAAAACACACACACAAATAATCACAGTCGCATACGCAAAAAATCTCAACCGTTGGTAAACCTCGGAGCTTTAGGCTTGCCAACGAACTGGGGAAACAAGTTTTCTAAGTCTAAGGTAAAAGGTAAAGGTGTCCCCATAACCTGTGTGGTCATAGGGGAGCGAGGCATCAGAGACTTCAGCTTCTCTAGGGGGCCAGCATATTGAGGGCAGTGGCGCCCATCTCCTCTCCCTCTCGCTGCTTTACCTTCCCTGACCCTAAAGAGGGCAGGTGCCTATTGACAGCTGGGTGAACTGGGGGGGGGGGGGGGGGGAACTGTACTGAAGCCAAGGCGCGCAAACGGTCACCCATCCAACTGGTAACCACGCTCGACGCTGCTTAATTTTAACGTTGGTAGGGGGAAAGTGAGCGCTCTGACCACTGAGCTATCCCTACTCCCACCGAATCATAACATTAAATAAAAAATTATTATTACATAATGAACACAGGTGATGAGGGTGATATAATAATGATTTGGAAGTGACGCCTGCTTTGGGACAATTTGACAGGGTGGTACTCTGTGCTTCTGATTATGATAATTATATATATATATATCCAGGCGTCAACTGACCCCCCCTAGAGATACAGACACCTGCAGAATTGGTCAAGTCAATTTGAGCAGCACTCTCAAAAATCGTCTCCACATCTACACACACACACACAACACAACACAACACACAACACACAGACACACAGCACACAGACACACACACGCACACACACACACACACACACACACACACACACACACACACACACACACACACACACACACACACACACACACACAAAACACACACACATCTGTATAATTATACGCTTATTTTTTATTTCAAATTTTAGGCAACCATTATCAGGTAAAAACACACGTGTGCACATACGAACGTAACTTACAGAGAAATAACAATAGTTCAGAAGGGGGGGAGGGGAATCCTCATCTGGTATGTACACACACACACACACACACACACACACACACACACACACACACACACACACACACACACACACACACACACACAAGAGTAACACAGTCAACAACAGTAACTTTTTAAAATGTTATTGTCATGCATGTACATACACGCACTAACAGACGAAAGCAACAACAGTTTAACAGGGAATTAAAAAAAAACCCAACCTCTCTCTCACTCTCTCTCATA
>CM060345.1:7582633-7590133 GCA_030674155.1 Stramonita haemastoma | reverse complement strand
GAAGGAAAAAAGGACACTCACACATACACAAACACACAAACGCAAAAACACAAAAACATAATACCCCCCCCACACACACACCACACTCCCCCCCCCCCAAACACACCACACTCCCCCCCCCCATATACCTCCCCCCGACACATACTACACACCCACCCACCCACCCACCCACCCCCACACTCCCCCCACCCACCCCCACCCCCACAATACAGCCCCCCCACCACTCACCCCCCCAACACCCCCCCCACCCACACCCACCCACCCCCACACAACACTACACCCCCCACACCCCCCCCAACCCCCCCTACACCCCCCCTCCCCCCCACACACCCCCACACTGTGCACTGCACACTGCACTGACCTTAGCACGTGCTTCTCTGGCCGCCTCGGCCTCAGCCGCCATGGCTCTCTGTAGCTGGATGGGCAGCCGTACGTCTTTGCTGTAACATCACATCACATGACGTCATGACTCCCTCACACGTCACCCCACCTCTTATGACGTCATCACAGTGAAACTACACAGTGTTCAGCATCAAAATTTATTATTTATTTTTTATTTTCTTTTATCTATTTATTTATTTATTCTTTTTATATCGAGAAAAATGGAACAAGCACTCGTGTGCTTTTTTTTTTTTTTTTTTACGTCCAGTCCCCGTGTGTATGCAATTTTGTCAATCTTGTCATCTGTTCCCACTGGCACACAATGGCCCACTCTTACGAAAAGCGGAGCAGGATTTAACGTGTGCGCAAATGTTCAATCGCTTTGATTTGTTTCTGCAAGATTAAGCGCTACATAAATTCCATTTATCATTAAATGTTCTGCGTGCGTTCGCACACGAGGCCTCGGTTTATAGTCTCATCTGAACGACTTTCGCGGAGAGTGGAGTCAGCACTGATATTAAGTAACTCCAGGGAAAAATCCCCTCGAACGGGAATCGAACCCGGTTAGTTAAATTGCGAGCGCAATGTTCTGACTACTAGGCTATCTCGTCCCCCCTGGCGTCATAAGTGCTGTACACACAGTGCACTTAACACAGAACAGCTCTCAAGACAGACAGACAGACAGACAGACAGACAGACAGACAGACAGACAGACAGACACACACACACACACACACACACACACACACACACACACACACACACACACACACACACACACACACAGATCATCACTCACAGCTCAACTCGCTCCACTTTGATTCCCCAGGGATCGGTGGCCTCATCCAAGTTTGTCTGCACACATCATCATCATCATCATCATCATCATCATCATCATCATCATCATCATCATCATCATCAGTCGTCATCATCATCAGTTGATGTCATCATCAGTCGTCGTAATCATCATCATCGTCATCATCATCAGTCATCATCATCAGTTGTCGTCATCATCAGTCGTCGTCATCATCATCATCGGTCGTCATCGCCAGTCATCATCATCGGTCATCGTCATCAGTCGTCATCAGCCGTCGTCGTCATCATCATTATCATCACCACCAGTTATCATCATCATCAGTTATCGTCAGTCCTCATCACCAGTCGTCATCGTCGTGGTCGTCACCACCACACCACCACCACCACCACCACCATCACCACCACCACCACCACCACTATCATCGTCACCATCAGTCGTCGTTGTCGTCATCATCAGTCGTCGTCGTCGTCATTGTCGTCATCATCATCCATCACTAGTCATCATCATCATCACCACCACCATCATCATCACCACCACCACCATCATCACCACCACCACCACCACCACCACCATCATCACCACCACCACCATCAGCACGCATATAATTAATATATATATATATATATATATATATATATATATATATATATATATATATATATACATATATATGTATGTATGTATGTATGTATGTATGTATGTATGTATGTATGTATGTATGTATGTATGTATGTATGTATGTATGTATATATACATATATCTGTATATTTATATATGAATAAATATATGTGTGTTTATGTATGAATGTATGTATCTATGTAGGTCTGTCTCTATGTCTGCATCTATGTCTGTATCTATGTCTGTATGTGTATATAAAACACATACACAAACTCACCTGCATGAATTCGCTGATGTGTTCGCGGTCAGACAGGATCTCGGACAGACTCTTGGTGCCCAGCACATTCCTGAGGGTGGTGGCGGACAGCAGGCGGGTGGATCTGCCGTAATCTTCCACATTGTTGACGGAGGCCGTGGCGTCATTGATGCGGTAATACACCACCGCATCCACCGCCACCGTCACAGAATCTTTCGTCAACACCTGTTAGTCCCCAAGACGAAAAAATGAGTTTTGGGTGCAAAGTTGTTAGTGTTGTTGTTGTTGTTGTTGTTCCCCAGCTTAACACTCTGGGGGGGGGTCTGTCAGTGTCACACCCAGAATGTGCACTCAGTCTCTGACTCACTCATCCCACCTGGGAATTATCACCGTGAGATTTGAAATTGCAACACTGAATGAGAAGTTTGCGTGTAGGACTATTTTCGAGTAGCTCGCCATATAGGCAGCCATACTCCGACTTCAGAGGATTTTTTTTTCTCCTTTGAAGGAAAGCGCAGGTTGTTCTGTTAAGAGCTTTATCATGGCTTGAAGTCAGGCAATCTCAACACGAACATTTTACAAAATCACAACATTTTAAGTGTAGGCTTTGGCAATGAGCTGACATCAATAACTACTGACACAGCTTTTGGCCTAGGCCATGGTGCAAAAGTATTTGCTTCAACATTTCTGACTACACTGTCACACACTGGCTCTGGCCAAAAGCTGTGTCAGCAGTTATTGATGTCAGCTAATTCATTGCCAAGTGCCTACACTAAAAAATGTTGTGATGTTGTTTAAATGTTTGTGTTGAGATTGTTGCCTTACTTCAAGCCATGACAAAGCTCTTAACAGAACAACGACCTGCACTCTCCTTTAAATTAAAGGAGAAAAAAATCCTCTGAAGTCGGAGTATGGCTGCCTACCTACCTACACACACACACCACACACACACACACACACACACACACCTACACACCACCCATCCCCCCCCCACACCTACCCACCCCATCCCCCCACACCCCCCCCACACCAACCCACGTCCCGCAACCCTCGACCCCCCCCCCCCAAACCCGCACCCCACCCCACCCCCCACCCCCCCCCTCCCCCACCCACCTTAACACCACCACCCCAACCCCTCCCCCCCACCCCACCCCCCAACCCCCCCTCCCAACCCTCCCCCCACCCTCCCAACCCCCCCTCCCAACGCTCCCCCCCACCCCCCACAACCCCCCCCCACAACCCCCACAACCCCCCCCCCCACACCAACCCCCCCCTCCACCCCCCCACCCCAACCCCCCCCAAACCCCCACCATCCCCAACCCCCCCCACACCCACACCCACCTCCTGTGGCGGCACATCAAAGGAGATGGTTCGCAGGTCCACCTTCTTGTATTCGTCCAGACAGGGGAAGATGAAGAAGATGCCAGGCCCCCTCGCTCCCCCGGCCACCAGCCTCCCTAACCGGTATATCACCGCTCGCTCGTACTCCTGCACGATCTGTAGACGGCATACAGAAACACACAGACACGCACACGCACACAGACACGCACGCACGCACGCGCACATACACACACATTCCATTATCATCGATATAGAAGAATAAAATAAAAATTAAACACACACACACACACGCACGCACGCACGCGCGCGCACACACACACACACTCATACTAACACAACGCAACACCCCACCCACCCACCCATCCACACACACACACACACACCACTAACACCCACCCACCACACACGCACACACGCACACACACACCCACTAACACACCACTAACACACACACACACACACTAACACACATACAAACACACCCACCCACAACACACACAACCCCACCCACCCACCCACCCACCCACTCCTCCACACCCACCCACACACCCACCCACACAACCCCCACATCCCCCCCCCCCACCCACCCACACACTAACATTCACCCCCCCCCCCCCACACCCACACCCCTCCCCTTACCTTGAGACAGGCACAGAGGGAGAAGGGGAAGAAGATGACGATGAGCAGGAAGGAGATGGCCATCATTATTTACCCCCCCCCCCACACACACCCCCACAAACACACACAACACACACACACACACACACACACCCCTTACCTTGAGACAGGCACAGAGGGAGAAGGGGAAGAAGATGACGATGAGGAGGAAGGAGATGGCCATCAGGATGTAGCCACAGATCCCTATGGACCCTCCCTCGTCTGAGGAGCTGATGGGCTCTGTAAAGATAATGATAATGATGATAATGATAATAAAGATACAACTACTACTACTAGTACTACTACTGCTGCTGCTGCTGCTGCTGCTGCTGCTGCTGCTGCTGCTGCTGCTGCTACTACTACTACAAATGATAGTTATAATAATGATACTACTATTACTTCTACTACCACTACTACTACTATTGATGATAATAATAATGATGATGATAATAATGATGATAATTTAAACAACAACAGCAATAATAATAGTAATAATAACAATAATAATGATAATAATAATAATAATAATAATAATAATAATAATAATAATAATAATGATAATAATAATAATGATAATAATAATAATAATAATGATGATGATGATGATGATAATAATAACAATAACAACAACTACTACAACTACAACAACAACAACAACAACAACAATAATAGTAACAACAACAACAACAACAACAACAACAACAACGATGATGATGATGATAATAATAATGATGATAATAAAAATAGCAATAATAACAATACAACAACAACAACAACAACAACAACAATAACCACCACCACCACCACCACAATAATGATAATAACAATAATAACAACAACAACAACAACGGTGATGATGTTGATGATGATGATGATAATCATGATGATGATGATGATAATAACAATAATAATAACAACAACAACAACAGTAACAATAATAACAAAAGGTAAAGGTGTCCCATAACCTGTGTGGTCGTAGGGGAGCGAGGCGTCAGATACCTCAGCTTCTCTAGGGGCCAGCATGTTACATGTGTTTATGCTTTTAGTACAACCATTTCCGATAAAAGAGAATCTGCTATTAAAACAATTGTATACAAAACTGCACACACACACGCACGCACGCACGCACGCACGCTCTCTCTCTCTCTCTCTCTCTCTCTCTCATCTCTCTCTCTTCTCTCTCTCTCTCTCCTCTCTCTCTCTCTCTTCTCTCTCGTTATTGCCACAACATAAGCAGCCGGCTTCCTGTAGCAAAGTTTAGTTTTGGTTTTCCTTTTTCTTACGCACTCTGTCCAATATCCATAAATTGATTGACTGATTGATTTGACTGCCTCACTGAACAAACACTGGCGTTTCACCAACACACACACACACACACACACACACACACACACACACACACACACCACTCACACACACACAAACACACACACTCACACACACACACACAAACAACCCCCCCACACATATCCCCACACACATACACCCACAAACACACACATATACAGGCACAATTCCCCCTCCCCACCCCACCCCACCCCCCTACACACCCTCCACACTCTCACGCACGCACGCATCACGCCCCACCCCACTCATCACCCCTTCTCCTACACACACAGACACAGACACACAGACACCAAGTTTTGAACCAAGGTTGATATTTGTATTTGATTGTTTTAGAAGTCAATTTTCTTGATTTTTTTGCGAGGATGAAAAAAGTTGTGTAAACTTAATCTTTTACCCTCAATAAAGATCATTTTGACTTGACTTGACTTGACTTGACTTGACAGACACACCACACCCACACACAACACACCCACACATCCACACAAACACAACCCACCCACCCCCACCCCCACAACACACACACACACACAAACCCACCCACCCAACACACACCCAACACCCCCCCCCCCCTTCCCCCCCCCCTTCCCCCCCCTTACCCAACACACACACAACCCCCCCCCCCCCACACACACACACATCAACCCCACCCACACAACCCCCCCACCCACACACATCACCCCCCCCACCTCCACCCCCCCCCCCCCCACACACACACACACTCACAGACAGTAAACCAACCAACCTCTGTTAGACCCTCCAGGTCCCACTTTGCTCGCGCCATAGTTGGTGGCCATTTTGCCCACAGATACACACAGTTCCCGAGTCTCGCTCTGTCCGCTGCTGCCCTCTCTGACGTCACTCCCGTTACCTGGCAACGCGATGACACGTGATGCGGAAGTCGCGACTGAAAAATAAACAACAACAACAAATGATGGATATGCCATGGAGCCAGTTCATTAGAAAAAAAAGCCAACAACCAACAAATACCTCCATAAAAAAGAACAACAACAACGAAAATAACACACACACAAAAAAGAAAAAAATGGTGGTTCATTTTTTTTTTTTTTTTTTTTTTTTTTGATTGTTGACTGATTTGGTTATTCAGTTTTTGTTGTTGTTGTTGTTGGTTTTTGTTTGTTTGTTTTGTTTGTTTTTTGGAAGGGGAGGGGGTGAGTTTTTTTAATGTAGAGTATGTGAGTTTCTTCTTCTTTGTCTTGTTGTTGTTGCTGTTGCTGTTGCTGTTGCTGTTGTTGTTGTTGTTGTTGTTGTTCTTCTTCTTCTTCTTCTTCTTCTTCTTCTTCTTCTTCTTCTTCTCCTCCTCCTCCTCCTCCTCCTCCCTCCTCCTTCTCCTCCTCCTCTTCCTCCGAAATAAAAGACTAAAAGAATTTGTTTTTAAAAAGCAAGCAGGCGCGTGAGCCAGCAAGCAAGCCAACTTATTATAAATTCATTTATTCGTTTATAATATCGAGGATAATGAGAATAAGCACTCTTGTACTTTTTTTTTTTTTTTACACATCCAATCCCCGTGTGTATGCAGTTTTGTAAATTATAATGTCATCTGTTCCCACCACCAGCACCGGTGATAAAGCAAGCAAGCAGGTGAGCAAGTGAGCGAGTGAGCAAGTGAGCAGACTGTCCTATTCTTTTTCTCTTCACCATTACTGAACCTGTACCGTACGTTATACAAGATTCATCAGAGTCAGTGTTGCGTGTAATTGTGTTTTACACAGTGACCGGATACTAGGTCCTGAGTGGGGTGGGGTGGGGTGGGGGGGGGGGGTGGGGTGGGAGGGGTGTAGGATGGGGTGGGGGGAAAACATCTACCTTCACTCACCACATGTATGGGTGACAAGAGAGAGAGAGGGGTGGTGGTGGAAGGAAGAGTGAGAGTGAGAGAGAGAGGGGGGGGAGAGAGGGGGGGAGAGAGAGAGAGAGGGAGAGAGAGAAAGAGGGGGAGAAAGAGGGGGAGAGAGAAGGAGAGAGGAGAGGAGAGGAGAGGAGAGAGAGAGAGGGAGAGCGGAGAGGAGAGGAAAGGAGAGGAGAGGAGAGAGAGAGAGAGAGAGAGAGAGAGAGAGAGAGAGAG
>CM060345.1:7575133-7577633 GCA_030674155.1 Stramonita haemastoma | reverse complement strand
TTTACAAAACTGCATAAACACAGGGGATTGGATGTAAAAAAAAAACCCACACACATGGGTGTTTATTTCCATTATCCTCGAAAAAAAGACTAAATAAGTAAATACATAAGATAGATAAATAGATAGATAGATAGATAGATAGATAGATAGATAGATAGATAGACAGACAGACAGACGGATAGATAGAGACAGACAGACAAACAGATAGAGACAGACAGACAAACAGACAGACAGATAGTCAGATAAATAGATATATAGATAAAATAAATAAATAAATAAACAAATAAGCGAACAGCACCTTTGTTGCACAATCTGCGCAGCTAGTTAATGAAGTGCAGGGACTGGATGTAATAAAAAAAGCACATGCGTGCTTATTCCATTATCCTCGATATAAAAGAAGAAAGAAATAATAAAAAAATAAATAAATAAAAGTGTGACATATTGACGCAGTTGGTTTACCATACAGAACCAACAGGGATGAATGATGACACCAATGGTTTACGGTACTATTTCACGCGGAAGAACCATACTGTAGCAAACTCAGTGAATAGGCCTAGTGGCGGTGGCAGGGGACAGCCTAGCATGCAATATTGATGAAACAGCCAGCGACACAGTCTATTTCTAAGTGTGCTGGTAGATAACTATGTCCACGGGAAAAATAACAACACAGCAACAGAAACAGGAATACTGCTACTACTACTGCTGCTGCTGCTGCTGCTGCTGCTGCTGCTACCACTACTACTACTACTACTACTACTACTACTACTACTACTACTACTACTACTACTACTACTACTACTGCTGCTGCTGCTGCTGCTACTACTACTACTACTACTACTACTACTACTACTACTACTACTACTACTACTACTACTACTACTACTACTACTGCTGCTGCTGCTGCTGCTGCTGCTGCTGCTGCTGCTACTACTACTACTTCGGTAAAAAAATTTTTAAACTGAAATGGCTTTTTATTGCATTTCATCCGTGTTTCAGTTCCCTATCCCGTTTCAGTTTCAGCCCGATTGTAACCCTATTTATATAATTGTAAGTAAAAGTAAGTCACCTACATATGTGTGAGCGTGTGTCTGTCTGCCCATCTCCTCTCTCTCTCTCTCTCTCTCTCTCTCTCTCTCTCTCTCTCTCTCTCTCTCTCTCTCTCTCCCTCTCTCCCACCCCACCCCCCACACGCACACACACACGCACACGCACGCACGCACGCACGCATGCACACACACACACACACACACACTGCACACACACACTTACTTTGCTCATTCTGAAATTAACTGATTAATACATTTGTTCAAGGTTTATTTCGTCAAGTGAACTTAATAGCCAACATCCCGCCTCGGTCTCTACACCCCCAAACCCACACTACCCAAATCAACCAGGCAGGAAAACTAGAATGTGTAGATGTGTAAAAGCTAAAAGGTAAACGTGTTCCATAACCTGTGTGGTCGTAGGGGAGCGAGGCCTCAGAGACCTCAGCTTCTCTAGGGGCCAGCATGTTGAGGGCGGCGCCCATCTCCTCTCCCTCGCTGCTTTACCTTCCCTGACTCTAAAGAGAGCAGGTACCCATTTACAGCTGGGTGAACTGGAGGGGAGTGTACTGAAGCCAAGGCACGTAAACGGTCACCCATACACTTGGTAACGAGGCTGCTTAACGTTGGCTGGGGGAAAGCGAGTGTTCTGACCACTGAGCTATCCTGTCCCCATAGATGTATTAAAAGTTAAAGTCTGTCCCGAGCCTAAGGCTCATCAGGCCGGTGCTTATCCCGGTTTCTGTGGCGTTAAGCGACTGAGAGTCACAGACTCCCCCCTGGATAGGACGCCAGTCTATCGCAGGGTTAACCCCCAACACAAGGTTGGTACCCCTTTTACACCTGGGTGGGGTGAGAAAATAGCCGTGAAGTGCCTTTTCCAAGGGCACAACGCCATAGCCGAAAGCTGGGATCGAACCCGCAACCTTTAGATTACGAGTCCAACGCCCTAACCACTAGACTACAGCAGCGGCTCCATAGATGTATACCCATGATCAAAATCGATCAACCGAGCTAGGATAGCTATCTATCCATCAATATTTGTGCGACTTAAAAAGCAAACATGCTTTGAGCGGATCTATATTAAACGAGTAGGCTTGCGCGTTTGTGTGTGTGTGTGTGTGTGTGTGTGTGTGTGTGTGTGTGTGTGTGTGTGTGTGTGTGTGTGTGTGTGTGTGTGTGTGTGTGTGTGTGTGTATGTGTGTGTGTGTGTGTGTGTGTAGTGTGTTTGTGTGTGTGTTTGTGTAGTGTTTGTGTGTGTATAGTGTGTGTGTGTGGAGAGAGAGAGAGAGAGAGAGAGAGAGAGAGAGAGAGAGAGAGAGAGAGAGAGAGAGAGAGAGAGAGAGAGAGAGAGAGAGAGAGAGAGAGAGAGAGAGAGAGAGAAGAGAGAGTGTGTTTGACAGACTAAGAAATAGTCGAGTAAACAGTCAGACAGACAGACAGACCCCCTACCAAAC
>CM060345.1:7548832-7553832 GCA_030674155.1 Stramonita haemastoma | reverse complement strand
ATAACACGTATTTCACTCTGGCACACACAACACCACACACACACATACACCACACACACACACACACACATCCACAACACACACACACACACACACACACACACACACACACAACACACACACACACACACACACACACACGCACACACACACACACACACATAATTACAAACGTGACTCACCAATTTCCTCAGAATCCATCATCCTTGTCAAGATCGTTTAATTAAACACCATTCCAACCAGCACACCCACACCCCCACCCTCACACACACCTTCAAACAAGATAAATAATAACTCTAGGATCGTCCGAAATGTGTAGTTTTCAACAAGAAGAGGAACCACACACTCTCCCCCTCTCCCCCTCTCTCTCTCCCTACTCTCTCTCCAGCTCTCCCCCCATCTCCTCTTGAGGCAACAACGACCTCTTCACACACACACACACACACACACACAAGACTCAGAACTCGCGTCACACTTCAAATAACAAGAAATTCCGTTTAACACCACCCAGGTGGCAGTTTTAAATACTATCACATTTCTTTCCGTGAGCTGAGATTGGACTTAAGACTGAAATAAAAAAAATAAAAAAACCTCAACCAACTCCAACAACCTTGCCACGCAACAATACCCAAACTATTCTCTCCTAACAGATCCGCCAGAAGGACAGAATAGAGAGGGGAAAAAAAAACCACCACCACCACAACCACCACAACACCTCAAAATATATATTCTTTCGGTCACGAGCCACTAACCACACAACCACGCAACGAAGCACACTTAAAGAGTCGTTCTCTCTTGTGAAAAGCTGCTGCTCTTTTTTTTTTCTCTTTTTTTTAATATATATATTTTTTAAAATTAAAAACCACAGCTACTATCTACAAAATGGTTGCGAAAGAGGCAATCACCATATTATGCTCTCTCTCTCTCTCTCTCTCTCTCTCTCCTCTCTCTCTCTCTCCTCCTCTCTCTCTCTCTCTCCTCTCTCTCTGTCCCCCCCCCTCCCCCTACTCTCTCTCTCTCTCTCTCTGTCCCCCCCCCCCTCTCTCTTTCCCCCCCTCTCTCCATCTCCCCCCCCCCCCTCCTCTCTCTCCTCTCCTCTCTCTCTCTCTTCCTCTCCCTCTTTCTCTCTCTCTCTGTCCTCGCCCCTCCCCCTACTCTCTCTCTCTGTCCCCCCCCTCTCTCTTTCCCCCCCTCTCCCCCCCCCCTCTCTCTCTCTCTCTTCCTCTCTCTCTCTCTCTACTCTCTCTCTCCCTCTCTCTCTCTGTCCCCCCCCCCCCTCTCTCTCTCTCCTTCTCTCTCCCTCTCTCTCTCTGTCCCCGCCCCTCCCCCCTACTCTCTCTCTCTCCCCCCTCTCTCCCCATACTCTCTCTCCTCTCTCTCTCTCTCTCCCCCCCCGCCCCCCCTCTCTCCCCCACCTCTCTCTCTCTCCCCCCCCTGCCCCCCCCTCTCTCTCTCCCCCCCTGCCCCCCCCCCTCTCTCCCCCACCTCTCTCTCTCTACTCATTTTTTTTTCTACACGAAAAGTTGTCAGGCAACGCAGGGTAGGTCGGTTGAGAGGGTATAGCTTATATACATGTATGGAAGTTCGTGTTGTATTGGGGTGTAGCCTATAATAGTGGAAAAGGCACAGAGAGAGAGAGAGAGAGAGAGAGAGAGAGAGAGAGAGAGAGAGAGAGAGAGAGAGAGAGAGAGAGACAGACAGACAGACAGACAGACAGAGAGAGGGAGAGAGAGAGAGAGAGAGGTGTAGGTATAGGCCTACATGTATATATGTATGTTTGCCGAGGCGAAAATGGGTGTATAATAATGTGTACACACGGGGGGTGGAAAAATGGTTATAGGGGCAATGTATGGTGAGTGTGTGTTGTGTGTCGGGGTGGGGGTGGGGGGGAGGGGTGGGGAGGAGGTGGAGGTATGTGTTTGTCGTCAGGGTCACAAGGTCAGGCTGGTGAGCTGGTCAGCAGTACAGTAAGTAGTAGGCTAAGTGTCCAGCAGTCCTGGTACCTAGATACAAGCGACCTTCCTTGTTATGTAGGCAAGTGTCCAGTACTTGTACCCATATAAGTAACCCTCTCCCTTACTGCCCTGTCCTGTCTTGTTTGTAAACCCCAGCCAAGAAAGAGAGAGCCACAGCCTATGTCAACAATCTCTACCTTCTTTTGGACTCATGGGTGTGTGTGGGTGGGTCTAAAACGACCCAGAGAAAAAAAAAAGGTAAATGTGCCCCATAACCTACTAGGCCCTCGTAGAGGGAGGGGAAGAGAGGCGTCAGAGACCTTAGCTTCTCTAGGGGCCCAGCGTATTTTTGAGGGCGGCGCCCATCTCCTCTCTTATCTCCCTCGCTGCTTTACCGTCCCTGACCCTAAAAAGGGTAGGTGCCCGTTTACAGCTGGGTGAACTGGGGGACTGTTACTGAGGGTAAGGTGCGCAAAACGGTCACCCATCCACTTGGTAACCACGCTCGATGCTGCTTAACCCTAGCTTGGGGACAGCGAGTGCTCTGACCACTGAGTTAGCCTATCCCGTGAGCATGCCATGAGCTATTTGTTTATTACTGCTCTCATTATGTGTATGCACTGTCATCATATTTTCTGAACAAAGATCCATTTAAGAGAACAACAACAACAACAAAAAAGAACTTTTAAAACATCTGGCAAAACTGGCATATTCTTCACGAAAAAAAAAAAGACTAAAAAAAAAACCCACCCCTCCCTATCTGACCAAACTTGGCATATTCTTCAAACAAAAAAAAAGATTTTGATAACATCTACAGTGGCTGTTTTATACACATTAGCACTCGTTTCTCAAGTTTGGTTTTAAGACTTACCTAAAACGATATATATTTTAGAGAGAAAGAGCCCAAACCATACACATTTTAAACAGTTTGTGTAACTTCTGAATGCTCCCCCCCCCCTCCCCCCGTTACAAATAAAACCAGTCTTTTTCTTTCCCGCATAGCTCTCACAATAATTGCCTGCTTACACGTAACACAGAACATCTTGCGCCCAGGTTAAAACCTGTTCCGCTTTTCAGAAGAATAGGCCACTGTGTGCCGGTGGAAACAGATGACAAACTTTACAAAACTGCATAAACACAGGGAATTGGATGTAAAAACACACACGGGTGTTTATTTCCAGTATCCTCGAAAAAAAGACTAAATAGGTAAGATAGATAGATAGATAGATAGATAGATAGATAGATAGATAGATAGATAGATAGATAGATAGATAGATAGATAGATAGATAGACAGACAGACAGACAGACAGACAGACAGACAGACAGATAGATAGATAGATAGATAGATAGATAGATAGATAGATAGATAGATAGATAGATAGATACAGACACAGACAGACAGACAGACAGACAGATAGATAGATAGATAGATAGATAGATAGATAGATAGATAGATAGATAGATAGATAGATAGATAGATAGATATACAGATAAAATAAATAAATAAATAAACAAATAAGCGAAAAACACCCTTTGTTGCACAATCTGCGCAGCTAGCAAAATGAAATGCAGGGACTGGATGTAAAAAAAAGCACATGCGTGCTTATTCCATTATTCTCGATATAAAAGAAGAAAGAAAAAAAAACAATAAATAAATAAAAGTGTGACATATTGATACAGTTGGTTCACCATAGAGAACCAACAGGGATGAATAGTGACACCCATGGTTTACCGTAGTGCTTTACGGCGAGGAACCACAGAACAGCCAACTCAGTGAATATAATAGTGGTGGTAACAAGGGACAGCCTAGCATGCAATATTGATGAAGCAGCCAGTGACACAGTCTGTTTCTAAGTGTGCTGGTAGATAACCATGTCCACGGGAAATAACAACAACACAGCAACAGGAGCACTACTACTACTACTACTACTACTACTACTACTACTACTACTACTACTACTACTACTACTACTACTACTACTACTACTACTACTGCTACTACTGCTGCTACTGCTGCTGCTACTGCTACATACTACTACTACTACTACTACTACTACTACTACTACTACGACTACTACTACTACTACTTCCAAGACTACTACTATTTTTACTGCTACTACGACTGCTACGACCACTACTACTTCTACTATTATGACTACTGCTGCTGCTACTACACTGCTACTGCTACTACTACTACTACTACTTCTACTGCTTCTACTACTACTACACTACTATACTGCTACTACTGCTACTACTACTACTACTACTACTACTAACTACTACTACTACTACTACTGCTACTGCTACTGCTTCTGCTGCTACTACTACTACTACTACTACTACTACTACTACTGCTACTGCTACTGCTTCTGCTTCTGCTGCTGCTACTACTACTACTACTACTACATACTACTACTACTACTACTACTACTACTACTGCTACTGCTTCTGCTTCTGCTGCTACTCACTACTACTACTACTACTGCTCCTACTCCTCCTCCTCCTACTCCTCCTCCTCCTCCTACTACTACTACTACTACTGCCGCTGCTGCTGCGACGACGACGACGACTGCTACTACTGCTACAACTACAGCTACTACCTCTACTGTTACTACTTCGACAAGAACAAGGGCTACTATTAGGCTATACTCTCATTAACCCCGCTTTTTCACTTCGTCCTCTTGTTAGACATAATTAAAACACAGGCAAGCCAATACTTGGGGTATATTCTGGGTTAACTCAAATGGATTGTTATTATATTTCTTCATCCGTGTTTCAGTTCCCTATCCCGTTTCAGTTTCAGCCCGATTGTAACCCTATTTATAATTGTAAGTAAAGGTAAGAGTCAACTACATAATATATGTGTGAGCGTGTGTCTGCCTGCCTATTTGTCTGTCTCTATTTACACACACACACACACACACACACACACACACACACACACACACACACACACACACACACACACACACACACACACACCACACGCACGCACGCACGCACGCACTCACGCACACCACACACACACACACACACACACACAC
>CM060345.1:7526332-7528832 GCA_030674155.1 Stramonita haemastoma | reverse complement strand
TTCACCCATCTGTCAATGGGTACCTGCCCTCTTAAGGGTCAGGTAAGGTAAAGCAGAGAGGGAGAGGAGATGGGCCCTGCCCTCAACATGCTGGCCCCTAGAGAAGCTGAGGTCTCTGATGCCTTGCTCCTCTACAGCCACATAGACTATGGGACACCACCACCTACCTTATGTTTAATTTTCTTCTTTTTTTTTCACCCACTTACTCCCCCCCCCCCCCCCCCCCCCCCCCCCCCCAGCAAAACTTTTATGAGGATCATCACAAAGAATGACAGGAAACTGTGTAGTTTGCAGAAACACATGCAACCTACAAGATAATAATAACAATAGTAATGATAATAATGAAAATAAATGAAATTTATACGTGCTAAATCTTGTAAAAAGAGAAAGAGAAGAATGTAGAGAACAATGGCTATAGTTTTTATGATTAGTCAAAATCTTAATATTCAACAACCTGACCCAAAACGGCTCCTAGCCAAAAAGCAAGGCAGGTGCAAAGCGACCCATTTTTGTGGTGGAGTGTAATATATATATATATATATATATGTATGTATGTATGTGTGTATGTGTGTATGTGTGTATGTGTGTGTGTGTGTGTGGTGTGTGTGTGTGAGTGTGTGTGTGTGTGTGTTGTGTGTGTGTGTTGTTGTGTGTAGTGTATGTATGTATGTATGTATGTATGTATGTATGTAGTATTATATCATATATATATGTGTGGTGTGTGTGTGTGTGTGTGTGTGTGTGTGTGTGTGTGTGTGTGTGTGTGTGTGTGTGTGTGTGTGTGATGTGTATACATGTATATAAGACCTACAATATCTACAAATGACAAATATATATATATATATGGACAGAAAAAAAAGGCCACAAAAGATTGATATTAGGGTGAACAGGTGAATGGTAATGATATTTTGATGAAAGTGAGAACTACAGGTGAAAACATCACTACACTACTGGTATAGTAACTAGCTATAGTGGTCGTCTAACTGTGTCTCCGTTAAGTAGTGACGCAGGCGAAATGGTAAAAAAAAAAATCATGCAGTCCACTATATATATAAATATATATATATTAGTATAGAGGATCCACTGGATTATTTTTTTAAAAGTAAAAATTCACAACACAAATAATACACACACCCAAGTTTGTGAGCAAAAATCTTCCTCTCCCTTCAACTGAAATTTGGAAAGATGAGACAGAGAGAGGGAGAGACGGAGAGAGAGAGAGAGAGAGAGGAGAGAGAGAGAGAGAGAGAGAGAGAGAGAGAGAGAGAGAGAGAGAGAACAGACAGACAGACAGACAGACGAGACAGACAGACAGACAGACAGACACAGACAGACAGACAGACAGACAGACAGACAGACAGAGTCTTAATAGATTAAAAAAAAATTCTAATGAAACAATCAGAAAGATCCTCTATAAAATATTGCAAAAAAAAAGAAAAAGATCAAAGAAGCTAACACTAAACACTCCATTCAAAAACAATTGTCACATTTTTCATTCAGTCTTAACATTCAGATATCAACTTGAAAAAAAAAAAGGATGCAACATACCATTTAAAACAGAAAAAAAGGAATTATGTTCTCGTTTGTAACACATACCAAACATTTTCATAGTTTTTTTTCCCCATTATTTTGTTTAGAATAAACAACATACAGTCTCTTGAATTTTTTGGGGATGTGTTCAAAATATAGAAAAATATTTTGTAATACTAAACACATCATAGACACATCACATAATATTTGAATATATAGCCCAAGATTGAAAAAAAAAAAAAAGTCCCCAAAACAACAGATATCACAATCCATCAACATTTTGTACACACAAGAAAATAACAAAAAACAGTAATGAAAGATATATACATACATCACCTTTTTTTTTTTCTTTAATATCGATATCACTAGTAACAGGTATAACAGTAACAACAACAACAACAACAACAACAACAACAAACCAACAACAAAAAAGAGGGAAAGAAGGAAAAAAAAAAAAGAAGAAGAAAATGACAGTAAACAAGCTCTGTGACTGTGTATGTCTGCGTAGTCTACTAGATATTTAGTGAAGTAAAGTATTTTCCTCTGTGTGTGTGTGTGTGTGTGTGTGTGTGTGTGTGTGTGTGTGTGTGTGTGTGTGTGTGTGTGTGTGTGTGTTGTGTGTGTGTGTGTGTGTGTGTGTGTGTGGTGTTGTTTGTGTGTGTGTGTTGTGTGTATGTGTGTGGGTGCGTGTGTGTACATGCACGTGCATGTGTCTAGATGTGCATGCATCCATGTGTGTGTGTGTAAATGTTTGTGTTGTGTGTGTGTGTGTGTGTGTGTGTGTGTGTGTGTGTGTGTGTGTGTGTGTGTGGTGTGTGTGTGTGTGTGTGTGTGTGTGTGTGTGCAAATGTGCATACATATACACGTATATGCAATTGACTTGCAGGTGTACATGAACATAAAAAAAATATAAATAATCTTGTTTCTTTGGCCAGTTTTCATATCGGTACACAGTTCTCATAGTAAGGAA
>CM060345.1:7516332-7523832 GCA_030674155.1 Stramonita haemastoma | reverse complement strand
TACACACACAATGAGGAAACAAGTTTCAGAAAATGACACATCAAAAATTAAGATGAACACCTCCCCCCCTCCCCCCACCCCACCAAAATGAACTTTATAGCTCAAAGTACAAGATTTTGTATCTTTTGGTGGACCTAAAAAAAAAAAAAACCGACAAAATTTATGTCCATTGCTCTTATAAAGATGAGGTCCTGAAATCCCCGAATGCAGAATGCAGCTACCTTCATGGTGGGCAAAAAAAGGTCGCATACCAAAATCTCAATACTGGTGAACCTCGAGCTCTAGCTGAGAAATAGAAAAAAAAAATAAAAGATTGGATGAAAATAGTGTTTTGCTAGGTATCAAAAATGTTCAAAGACAAACATTATTTTCTGTGTTACTTTTAAAAAAAAAAAAAAAGAAATACTACGTGCAAACTGATGAAGACATTTCAAAAAAAAATTAAATTCTTATATTTTGAGGATAATGATCAAACACTCCTGGCTATTTATTTTTTATTTTTTATTTACATCTAGTCCCCTGTGTACATGATTTTGTAAATTTGATCATCCATTCCTATTGGCAAAAAAAATCGACCTACAAAATATATGAAATTCAAATACTTTCATTATCTCAAAGACAAAGAAATTCAGAATATATATAGAATACATACTAAAGATCCCTCATACTATATGAAAGCTAGCTTGTAAGTCTGTGAATTAACACTAAGTTTGTTTGTGTTTTTTTCTTTTGGCTAGAAACTTTCAGAAAAGTCACCTGATTCTATCAAGGTAAACACCACACACATGCACACACACACTGAAGACAGAAACTTGTCAGTTCTGTTAATATTAATGACAATAAAATATTTCATGAAGAAATCAAGTTACTTGTCTCCACCATAAAGAAACGTGTCAGAAAGAGAGTAAAAAAACTATTCAAGATGAATTTTTTTGACATTCTTACCATCTATCAACAACTTGAGAAAAAGAGAAAGAGAGAGAGAAAAGAGAGAAAAGAGAAGAAGAGAGAAGAGAGAGAGAGAGAGAGAGAGAGAGAGAGAGAGAGAGAGAGAGAGGAGAGAGAGAGAGAGAGAGAGATTGAAACATAATATACAAAAAAATATGAAGAGATCTGAATGTCCTTTTTCCAAAGGGCAGTGTTTTCAGATGAAAATGACCAAACAGAACAGTCTTAACCAAAAAAAAAGAAACCATAGACCCTAGTCATAGTAATTGCCATTAAAAAAAAACAATTGCCATTAAAAAAACAACAACAGCTCTGTGTGTGTGTGTGTGCTGTGTGTGTGTGTGTGTGATGTGTGTGTGTGTGTGTGTGTGTGTGTGTGTGTGTGTGTGTGTGTGTGTGTGGTGCATGTGTGTGCATGCACTTCGCACATGCATGCGTGCATGCCTGTGTGTGTATGTGTGCGCAAGTGTGTGTGCAGTGCATGCGTGTTTCTAACCATTCTATGTAGTAGTTCTTTTTTTGTTTTTATTTCAAATAATGATAATAAAATAATATTTTTTTTAAATGTACACACTACTACATCTTGTCCCAAAACAAAAAAAACTCAAACAAAAGGAGATTTCACGACCCAGGTTAACTCCCATGACAAGTTTTTTTCCCCTTAGCAAAACAATACCACTCTATACCCAAACAATCTATACTTTTTCATTCATTTCTTTAATATTATATTTTTTTTTTGCATAATTTTTGTCCACTTTACAAAGTATTGCTACAAAAAAAAAAATGTGCATCAGAAACTCAGAAAATTAAAACAAAACAACAACAACAAAACACACTTAATGTATCTTCAATGCAAATTTATATAGACAGAAGCAGTTTAAGACCCACACCCCCCCCCCCACCCCCTCCCCTTCCCCCACAGAAAAATGGGTGGAAAAAGTAATAAAAAAAAAAAAAAAAAAAAACAGTTAAAAAGATGCCATGTACTCCACACAATGCTGCATGCAAAAAAAACCTCCTGGCCGTGACCTTTCTTCGCACCACCACGCCTTGACCCTTGACCCTTGACCTACAAGTGGGATTTGGTCGGCTGCTGAATGAATCCTTGCATCACGTCGATGGGGAGGGGGAAGATGATGGTGGAGTTTTTCTCCGCGGAGATGTTGTTCAGCGTCTGAAGGTAGCGCAGTTGCAGGGCTGCAGGGGATTCCGTGATGACGTCGGCTGCCTCTTTCAGAGCGCGGGAAGCCTTCTGCTCTCCCTCTGCCGCAATCACCTGTATAGACACAGAGTAGGCACTCATCAGTCTTGGAAGACTATGGAGTTGCACTCTAGTCTTTAGAGCACAAAGCCTGGGTAGGTAAGTAAGTATGGAGGGCAAGCTGTTACCCATGCAGCAGACCCCCCCCCCCCTCTCCATGCCACTGGAATGATCCATTAGAAAGGCAACGACCGATACGAATGGTTCCAGTACCATCGCAGGAGCCACCAGAACGTTGCCATATACCTACAGCCCCGAGCCGCTCTAGGACTCCCAACTCCCCGATTTTTTCGCAGGGATGGTGTCTAAACACGACACCTGTGGCATACTGGTTTTTTATTAATAATTTTGTCATCCGCTCCTACCGGCACATGATGGCCTGCTCTTCCAAAAGGCGGAGGGGTTGTTTGTTTGTTTGTTTATTCTTTTATATCAAGGATAATGGAATAAGCACTCCATGCGCTTTTTTTTTTTTTACATCCGGTCCCCGTTGTATGCAGTTGTGTAATCCTGTGTCATCTGTTCCCACCGGCACACAATGGCCTACTTTTAGAAAAGCGGAACAGGATTTAACGGTGCGCAAGATGTTCTGCGTGCGTTCGCACATGGGGCCTTGGTTTACAGTCTCATCCGAATAACTTTGACATTCAGTTGATTTTTTGGTCAAACTGGGAAGAAAAGGCGAGGCTGGGTAGAAACCCAGAACATCACGGTTTACTTGTTGGAAGGCGAACGTCTTAACCATCCTGCCACCTTCCTTCCTGTAGATACACAGACACACAACATAATGGTCTAGGAACTGGTCACCAAAGACAGCAAAAGAACCCAAACACCCCCCAAAGAACAACAACAATAACAACAACAACAACAAAAACAACAAAAACATAAAAACCCCACCAACAACAGAGCATTTTCTCTCTCTCTGTCTTTGTCTCTGTTTTTCTCTCTCTCTCTTTCTCACCAAAGTCATCAACGCTATAAATAGACCACAGTCTCTCTCTCTCTCTCTCTCTCTCTCTCTCTCTCTCTCTCTCTCTTCTCTCTCTCTCTCTCTCTCTCTCTCTGTGTCTTTGAACAAATTTGTTATATGCACATACATCCACTCCCCCATCTCCCACTTCGTTTTGAATTGTGGCCCAAGGCTGATGTTCAATAAAAACATTTTCATTTCATTTCATTTCATCTCTCTCTCTCTCTCTCTCCCTCCCGTTCTTTCTGTGTCTATCTCTCTGCTTGTCTCTGTTTCTCTCTCTCTCTCTCTCTCTTTGTCTGTCTGTCTGTCTCTCTGTCTGTCTGCCTCTCCTCTTTTCTCTCTCTCTCTCCCTCTCTCTCTCCCCCCTCTCTCTCTCCCCCCCCCCTCTCTCTCTGTCTGTCTGTCTCTGTGTGTGTGTCTCTCTCCCCCTTCTCTCTGTCTCTCTCCCCTCTCTGTCTGTCTCTCTGTACGTCTGTCTGTCTGTCTGACCCCTCTCTTCTCTCTCTCCTCTCTCTCTCTCTGTCTGTCTGTCTTCTCTCTCACCTTAGCGCGTGCTTCACGTGCAGCCTCTGCCTCGGCAGCCATTGCTCGTTGAAGCTGCACCGGCAGACGGACATCTTTGCTGTGAAAACAGACAGACAGGAAGAGTGCCAGGGGTGATTTCCTCCTCATCTGTCTAGGAGTTTTGTGGTCAGTTTCTAGTTTTGGTTGTTGTTTTTTTCTCTTCTTCTTCTCTCTTACCATGGCTAAACGATCAGAATCCGTGAATTTTATACTATCAGAATCTGTCAACTTTAGGATATAGCGCTATGTAAATTCCATGTATTATTATTATTATTATTATCATCTCATCAATCATCATCATCATCATCATCATCATCATCATCATTATTATTATTATTATTATTATTATCATTATTATTATTATTTTAATTTTTTTTTATTATTACACCATCAGAACCTGTCAACTTTATACCATCAGAATCTGTCAACTTTATACTATCAGAATCAAATCTGTCAACTTAATACTTCAGAATTTGTGAACTCTGAACCATCAGAATCTGTGAACTTAATACCATCAGAATCTGTGAACAAACTATCAGAATCTGTGAACAATGAACTAGCAGGTAAAGGTATGTTACCTCCTCAGTGTAACTTTAGTCAACAATTAAATTACCTTTTGCCTTAAAGCTGGCGAAACGCTATAGCAAAATACTCACCGTCCCACCATGCTTGTCTCTCAGTATAACTAAAGCACTAACTGCCTTTTATTCTGCCTTAAAACTGGCGACGGGATAGCTCAGCGGTCAGAGCACTCGCTTTCCCCAAGCTAAGGTTAACGCAGCATTGAGCGTGGTTACCAACTGGATGGCTGACTTGTTTTGCACGCCTTGGCTTCAGTATAGTACCCCATTTCACCCAGTTGTCAGTAGGTACCTGCCCTCTTTAGGGAAAGGAAAAAGGTAAAGTAGCGAGGGAGAGGAGATGGGCGCCGCCCTCAATAAGCTGGCCCCTGGAGAAGCTGAGGTCTCTGATAGGCCTACCTCGCTCCTCAACGACTGCTTAGGCTAAGGGAACATCTTTACCCTTTTATTAAATTTCCCTCTTAGTCCTCGATCCGGGATTTGCCAGAATTTCCCCATCACGCTGTGCCATCCTAATTGCACCACATTTCACATAGTTATCAGCTAGACTAAAACCCTGTAACGTCTAAGTAATGGTAGCGCGAGCTGAGTATTGTGGTGTAGTATTAGAAGGAGGAAAAGGCCAGCCAGCAGGTGTGCCTGACCTGATTTCGTGATGGAATGCGAAATCTAGGGGTAGTTTGTGTTCAGAGACACCGCGAGAGGGTTAATTTTTTTAACGGTAAAGCTGGCAAACTGTCATGGCGAAATTTATACTCACACTTCCACCCGTTCCACCTTCACCCCCCATGGGTCAGTGGCCTCGTCCAGGGAACTCTGCAGACAGAGACAGAGAAACACACCACCGCTACAGTACAGACATTCCCTCTAAATGATGATATGATGATGGTGATGATGATGATGATGATGATGATGATGATGATGATGATGATGATGATGATGGGATGATGATGAGATGATGATGACGATGATGACGATGATGATGATAAAGAAGATGATAGACAGACAGAGTCAGAGAAAAACATCACCGCTACAGTACAGACATTCCCTCTAAATGATGATGATGATGATGATGATGACGATAATGATGATGATGATGATAGACAGACTCAAAGACTGAAGAGGGGACAGACAACGGGTGACGTGAGTGTACAGTTAAAACGTCAGGGGACAAACAAAGGTGTGGACTGCGGAAACGTCAGAGAACAAACAAAGGGTGACACATGGAAACCGTTGTAACGTCAGGGGGCAAAGGTGACGTGTGTATACGGTTGTGATTTCAGGGGACAAACAAAGGGTGACATATAAGTACCGTTGTGACGTCAGGGGACAAACAGAAAAAGGGTGACATATGTGTACCGTTGTAACGTCAGGGGACAAACAAAGAAAAGGTGACATATGTGTACCGTTGTGACGTCAGGGGACAAACAAACAAAGGTGGTTGTGTACAGTAAAGTCGGGGACAAACAAGTTTACTTGGAAACGTCAGGGAACAAAGGACGTGATGTACCGATGTAAACGTTCATAGACAAACAGAAAGGGTGACTTATTGTACCGATTGTAACGTCAGGATCAAGGGTGAGTGTTACAAGGAAACGTCAGGGGCAAACAATGGTGACACATGTGTACCGTTGTGACGTCAGGGGACAAAGAGTGACGTGTGTGTACAATGGAAACGTCAGGGGCAGAACATCCAAAGGATTCTGAATGGGCGTGTCAAATCTGGCAACCCATCACAATAGGTACAAACAATACGATCACACACTAGTTAATCTGCCTTTATGTGGATGGGAGAAAGATGATGGAAGTACATTTTGTGTTCTGTTGTCCCTGCCTTAGACAGACTTAAGACAGCGATTCATTCCGTGAAATAATTATTATCAACAACCATGTTGTTTAAGCTAAGTTTGTTGATGGCAACTGCAAGGCATTCTGACGTTTGGAATTTTTTCTCTTTTTCTGCATAAAGCATTTAAGCTTCGGATACTGCAACGTCACAGATGATTGTTTTTAATATGATGTTAACTGTGATGATGCATTGATTTTGTTTTTTGTTCTTTCATCGAGTGTTATTGTATTTCTCTTTTTGTTCACCACCCTTCATGAAGGGCGATGGCCTAAACATGAATAAATATTCCGAACCTCTCTCTCTCTCTCTCTCCTCTCTCTCTCTCTCTCTCTCTCTCTCTCTCTCTCTCTCCTCTCTCTCTCTCTCCTCTCTCTGGATTTTGCTCTGCTCTCCACTCTCCCCAAAAGTCCTCGGATGAGACTTTAAACCGAGGCCCCGTGGCGAATGCACGCAGAACATCTTGCGCACACGTTAAATCCTGTTCCGCTTTTCGTAAGAGTAGGCCATCTTGTGCCGGTGGGAACAGATGACAATATTTACAAAACTGCTTACACACGGGGACCGGATGAAAAAAAAGCACATGATTGTTTATTCTGTTATCCTCGATATAAAAGAATGAAAATCTCTCTCTCTCTCTCTCTCTCTCTCTCTCTCTCTCTCTCTCTCTCTCTCTCTCTCTCTCTCTCTCTCTCTCTCACCCCGAAAGACTTATGAGATAACAATTCTCTCCCATACCGACGTCCGCTACGCTTATTATTGCATGATGATCAATGGTGATGAGGATGATGAATGCTGCTGCTGTGGAAGTGCATCCGCTTGGAGACTCCTTGACAGGGTTTGTACTCTACGCTTATTGTCATAATAATTTATATCCCGGCGTCAACCGAGTCACAACCACATCACTCACCGCCACATCACAACACAAAAAAAACACCACATTGGGATGAGGCTATAAACCAAGAGTCCGTGTGCCCAAACGCACGCAGAACATCTGCGTACCACAGTTCAAACCTGTTCCGCATTTCGGATGAGTAGGCCATTTGCGCCGGTGGGAAGGGATGACAATATTATTTTTAAAAAAAACCCCACATAGACACAGGGATAGGATGTAAACCCCTTCCAAAAAAACCCAACAACCCCCCCCCCCCCCCCCCCCCAACAAAATCACATGAGCGCTTATTCTATTATCTTTGAAATGACAGATTTTTTTTAAAATTAAAAAAAAGACAGCGAACATTCAAACCTTTGCCTCAATCACATCACTCACAACCACATCATATATAACATAAAACCACACATCGACAACAGCACACATCCAAACCCG
>CM060345.1:7506332-7508832 GCA_030674155.1 Stramonita haemastoma | reverse complement strand
ATCTATATATATATATATCCCCTCCCTCCTCTCTCTTCCCCTCTCTCTCTCCCTTTCTCTCCCCGCTCCCTCTTTCTTTCTCTCCCTCTCTCTCTCCCCTTCTCTCTCCTTTTCCATCCCTCTCTCCATCCCTCTTCTCTCCCCTTCTCTCTCTCCACCCCCCTCTCCCTCCCTCCTCCTCTCTCTCTCTCTTACTGCCAATCAATGAGTTCTAGATGGCGCGAAACAAAAGAGTGTAGGCCAAAGCGACACAAAAGCGCACACACATAGAACATTATGTATTAGACGACAACTCAGCCCACATGGAAATGATGCAATCGTATGGAGCAGAGAGGACAAAGGCCTGACGAATGAATATTTATTTATTTATCTATTTATTTATTCATTTATTCTTTTATATCGAGGATAATGGAATAAGCACTCATGTACCTTTTTTCACACCCAGTCCCCGTGTGTATGCAGTTTTGTAGATCCCGTTCAAGGGGATTTTCACTGCAGACTCCACTCTCCCCAAAAGTCTTTCGGATGAAACTGTATACCGAGGCCTCGTGCGCGAACGCACGCAGAACATCCTGCGCACAAGTTAAAGCCTGTTGTTCCGCTTTTCGAAAGAGTAGGCCATAGTGCGCCGGTGGGAACAGATGACAAAACTGGACAAAACCACATACACACGGGGACCGGATGTAAAAAGAGTTAATTCCATTATCCTCGATATAAAAGAATAAATAAATAAATGAATCTACAAGGCGTGGAATGTCAGACGTCTTACCCACTCACCTATAACATAATAATCCAGTCAAGTTGAAAGAATAAAGGTAAAGGTGTCCCATAACCTAGGCGGTCGTAGGGGAGCGAGGCATCACAGACCTCAGCTTCTCTAGGGGCCAGCATAATGAGGGCAGGCGCCCATCTCCCTCTCCCTCGCTGGTTTACCTTCCCTGACCCTACAGAGGGCAGGTACCCATCTACAGCTGGGCGAACTGGGGAGGGGACTGTACTGAAGCCAAGGCGCGCAAACGGTCACCCATCCAACTGGTAACCACGCTCGACGCTAGCTGCTTAAACAACGTTTTTACGGTTTAATTACTCCTTTATTTATACACGTAAAATCTTCATATTCGGTGGAATCATGCACAGATATATAATAAACAAAGTCATAAAATTTGAGCTTGATAGAGCTAACACTGACAAAGTTATGATAATTTAAATGAGAGTCTGGGTAATTTTTTCACCCACAGGGTCTGGCGAAGGTTAACTTGACTGGGGGAAAGCGAGCGCTCTGACCACTGAGCTATCCCTATAACATATAATCCAGTCTAATTGAGAGAATACAGACGAGAAAGAAGACAGACAGGCAGACAGGAGGGAAATGAGAAATGAACGAAGTCAATGAAGACTTTAGCTGAAAACGAAACAGACCCGCGAGAAATCCGCAGTGGAGAGAGAAAAGACAGAAGAAGAAGGACTTATACGGAATACATGAATATAATTTTGTTTTCTTTTCTTCTGCCTTTTCTCGACAAGAATTCCCCAAGGTTTCACCAAATGGTGAGATTTTTGTGTATGCGACCGAGTTTGTTTATATGTATGTATGTATGTATGTATGTATGTATGTATGTATGTATGTATGTATGTATGTATGTATGTATGTATGTATGTATAAATTTTGTATTTTTGTACTTTTGTACCACTTTATGTCACAGCAGATTTCTCTGCGTGAAATTCGGGCTGCTCTCCCTGGGGAGAGCGCGTCGCCACAAGTGCAGCGCCTACCCATTTTCTTTTTCTTTTTCTTGCATGCAACTGTATTGATTTCCCTATCAGTGTTTTCTTTCTACAGGATTTTGCCAGGGTCAACCCCCTTGTTGCCGTGGGTTCTTTTACGTGCGCTAAATAGTGATGTGTAACACACGGGACCTCGGTTTATGGTCTCATCAGAAAGACTAGCGCCCAGACCACCCACTCAGGGTCTAATGGATGGGGAAAAAGTTTTGGGCTCTAAACGGGGTACGAACCACCGCATACTCCGACCCGGACTTTTTGCTTTCTAGGCAAGGCCCGTTACCACCTAGACCATCGATATATATATCCCACCATTTAAGGTAGCCACATTCCGATTTCGGGAATGGTGCCCTAACACAACACCTGCAAACCTGCAGGGGTTTGTTTTGTATTTTTTTTTTAGAAAAAGAAATACTCATCCATTTCTAACAGAACGAAATACCCTACTCTTCCGAAAGGCAGAACCAGTTTATAGAAAAAACAAAAAAAAACGAAACGTATTTATTGACTTTTGACACTGTTGAATCCCACTCTTACTGAATCTTTGGTTGGGGTGGCTTGGGATGGGGAGAGGGGGGTAAGTGGGGGTGGGGGATGGTTGTGGGAGGCTTGGGAGGCTTGGGAGGGGGGGGGTGGGAGGTGACAGACTAGCATCAGAACACGGAAAAGCACTCGCAACGGCTTTTTATGGGCAACACGACCTGTCTTTTGAACATCG
>CM060345.1:7481332-7483832 GCA_030674155.1 Stramonita haemastoma | reverse complement strand
TTGTTGTATTGTACTGAATTGTATTGCTCTGTATTGTATTGTACTGTATTGTATTGTGCTGTTCGTGTGGCCGTCTACAGAATACTTGTTGACTTTGTACATTTGCTGTTTCGTTTTGGCTTTGTACTGTACTGTATTGTATTGTATTGTATTGTATTGTATTGTATTGTATTGTGCTGTATTGTGTTGTACTGTACTGTATTGTGCTGTTCGTGTGGCCGTCTACAGAATACCTCTTGACTTTATACATTTTGCTGTTTCTGTTTTGGCTTTGTACTGTATTGTATTGTATTCTATTGTATTGTATTGTATTGTGCTGTATTGTGTTGTACTGTACTGTATTGTGCTGTTCGTGTGGCCGTCTACAGAATACTTGTTGACTTTGTACATTTTGCTGTTTTCTGTTTTGGCTTTGTACTGTAGTGTATTGGACTGTATTGTGCTGTATTGTGTTGTACTGTACTGTATTGTGCTGTTCGTGTTGCAAGTCTACAGAATACTTGTTGACTTGGTACATTTTGCTGTTTCTGTTTTGGCTTTGTACTGTACTGTATTGTATTGTATTGTATTGTATTGTGTTGTACTGTATTGTATTGTGCTGTTCGTGTTGCACGTCTACAGAATACTTGTTGACTGTGTGCATTTTGCTGTTTCTGTTTTGGCTTTGTACTGTACTGTATTGGACTGTATTGTACTGTATTGTATTGTATTGTGCTGTATTGTGTTGTACTGTACTATATTGTGCTGTTCGTGTTGCAAGTCTACAGAATACTTGTTAACTTTGTACATTTTGCTGTTTCTGTTTTGGCTTTTGTACTGTATTGTATTCTATTCTATTGTATTGTATTGTGCTGTATTGTGTTGTACTGTACGGTACTGTATTGTGCTGTTCGTGTTGCAAGTCTACAGAATACTTTTTGACTTTGTTTTTGTTTGTTTGGTTGTTTTTTGTTTTGTGCTTTGTATTGTTCGTGTTGCAGTAGAGATATGTTTACTTTGTTTGCTGGTATTGTACTGTATTGTATTGTATCGTATTGTATTGTACTGTACTGTATTGTGCTGTACTGTATTGTATTGTACTGTACTGCATTGTACTGTACCGCATTTTTATTACTCGTGTTGCAGTATAGAGAATACTTGTTTACTTTGCTGTTTTTTTGCTGTCTGCTGTATTGTATTGTATTGCACTGTCCGAGTTGCAGACCACAGACCATTTGTTTTCTCCTGCTTATTTTTCAGAGAGACTTCAAAGATAACAATTATCTCCCACGCCCAAGTCATATGCGCTGGGTCTGACTTGTCAGGCGCTTAACGGCAGCGCAAAGCCTTTTCGTTCATGCGATAGACTAGGATACGACGACGAAGAAGAACAACAAGAAAACCAGTCGTCAATCCGACTCATCTATCTATCTATCTATCTATCTATCTATCTATCTATCTATCTATCTATCTATCTATTATCTATCTATCTATCTATCTATCTGTCTGTCTGTCTGTCTGTCTGTCTGTCTGTCTGTCTGTCTGTCTGTCTGTCTGTCTGTCTGTCTGTCTGTCTATCCGTCTATCCATCCATCCATCCATCTGACTGTCTGTCTGTCTGTCTGTCTATCTATTCGATAAATCGATCGATCGATATATATCTATCGATCTAATCCCTCCCATCCTCCATATCTTTTTTGTATTTTGTGCCACTTTATCTCTCTCTCTCTCTCTCTCTCTCTCTCTCTCTCTCTCTCTCTCTCTCTCTCTCTCTCTCTCTCTCTCTCTCTCTCTCTTCATATATGGGGACGGGATAGCGTGGTGGTCAAAACATTGCGCTCGCAATTTGACGACCCGGGTTCGATTCCCAATCGAGCGGATTTTTCATCAGTGCTGACTCCACTTTCCCCAAAAGTCCTGCGATAAGACTATAAACCGAGGCCCCATGTGCGAACGCACGCAGAACATCTTGCACACACGTTAATTCCTGTTCTGCTTTTCGTAAGAGAAGGCCATCGTGTGCCGGTGGGAACATAATATGACATTTACAAAAACTGCATACACACGGGGGGCTGATGCAAAAAACCACAAGAGTGCTTATTCCGTTATTCTCGATATAAAAGAATAATTCAAAATCAAATCAATCTTTCTCTGTCTGTCTGTCTGTCTGTCTGTCTGTCTGTCTGTCTGTCTGTCTGTCTGTCTGTCTGTCTGTCTGTCTCTCTCTCTCTCTCTCTCTCTCTCTCTCTCTCTCTCTCTCTCTCTTCTGGGACTGGGTGTAAAAAAGCACACGAGTGCTTATCTATTATCCTCGAATAAAAGAATTTTGCCTTGCCTTGTCACTCTCTCGATCCACCATCCATGCAAAAATCCGCCCAATCAATCACCCACCGATAGATAGATCCCTTCCTTCATCCATCCATCCATCCATCCATCCACAAATCCATCCATCCACAAATCCATCCATCCATCCACAAATCCATCCATCCACAAAATCCATCCATCCACAAATCCATCCATC
>CM060345.1:7446604-7457363 GCA_030674155.1 Stramonita haemastoma | reverse complement strand
TTTGTTTTTTTTTTTTTTTTTTTTTTTTGTGTTTGTGTGTGTGGTGTGTGTTGTGTGTTGTTTGGTGTGGTTGTTGGTGTGTGTTGTTGCGTGTGGGTTGTGTGTGTGTTGTTGTGTGACACAGACTACAGTCAACATTTCATTTTCTTAATCTTTTTTCCGTCTTCCCCTTCTTTCTTTCTCCTGCAAAACTAACGAGATAACGTTTTCGAGTTATGCATAGAACAGAAGAAAACTTAGACGAAGTAGTTTTAAAAGGAGATGTCGCAATTTTCTTTTTTAATTTAAGTGAATCCCTCTCTCACTTCCCTGGTATCTATCTTATCCACTAACGTCTGCATGCTCTCTCTCTCTCCTCCTCCTCTCTCACTCTCTCTCCTCTCTCTCTCTCTCTCCCTTACCCGTGGGTGTGTAGTGCTTGGTCTTCTACTGTGCTTGTCATTAATTTTTGCGCTGGTCTCAGCCAACACATTCTGACAGCAGAGCAGTTCATTTTCTAGTACAGGTTTGCATGCTGGGTGTGTTCGCGTTTCAGTAACTTAACCAACGTTGACATGAATAACGAGATCTTAGCAAGCATATTTTGATCTTAATGCATGCGTGTGTATACACACAAAGCACTGGCAGGTCTGCACTTGACGTTGACCTGGAAGATCATAAAAATCACCATCTTTAATTCACCAGACCCTGTCGCGGAGATTCGAACCCGCGACTCATGAGTCCCAAGGGATTGAAGTCCAGTGATCTTAACCACTCGGCTATAGCGTCCCTCGTGCACGCAATGAGCCCCTCTTTGCAGTTGATAATTATGCTGAGAAAGAGTTTGGATTAGGAAGAGGGAACATAGGTAGCCTACGGGTGGGCTATACAACACTGCCAATGACCTGTTGTATTTTAGAATATTGTTTTGCTGGCAAATGGAGTCATATGATTATAGGTATCTGTCATTATTATTATTATTATTTTTAGTGTATTTGGAGACGGGATAGCTCAGTGGTTAGAGCACTCCCTTTTACCCAAGTTAGTTAGTTAAAGTCTGTCCCGAGCCTAAGGCTCATCAGGCCGGTGCTTATCCCGGTTTCTGTGGCGTTAAGCGACTGAGAGTCATAGACTCCCCCCTGGATAGGACGCCAGTCTATCGCAGGGTTAACCCCCAACACAAGGTTGGTACCCTCCTTTTACACCTGGGTGGGCTGAGAAAATAGCCGTAAAGTGCCTTTTCCAAGGGCACAATGCCATAGCCGAAAGCTGGGATCGAACCCGCAACCTTTAGATTATGAGTCCAACACCCTAACCACTAGACTACAGCAGCGGCTCCCTTTATCCAAGCTAAGGTTTAATTATGCAGCATTGAGCGTGGTTACCAAAAAGATAGTGACTGTTTGCACGCCTTGGCTTTAGTACAGTCCACCCAGCTGTAAATGGGTACCTACCTGCCCTCTTTAGGGTCAGGGAAGGTAAAGCAGCGAGGGAGAGGAGATGGGCGCCGCCCTCAACATGCTGGCCCCTAGAGAAGCTTGAGGTCTCTGACACCTCGCTCCACTACGACCACACAGGGTATGGGACACCTTTACTGTCTTGATTTTACTCAACCCTTAAAAGTTGCCATTGCTTAAGGTGAGACACTGGTGTTGAAACTGATGAAATTTTGTTTACAAGCCCATGTTGAAAGTTATGCCATATATTGAAAGGGCATCACTTGTAAAGCATAAAAATAAAGAAAAATACTCAGTTTTCTGCACTTTTGCCATGGAAACAATCCAATATGGCCACCAAAACTCAATATTTCAAACTCCTAAGCCTTTTCATCTATAACAAGTACGAGTAACCTGTTTCTACAGTTATATTTTACGGTCTGAATTCTTCCATTTTAGACAGGGAAATCTCCATAAATGCATCCAGCAATTTTTAATTCTAAAAAAACATGTTTTTGGCCACTTTTGGCCCTGTGTCTCACCTTAAAGGAAACGAATTTGCCGAAACGTCAAGTTTAAAAAAAAGAAACATGCTCCAACAAAACCAAACGCTGAATTGGAAGCAAACCAAACCAGACTTACCTTTTTGGATGTGTAGATGATGACACTAAGAATTCATTTCATTCGCGCACATTTCATTTGTTTTCTCTCAAACAATGTGGACAATGACCACATTACTGGATTCCCTGCAATCGATGAAGAAGATGAATACACACTGAGGAAGAGAATGGAAAAACGGAAGGTGTTTCAGAGGCTTAGAAAGTTATCTCCCTTCTGTAGAGTGGCGGTGTGCTGGGTTTTTTCTTTTGATTTTGTTGTTGTTTTGTTCTGTGTTTCTTAATATTTTTTGTGAAAGTTGTTTTCAATTCCACCTAAACTGACGAGTTTGCGTTTATTAAAAAAATAACAACGAACAAACAAAAAAACAAAACAAAAACGCTGTTCATGTAACCAGTTTTTATGTGTGCGGTGTGTTGTGTGTGTGTGTGTGTGTGTGTGTGTGTGTGTGTGTGTGTGTGTGTGTGTGTGAGAGAGAGAGAGAGAGAGAGAGAGAGAGAGAGAGAGAGAGAGAGAGAGAGAGAGAGAGAGAGAGAGAATTAGTATACTTATGTCTCCTGTATTTGTGGTTACACCATTTAACATTTTTATGACATGGATTACTTTATCACAAAAAAAAAAGAAGAAAAGAAACAAAGAAACATCGTAAACTTAACTGTAAGAAAATGCTCTTTGACATAATGAGTCATGTTTGTTGTTGTTTCTGTTTGGTATTAATGTTGTTCTTTCTTTTTAATTCACATTATTATCTGAATTCTCCATTCATGGTGACTGATCCACTCAGATTTACACACACACACACACACACACGTATACACTGAATACACACGAGGACTGGATAAAAAAGAAAGCACACGAGTGCTTATTCCATTATCCTCGATATAAAAGAATAAAATGAAACAAAATAAATTAATAATACACAATCCTCTCTCCCACATTCCATTATTCTCGATATAAAAGAATAAAAAACAACAACAACAACAACGACACCACCACACACACACACAAACACACACACACACACCACACCACACAACCACACACAACACACACACACAACACACACACACACACACACACAAACGCACACACCTCCACACTCTCTCTCTCTACGGCAATAATCAATCTCGTTTTGTTTCGTTGTTTATTTTGCTCTTGTATTTTTGTTTTCCTATTTATTTGTTTATATTTTGTCAGTGGAAAAAAAAATTCTCCCCGTCTTCACGCTGTGGTAGCTTTGAATTAGCAAACAAGGATACACAGTTGGTGTTTTGTTAAGGTTGGGCGTTTCGGATGGGTGAACACAGCATGCACACCAATACAATTATCACATTTCGCTTGGGGGGCTATCCTAGCTGACAGCTTTCGTTTCATAGATGCTATTGAAAAATGGAGATACACAGACAGGTAGACATACACCGCGCGCTACACACACACACACACACATGCGCGCGCGCGCGCAAAACACACACAGACACACTCGCACACACACACTCACAGCTCACACCACACACACACGCTCGCGCGTTGCACACACACACACACACACACACACACACACACACACACACACACACACACACACACACACAGCGCACACACTACCTTCAAATGAGACTATAAACGGAGGTCTCGTGTGCGAACGCAAAACAGAAGATCTTGTACACACGGTAAATCCTGTTCTGTATTTCGAAAGAGTAGGCCACTGTGTGCTGGGTGGGAAGGGATGACAAAATTTACAAAATCGTATGCACACGGGGTCTCTATGTAAAAATAGGACATGTGTTTAAATTCTATTGTCTTCGGAATGAAACACACACACACACACACACCACGCACGCACGCACGCACACACACACACACACACACCACACACACACACACACACACACACACGTATATGTTTGTCCGTCGTGTTCGACGATGGCCTTCAAAACCTGGGCAGAAATTTGATTATAGTGGAGATGCCTTGCCCCCAGTACATCCCCACTCTCTCGCCAAGAGGGCAAAAGACAGTCAGCGTTGGAGATGTGTTCTCCAAAGGCCAACTAGCCCCCTAGGACTGCAGCACTAGGACTGTACAAGTCAAGCCTCCTAGTCAGAGGAAGTCATAAGTCGAAAATTACCTGAGAAGACAAGCTGTAAAGTGGAATTCCTGAGTGCGAAAGAAAGCAACTGATCATACAGACTCTCCTCAGCTTTGCTGTTGCTCCAGCATCAATGGTTTAATCAAGAACTGGGATATATTATATTTAATATAATATAAATATTAAATATATATATATATATATATATATATATATATATATATATATATATTATATATATATAGAGAGAGAGAGAGAGAGAGAGAGAGAGAGAGAGAGAAGAGAGAGAGAGAGAGAAGAGAGAAGAGACAGACAGACAGACAGACAGACAGACAGACAGACAGACAGACGACACAGACAGACAGGGACACATACAGACAAACAGACAGAGATCCACAATCGCCACATGACACACACATTAACCACACTGACAGCATTGTTTTGAAGATTGTTTATGAGAAATCCAAAACAAAATACAAAATACGAAAAAAAAAAAAAAGAAAAGACGAGATGTGTGCGTACAAAGAGTCAAAGAGACTGCAAAGTTGAGAGAGAGGGAATTGAAACTAGAATCTATCCACTTACATCAACATGTCCACACACACACACTTCAAAATCAATGATAGGAAAAATAATAATATATGAAAATAAAGTACCCAAACTTATTTTTCATCATCACATTTTTTCCCCCTCAGTTTCTTGTTTCTCTTCATCTCATTAATTTAATTTCTGTTCACTACAAGGTGATTTAGACATACACCAAACATTTTTTTTCCCCCGAGAATTTTCAGCAAATATTATTAAAAGTCAATTACTACAGTCTCGTCTTCTTCTGGTTGAAAATGAAGAGAACATGTCTTTTTCTATCCCATTTAGCTGCAATATTGATACCGTAAGTTTCTCTCTTCTCTTTTTTTTTCTTACTGCAATATTGTTGTAGATGTACCGTAAGCACTTTATACATCATTATGTTTAAACAACAATTCACAGTGTCCTATTTTGTAGAGTTCCATGGCTGAAAAATATTCACAAACTAAAAAAAAAAAAGAAAAAAATTGGTAGAATGAAGAAAAAAAAGAAATCGAGAATTTTTACGATTTCATGCGTGAACCCCCCCCCCCCTTTCTCCAACAAAATGAGAAAATGGTCCATATTGTATGAAAAAGTAAGCCATTTATAATTATATTTCATGTAAAATTGAGATATATTTCTTGATATTTGAATAAATAACAAACATGAGAATTACGTGTATAAATATAATATAGCAATTTTGTACTGCAAAGTACTCTACAGGTATCAACAAAAAGAAACAGCGATATATTTTTTTCTGAACCCCCCCCCCCCCCCAAAATGAACAAAACAACAACACAACAACAATAACAACACAACAACAGCATGCAAATTTCTTCAGATTTCATCAAATCTTTCAAACAAAACCACCTAAAACAGTATTTACCAGGATAATAATACGTTGACAATCTTACAATTCAAAAGTCAAAGAATTCAAAATAAAAATCCCCGCAGTCGGAATGCAGCTACCATAATGGTTGAGGGGGGGGGGGGGTAGGGAGAAAGGGGGGGGGGGTGCAACCAGCAGCATACACAAAAACCTCACCATTGGTGATCTTCACAGCCCTAAATGAAGAACGAAAAAAAAAAACAAAGGAAAAAAAAAAACCCGCCCTAAAAATCAAAAGAACCCCCATCCCGCCCCCCCCCTCCCCCCAAACACCACCACCCCCCCTAACTAAAAAAAAAAAAAAGAAAAACACAAAACCCCGCAAACTGTTAAAAGGAACCTAAATATCATCACAGTTGTTTTTGAGCCTGAGAAAAACTAACACCTATGTCCAAAATATCGAACAGTCCAACAGACAGAACAGTTCAAAGGTTATAGACAGACAAGAATCATAGAATAGTTAAAGCTGTCCGACCTAAGGCCATCAGCCGTCTTACCGTTTCTGGGCTTAAGCGACTGAGAGTCATAGACTCCCCCCTGGAAGACCCATCTATCGCAGGTTAACCCAACACAAGTTGGTACCCTTTTACACTGTGGGGTGAGAAAATACCGTAAATCCTTACCAAGGGCACAAAGCCATAGCCGAAAGCAGGATCGAACCCCAACCTTAGATTACGATGTCCAAGCCAACCACTAGACACACGCGCTTCAATAGAATAGACCACACACTAAACTATATCGAAGGAAGAAGGACAGAAAACTACCCTATGTTGAACAAAAACACAAACAAAAACAACAAAAAAAAGAAGTGAGCAGAACTACTTCAAGAAATTTCTGTAGAAAAAACAACAACTTTTGTCTCTAGAGAAAAAAGAACCACCACTACTAATACTCAATTCTACAAATAACACACAATAATAAAAACATACCTGAACTTTTTCAAGTGATCGTCTTCAAAGGTATTAATTATGCTTCTAACTAGTATCAAAATAATATCATAATCATCTTCCCAATTGTATAGATCTAGGTTTACATAGGATATTGTCATCTTTAAAAAAAAAGTTGACAAAATATTATTTTGTAGATTTAAGAGGTAGTGAAAAAAAACCCATTTCATTCTTATATTTGAAAAAAGAGTCTTCAATTCCATTCATGGATTGAAATAGATTTTTGAGAGAATGAGAGAGAGAGAGAGAGAGAGAGAGAGAGAGAGAGAGAGAGAGAGAGAGAGAGAGAGAGAGAGAGAGAGAGAGAGAGAGAAGAGAGAGAGAGAGAAGAGAAGAGAGAGAGAGAGAGAGAGAGAGAGAGAGAGAAGAGAGAGAGAGAGAGAGAGAGAGAGAGAGAGAGAGAGAGAGGGAGAGAGAGAGAGAGAGAGTTGCTAATATTTCTCTCCAAGAATTATGATACTGCTTTTGTGATCTCAATCGAAAAGTAAACATGATGAGTTTACAAAAAAAACAATGAACATAAACACGTATGCTAGTCGCTCTAAGCAATTCAAAGAACAGACATTATCATAGTTATACTTTCAAATTCACGAAAACTGCGAGAAAAAAATCCCCTTTTACACACAACAGACCACAGATTTGACAGTAGGCACATACACACACACACACATATGTAACCAATCCATTCTCATTGTGTGTAAGCCCTATATACACAGAAAATAAACAATCAAATAAATATATATTTTTTAGAAAGTTGACATTAATGCAACATAAAAATGTTACCCTACAAGTTATAACGAGACCAAAAAAAAAAAAAAATGCAGAGAAGTGAGTGGTATGAAATGCTTTTAAAATTCTGCCTCAAACATACTCACGTAATCAAAATACTTCATCACAAGCAACTTCACAACACCAAAACAAAGGAAAAGACATAAGCTAAATTGAAAAAAATAAACCCAAACAAAATAAAAGACACACAAAACCCAACAACAAAATCAAAAGTGCATTAAATATTCTTTTCCTGCTATGTCGATGTTAAGATGTTAAGTCGAATTTGCGCTATGCCTATGTGAAGTCATATTTGCACTATGTCAATGTTACTTAAGTCGTATTTGCACCATGCATGTCGATGTTAAGTTGTCGTTGCCCTATGTTGATGTTAAGCCTCCTCTCCCCCCCCCCCCCCCCCCTTTGGTATGAAGTCATATTTTCATGTCTGTGTTTAGTCTTAGCAATATGCCAACGTTAAGTCACTTTTGCACTATGTCGATGATCAAGTCATGTTTGCACTATGTGGATGGTGAAGTCTTTTTTGCACTGTCGACGTGAAGTCAATTTTTGCTTTATGTTAACGTGGAGTCATTTTTCATTTTTTGCACAAATTGGCATTAAATCCTTTTTGCATTAAGTCGACTTAAAGTGCTATTTTACACCATGGCAAGTACAGGCTCATGTAGATAGATAATGTATGTTTTGAGTTCTATGGCCATAGTCTATGAACCCTTAAGTCATCAGTTTTGAGTCGGTCAACAGACAGTTTTAAGATGAGATAGGGTCATTTTTCTATCTCTACACAAGTCTGAAGAAGCAGACCAATCGCGCCTCATTTTCTGCACTGACCAATCAGCGCCTTCATTTTCTGCACTGACCAATCAGGCCTTCATTTTCTGCACTGACCAATCAGCGCCTTCATTTTCTGCATGACCAGTCAGCGCCTTCATTTTCTTCATCGACCGATCAGAGCCTTCATTTTCTGCATTGACCAATCAGCGCCTTCATTTTCTGCATTGACCAATCAGTGACTGAATTTTCCTCATGTACATCATAAGCACACACAGAAGAGGAATATGCACATTAAGATCTTCTACCTCAGTGTGTGTTCCGTGGGGGTGGGAAACATAAACATACCCAGTGTGTTGAGAAACATGAGATTTTTCCAGCCTTCTGACCATGTCACAGTGGTTTAGTGGCAACATTTTATTGTTTATAGAGAGGTATAGAGTGTTTGCTGTAGTCTACATTAGTGGTGTGTATACTTAGATCTACTGAAAATGAAATTATAGCGTCAGCTGCAAAACGGAAATGTTCCACTGTGTGTTTTAGCTTTCATTGTTAATGTTTGTATTGATTACAAAGCCCCATGGAATACATTCGTTTTTTTCCTCCCCCCTTTATTGCTTGATGTGAAGGTAGGGGTTTGAGTAAACATTGTAAATGTACACCTTTGAGAGTTTTTGTTTGTTTAAAAGTTTAGCAATACTGGTTGACAGTGGTTTGTGTGTATGTATAGGTGTGCGCACATGCGCGCACGTGCGTCCGCACGTCTGTGTGTGTGTTTGTGCATTTATGTGTGCGTGCGTGCTTGCTTGCATGTGTGTACACAAGGCATTGTGTTTTTATCCAAATAAATGCCGAAGACAAACAAAATTGGGGCAAAATACACGATAACATTGACGACATGAACAAGATGGATATATCATATATCACAGCAGATCTGAAATACTCTTTGTACGTTGTACAAAGATTGAAAACGAATAAAAAATGCCAACACACATAATGATCCACCACTTAATGTCAAGAAATACGTCATGAAGTATAAAGAGAATTTAAAAAAAAAAGAGGCTATATTTCAGCACATAACTACGAAAAGACGAACATAATGGTTATGAGCAATGTTTTGAGCAATGCACTCATATACATAATGACGTTTTGGCGACTATATTCCATATGCAAATAAAAAATATTGATAAAGAGCTTTGTATTATTTGCTAAAAAGAAACAAAAACAACAAATAAAAAAACCCCGACGAACAAGATGAAATCCCTTTAGCTGGAATTCAGCATTTTTTTTTTTTTATTGAGTTATTTGAAATTAAAAATAAAATTCATTTATTTAAAAAAAAGAAAAAAAATTTTATTTGTTTTCGGGAGTGGGGGGGTGGGGGGTGGGGGGGTGGGGATCCCAACATCTATCAATAGTCCAGGATCATCCTGCTTTTTATCATTTCAATCCTGTCTGTTGCCGTTTTGTACATCGTCAAAAGTTTATCCTTGTTGATTTAAAACAAAAATAAATAAATACGACTGTACGCATTTACATATAAATATGGACTAATGGCTGAGAAAAAAAAACAACTCAGTTTTTGCATCCAAAAAAAAAAAAAAAAAAAAAAAGTTGATCACATAGTTCGCACACAATACTGTCATAAAAATGCCACATTGATGAATAAGTAAGTATGTACAAATTGGTAGGATTTAAAAACCAAAACGCTTTACACACCACTTACAAGTAAGCAAAACCTGTCAAAAAAAAACCAACTGAAAATGCACGACTAAAGAGAAAGGAATACAGGAGGCATAGTTGGAGATAATAATAAACAATAAAACAGCACACACAAAAAAACCATCACACAGCAACAAGTATTATTCACAAACATGTGTATAAAATGTGTAGCGTAAAACTGATCCAGAGAGATAAGATAGATTAACACTATACCATCTTTATCATTCTTAACAATTCACCACCCGAAAGCTTGATAAAAAAAAAAAAATATGCTGGTGGGAAAAAAAAAAGGCTGTAAAAATATATACCGTATTTGAAAAAAAAACAAAAACAAACCCTGACAATTCACAGTTTGAAAATGGTTTGGTTTTATTTTACTAACTTTTTTTCTGGAAAGCATGAAAAAAAGTCCAAACCTGTCTCACACAATAGTTCAAACAGAATTAAACGATCATTGTTTTCACTTCTTTTACAACACTAAAAAGAGAGTAGCGTTTTTTTTTTGTTTTCAAGCACAATATAGTTAATATTATGAACAATATCAGATCATATCAACTCTCCAGCTCATTTAAAAAAAAAAAAAAGATTGGAAAGCAAATGATTTAAGACAATAAAAATGCATCAGACAGTAATAAAAATACTATCAATATCAACAGTATCAGTCATCTACAAAGAGAATCTGCTAAGTATGTATTACAATACATGTTTCTTTTTCAATCAATCAATCTGAGAGAGAGAGAGAGAGAGAGAGAGAGAGAGAGAGAGAGAGAGAGAGAGAGAGAGAGAGAGAGAGAGAGAGAGAGAAGAAGAGAGAGAGAGAGAGGAGAGGAGAGAGAAGAGAAAGGAGAGACAGACAGACAGACAGACAGACAGACAGCAGACAGACAGGCAGCAGGCAGACAGGCAGGCAGACAGACAGGCAGACACTGTGCATACACAGCACAGAAAGAC
>CM060345.1:7421604-7426604 GCA_030674155.1 Stramonita haemastoma | reverse complement strand
GAAATGGGGTTAAATTACACACACACACACACACACACACACACACACACACACACACACACACCACACACACACACACACACACATACACACACACCAAACATCACACACACACACACACACACACCACCCAACACACCACAAAACCACACACCACACACCACACACAACACCACACACATACCCCCCCACCCCCACCCCACACACACACTCACACAAGCCACCACCCAGACGTCCGTTCAGGGATTTTTTCACCCGGAAGTGCCCACTCCACTCCCCAGGAAGTCCTTCGGATGAGACTATACATCGAGTTCTCGTGTGCGAACGCATGCAGTACATATTGTATACACATTATATAAAAACCTGTTCCACCTTTCGGTAGAGTATGCTATTTCAGACGATGGGAACATACGAGGAATGTAGGAAAAGGAGCATTCTTCTACTTCTTCTTTTTCTTCTTCGTCGTCGTCGAACGCTCAGACAGCAACTAGAGTTGTCTGCCATTTGAGCGAAAATTCGATGCGCTGCCGTTAAGCGCCTGACAAGTCGGGCCCAGCGCATCCGACTTCGGCGTGGGAGAGCATTGTTAGGCTATCTTTTAAGTCTCTCTCTCTATAGAAAAAAGGCAGAAGAATGGTCCAAGAAGGCAGAACATCAGACAAGAAGAAAGTGGCGGGAAGAAAAGGAACGAGGCAGAAACAAAGAGAGGGGGTATAGAAAAAAAGGGAATTCCTCGCACACAATTTCCAGAAGGTGAGGATGCTATTTGTACTGACAGGTCCCCCCACATCTCCACGGCGGAAAGGGGCATTCTAGCAATCACTGACTTATCTGTCTGTGCATTTATTTTCCTTTGATCTTTCTTGCATACTTTGAGTCAAACCCAGACGAAACATCTCTCTATAACGGAGAAATGTGAATTGAACAGCACGGCAATTTTGTGAGGAAAATGGACGGGAAAAAAGATAAAATAATGATGACGATGGTGGTGGTGGTGCTGCTGCTGCTGCTCATCATCATCATCATCATCGTCATCGTCATCATCATCATAGTACTACTGCAATAAATATTACTACTACTGTTCTTGTTGTTGTTGCTCCTGCTGGTACTACTACAACTACTACTACCACTACCACCACCACCACTACTACTACTACTACTACTACTACTACTACTACTACACTACTACTACTACTACTACTACTACTACTGCTGCTGCTGCTGCTGCTGCTGCCGCCGCCTCTGCTTCAACTACTGCTACAATAACTACTACTATGACTACTAAAGCTACAACTACCGTTCCTATTGCTATTACTGCTTTAACTACTCCTTATTTCTACAACATTTTCAATTGAAACAAACGATGCTCTATGTGCATCATTGTAGCATTTCACTATGAATAAATTACAAATAAAAACGGACAATATCTGACGAAACAATATACAGAACAATGATTCAACCCACCAACATCAAACGGTACAAATGATCAGAGAAGCAACACCCTTTTAATGTCAAAAGAATGTAAATCATCCTAGTAATACTAGTTTTACAGCCACCATTATGACCTTTGATGTAACCCCCCCCCCCCCCCCCAATCTCCACTCATTAATGGACGGTTCTTTGTTGTTTTTTTTCTCATTGATGGTGTATGACCATAGCAGCTGACTGGTTATATACATAATAGTTCAGTTTGATGGAGCACGAAACTGCGGTGATGAAAAAATGAGAGAGGCCAGGGTTGGTTCTTTATAGGTCTGTCTGTTTTGCTTCATTGAATTGAAGAAAGACGCTTTTTTGAAGACCGATGTAGGCTGTGTGTGTGTGTGTGTGTGTGTGGTGTGTGTGTGTGTGTGTGTGTGTGTGGTGTGTGTGTGTGTGTGTGTGTGTGTGTGTGTGTGGTGTGTGGTGTGTGTGTGTGTGTGTGTGTGTGTGTGTGTGTGTGTGTGTGTGTGTGTGTTGTGTGTGTGTGTGTGTGTGTGTGTGTGTGTGTGTGTGTGTGTGTGTGTGTGTGTGTGTGTGTGTGTGGTGTGTGTGTGTGTGTGTGTGTGTGTGTGTTGTGGTGTGTGTGTGTGTGTAGTGTGTTTGTGTGTGTGCGCGCTTGCTTGCTTGCGCTGTGCGCGCGCGCGCGTGTACGTGTGATGTGTTTGAAATAAGAGAGAGAGAGAGAGAGAGAGAGAGAGAGAGAGAGAGAGAGAGAGAGAGAGAGAGAGAGACAGAGACAGAGACAGAGACAGAGAGACAGAGAGAAAGAGAGACACAGAGAGAGAGAGAGAGAGACAGAGACAGAGACAGAGACAGAGAGAGAAGAGAGAGAGAGAGAGAGAGAGAGAGAGAGACAGAGAGAGAGAGCGCATTCTTTTATTTCAAGGATCATGGAAAACGTACTTATGTGCTCTTTTTTTTTATATCCATTCCCTGTATGCACGCGACTTTGTAAATGCCGTCATTCTTTCCCACCGACACACAATGGCCTACTCTTCCAAAAAGGCGGAACGGGTTTTATCGAGTGCGCAACATGTGCTGCGTGCGCTCGAACACAAGACCTCAGTGACTAGTCTCATCCGAAGGACTTTCGGGGGAGTGGAGTGGGCACAGATATAAAGTCCAGGGGGAAAATCCCCTTGAATGAGCGTCTTGGTGGAGGGTGGAATCTGGGGTCGAACTCAGGCCAACAGATCACAAACATAACACCCTAACCCACCAGGCTACCCATTACCCCTAGAGAATTCTTAACTCTAAACAGTTTTAATATGTACATCAACCACAGGCCACAGTAAGTGGATCGGTAATCTAGAGGTAACGCGCCTGTCTAGAAAGCAAAACGTCCGGGTCGGAGTGTGCGGTGGTTCGAATCCCGTTTGGGCCCTGAACGTTTCCCCCATCCATTAGACCGCGAGTGGTGGTATGGGTGCTAGTCTTTCGGATGAGACGATAAACCGAGGTCCCGTGTTACGGAAAATTATTTAGCGCACAAAGAAGAACCCACGGCCAAGGGGTTGTCCCTGGCAAAATTCTGTAGAAAAAAGCCACTCTGATAGGAAAACAAATACAGTTGCAGACAGGGAAAAAAAAAAGGGTGGTGCTGCACTTGTGGCGACGCACTCTCCCCGAGGAGAGCAGCCCGTATTTCACACAGAGTAATCTGCTGTGACATAAAGTGGTATAAAATAAAATAAAATAAATAAAATACACGGAGTTGGGGGGGGGGGGGGGGGGGGGAGGAAAACCAACATGCTGGTATGCAAAATGTGATGGAGCATGAAAAACAAAAAACCGATTGTTTGTCAACCATGTCTGCAATGGCCATGTCTTGAACAAGCATGAACGTGTTTAACACTCATACTACACTGCATCTCTTATGTTTTGCTAGCAATCGTCCAAATCGGTATTGGTTAAAATGCATATATTTCTTCGATTTTTCATGATGGCAGAGACAATACGTTTTGCAAATACAAATCCTATTTATTACCCTCCATTGTTTAAATATTTGGACACACAATTATTGGACCCCAGAAAATGACACAAATGGACACAACAAGAGAGAGAGAGAGAGAGGAAGAGAGAGAGAGATGAAGAGAGAGAGAGAGAAGAGAGGGAGAGAGAGAGAGAGAGAGGAGGAGAGAGGAGAGAAGAGAGAGAGAGAGAGAGAGAGAGAGAAGAGAAGAGAGAGAAGGACAGACAGACAGACAGACAAGACAGACAGACAGACAGACAGAAGAAGCAGAAGAGCAGTCAGACGGGAGATGATGATGCAAAGTAAGAAATGATGGAGAGATGCATTTTACGAGCGCATACAAACAAACAAAAAAAGGATTACAGTACACTTAACATCGAAAAATAAATCAGTCTTTACACACACACACACACACACACACACACACACACACACACACACACACACACACACACACACACACACACTCACACTTTTTATCAAATTATCACTCTCTCTCTCTCTCTCTCTTCTCTCTCATCTCGTCTGCCAGTCTGCCAGTCTCTCTCTTTTTCTTGATGAACAATGCCTTCTCCCCGGTCCCTGTACTCTTTCCAAACACGCCCGCTCATTCCACATTTCCCACTTTTCCCACAGAACAGAAGAGTTCTCCATCATTCTGCTCCACTAACATCACTAGCACTATCATTTAGGTGCAGAACAGAATAAATAATCAGGTTGTCTTTCTCTATTTGGACCTGTGCCTCTCCCTCCCCTCCCCCCTTTTCAGTATTCCTTTCCTAAAAGACATCCCCCACCCCCCACGTACGTCTCATATACTGAATCTGAGTGCTGACCCCACTCTCCCCCAAAAGTCCTTCGGATGAGACTATAAACCGAGGCCCCGTGTGCGAACGCACGCAGAACGTCTTGCGCACACGTTAAAACCTGTTCCGCTTTTCGTAAGATAGGCCATCGTGTGCGGTGGGAACAGATGACAAGATTTACAAAACTGCATACACACGGCGACTGGATGAAAAAAAAAAAAGTACATGAGTTGCTTATTCCATTAGCCTCGATATAAAAGAAAATAAAAAAGCAGGTTGTCTTCTGTATTTGGCCTGTGCCTCTCCTCCCCCCCCCCTCTTTTCAGTATTTCCTCCTAAAACACTTTTTTTTCCCACCACGTACGTCTCACATAAACCCTGAGCACAGAATGCGGGGGAGGGGAGAGAGAGAGAGAGAGAGAGAGAGAGAGAGAGAGAGAGAGAGAGAGAGAGAGAGAGAGAGAGGAGAGAGCAGAGAGAGAGAAGAGAGAGAGAGAGAGAGAGAGAGAGAGAGAGAAGAAGAGAGAGAGACAGAGATAGACAGACAGGACAAAGATACAAGAGAGACAATCCCGACTCCACGACACACAGAACACACAAGCACAACACACACACACACACACACACACACAACAGCACACACACAAGCATACACAAAACACACACACACACACACACACACACACACACACACACACACACACACACACACACACACACACACACACACACACACACAC
>CM060345.1:7409104-7411604 GCA_030674155.1 Stramonita haemastoma | reverse complement strand
CAAAAGAATTACTCCAAGTAAAAATATGATTATACAAGTGTACAGGCAGACAGAACTATGTGTGGCACGGCACTGCTAACAAAATCTCATTGGATAAATCAGCCTGAACTTTACATAAATAATTCTATTGTGACAAGAAGTCTATTTTTTGGTAAGTGTGGTTATGAGACAGTCACATAATCATACAAATTCTGAGACTGTAAGGAGGCGAGTGAATAAATAGTGGTTTGTGGTATGAACTGCATTAATTCTTAATTACAAAGAGACAGTACAATCTGCAGTTCAAGCCTACGCTAATCCCTGTTGTAGTTCTTGATAAAGGTAAATTATAAAATTTTATTTTGTAAAATTTCAGAGTGAAAGTCAAGTTTACTGCAAATGCTAATGAAGAAAATAACCTTATATATCTACATTATCCAGATACATTATGTTGGGGATGTAAAAGAAAACAACAACGTTTCGTTGCAGATCTGACCGGAACACACTGGGTTCTTTGTGTTTCAAGAGCATTTCGGACATAGCTGCTGTTGATAATACTGCATATCTTGATACACCTTGAAAGATATCTTGCCCCCCCGAAGTCTTCTCAACCAGCAGGGCATAGGTTGATGCAAGCACCTCATGATGGCGTGCACCCAGGGAAGTCAGGTGTTTTTTCCTGCCCATGACTGCTATGAGTTCATACATCATGCATCTACTTTACTTTGATCTTCATCTCCAATCAAGTACAAAAGTTTGCAGCGATGTATGTGGTAACTTTCTATCAGTCACTGTACATGGAAGCCCAGGCAGTTGTAAACAGTGATCCCTCTGACAGTTTCATCAGATCTGTTGTCCTTCAGCTGGGATACTTCCACACTAGGATGAGTTTCCTAGGAACCACTGGACATGTACTGAAAGGGTATGAACATGTGTACACCTCAAATGCTATTTCTCATAATTATTATGAGTGGGAAGTCTTACTCCCGTGCTGTTCGAGCATACTTTCTCACGGATGCTACCCTCAACACCATCTTCACAGCTCCTGCATACTACATGCCATGGATCCTGGTTTACCATGATATCCCATCACCAGACTAAATCTAACACAGCATGATTCAGCCAGTGTGTGACTTCCATCTTAGTGTTAGTTTTTGAAGTATGATACAAGGTTGTACCACCTGCACAATTTCCTTTTCTGAAAATTCCATAAGAAAACGCGACAACAGCCGAAATCCCCATCACTTCACCAAAGTGTATTACAGTCGCATACGTATACGCGCTCGCGCATGTGCGCACGTGCGCCCTCGCGTGTGTGTAAATTAAAATTTGTTAGCACCATTTGTGGTTGGTATTATGTTCAAGAATAGGTTGAATGCAAGCGTTTGATTTGTTTTCACAAGATAGGGGGAGGGATAACCTAGTGGCCAGAACACTGCGCTCGCAATTTGACGTCCAGGGTTCGATTCCCGGTCGAGGGGATTTTTCCTCTGGAGTTCACACCAGTGCTAACTCCACTCTCCCCAAAAGTCCTTCGGATGAGACTATAAACCGAGGCCCGGGTGCGAACGCATGCAGAACATCTTGTGCACATGTTAAATCCTGTTCCGCTTTTCGTAAGAGTAGGCCATTGTGTTCCTGTGGGAACAGATGACACGATTTACAAAAACTGCATACACACGGGGACTGGATGTAAAAAAGCACATGACTGCTTATTCTATTACCCTCGATATAAAAGAACTTTAAAAAATTGTTTTCATATAGATCTAGCGCCATATAGATTCTATAATCGTAATATTATTGATAATAATGATAATAAACAATGCTCAAATCTCAAAGAAATAGTAGTCTTAATCAACAATCTTCTATTGTTTATATAATAGATTTGTCCCACCACTGTGCAGAAACTACTGTCCCGGATACAGGCAAAACTAGGAGTTCGGCATAGAATACGGGTCTCTAAAAATTTAGGGGGTAGGGTAGAAAACAAGCAATATCTTTTAAAATTATTTGTTGATTGCAACTGTTCTTGGTTTTTATTTACAGAAGAGGTCATACTAGCTTTCTATGATAAACATGTTTCATTAATCGTGTATGAAACACATACAAATGGGAAAAATATAAAGCATTTTGTTCAAATCAGCAAAGCATATTATCTATTTTTGTCCCCAAAATGTACAAAATTGATGAATTTCCTGCCTAATTTTGTTTTAATAAACATCTATGACCTGTCAGTGATTGTATATAGTTGTTCTAATGATTATTTTGTCAAAATCATAGTCACAATAGTAGTTTGTCATAATATTTTTAGTCACAGGAATTCAGTGAGGGGTACCTCATTTGAAGTGAAATATCTAATTCGTTGAACCATATATTCTTTTAGATTTTTGATATGTATCCGTGGATGTCTGACGATACCGAATCAGTTGAGTTTGCTTTCGAAGCAGTTTGTTTAAGGTTCGGCCAAATTTGGGGCTTATTTGACTGGACTAGAAGGTGTAAAACAGAAACGAAAGTCTGT
>CM060345.1:7378404-7398404 GCA_030674155.1 Stramonita haemastoma | reverse complement strand
GCAAGAAACACATTAATTACATTGAATTTAAGTTGATTGAATTGAACTGAAAAAACGTTTTCAGTCATAACAGGTTTCTTTGTGTGAAATCTGGGCTGCTCTCCTGGAGGAGAGCACATCACAAGAGCAGTAGCATACATTTTTTATATATATATATATATATATATATATATATATATATATATATATATATATATATATATATATATATATACATACATACATACATACATACATACATACATACATACACATATACAGATAGATACATAGATATACATAGATATATATCAAATATATAATATATATGTAATGATTATGTTTTATTATTTTTCTGTTTGTAAGTGTACTTGTTTTCGCACCAATGTGGCTTTTTTTTTCTACAGAATTTTGCCAGGGACAACTGTCTTGCTCCTGTGGTGGGCTCTTTTACCTGCGCTAAATGCATGCTGCACACGGGACCACGGTTTATGGTCTCAGCCAAAAGCCTTCTTTTTCTTCTTCGCGGTACGCTCAGACAGCTTGGAATTCTGTGCTAGATATTTCCCCTTTTCTATCACTCTCTATGTTTCTGGGCTTGATTTTTTTTCTTCTACTGACCTTTCTATCATCTCTCTTGCTTATTTTCTGCCTTCCCAGTCCTTTCGCCTGCCCCCTTTTCCCCCAAGCAAATCTTTCTGATGTTTCCTTTTATTCATGGTAGAACATTTTCCCTGTAATGCTTTGTTCTGGAGACCAGATAGTGATACTGTGAATATTGAAATGAGCACAGAATGTCAACTCTGCGGCGGTTTTTAAAATTATTTTTAATGTTTTTGTCCATATGGCCATTTTTCTGATGTAGTTTGTTTGTACATTGATGTGTTCATTATCCTGTTTTCAGCTTTTTTGTAACCAGGAGATGATAGTAATTAAGAAGAATGACTGGCATCGTCGGCACAGCCTAGTTTTAGTGGCCTTAAGGAATGTAACAATTTAGGTGGGTTTTTTTTTTCCATTTAATGATTGTCGGGGTCTTTTTCTCATCTGATTGTGTCTTTTTTGATGTTTGCGTGGAATGGACTGTGCTGATGTTGAACTTGAGGTAGATGTTATTCGGAGATGCTAAAAACTGAATAAGGTGGCAGCCCTGATAACTGCGGCCTTTGCGATCGGTGAGGTTATAAAACAACATGAAATGATATGAAATGCATGTAAAGGTTAAATTTTACATCAACGCACTAAAACAAAAACCCACAAGACTTTTACTACCTGGTGTATCAGCACACACACAGACACAGACACAGACACAGACACAGACACAGACACACACACACGGGGACTTGATTGTAAAAAAATAAAATAAAAAAGCACATAAGTGCTTATTTCGTTATCCTCGAAATAAAAGAATTTGATTTGATTTGATTTCACACACACACACACACACACACACACACACACACACACACACACACACACACACACACACACACACACACAAACATACACACACACACTTTACACTTACCTACTTAACCGAAACCCACTCAAGAACACAAACAAACAAACAACACACACACACACACACACACACACACACACACACACACACACACACACACACACACACACACCACACACACAGAGGGACAGACAGATAGACAGACACAGACATACAGATAGGAGAGACACAGACACAGAGACAGAACTGCAGTCATTTCTAAATGATGGCAGAATTGCCCCGCGTTGACTCTGCAAGCACATCAGAGAATTTTTCTGCGGAGAAGTTGGGGCCATACTTCATAATTTAACGAGGCAATTAGCAAACCACAAGCCAGGCGATAAACTTAACAAGCCCTGGAGACCTTGAACATGATAACATTTTCTTTTTTTTTAGGGGGGGGGGGGGGGGGTAGGTACTCTTCTCTCCCCCCCCCCCCCCCCCCCCCCCCCCCCATCCGATATCAATTCATAATTCAACATGCGTAATCTTCCATAAAAACGTAAATGTGGTTTAAGCACGTAACTACGCAGCGCGGCAGCCCCCAAATTCAAAAGATTCGCCCAGGAAGCTAGCATGTACATGTATGTGCAAACAAGCACACACGCTAGCGCGCGCGCGCACACACACACCACACACGCACGCAAGCACGCACGCCCGCGCGCACACACACACACACATGTAGGTATATGTGCGGGCACTCATATTGAGAGAGAGAGAGAAGGAGACAGACAGACAGACAGACCAACAGACAGAGTGAGAGAGACAGGAGACAGAAAGAGAGAGACAGAGAGAGAGAAAGAGAGAGACAAGGTAAGTACAAGGCAAGTCAAATTCTTTTATTCGAAGATAATGAATAAGCACTTGCGTGCTTTTTTACATCCAGTCCCCAAGACAGAGAGAGTGAGAGACAGAGAGAGACAGACAGTCAGATAGACAGACAGACAGATACTCTTATTTTTATTTATTTATTTTTTTTATACTCTTTTATATCGAGGATAATGGAATAAGCATTCATGTGTTTTTTTACATCCAGTCCCCCTGTGTATGCACTTTTGTAAATGTCATCTGTCCCCACCGGCACACGATGGCCTACTCTTACGAAAAGCGGAATATAGACGGACAGAGAGATCTATTAAGAGAGAGATCCAGATATTGAGTCACTAAGATCAAGGCCCCTCCTGCAGGGGACATAATTATGAACAATGTGAAACTGGAGAAGAACAAGAGCTAGTCAGCCCGGTGAATAATCACCTTGATGAAGCCTCTTCACCATAATTATGGCATGCAGATCAGTGCGGAGAAAACCCAGCTGATGACAAATAGTGCTAATGGCATCAGCAATGACGCAATTATGGATGGTAAGAAAATCGGGACCGTCCATAGCTTCAAATATCTAGGAGCTATAGTATCAGATGAAGGATCAAAACCTGAAATTCTCTTCAGAATAGCCCAGACCACAGCTGCAGTGACCAAACTTTAAGTCCTCTGGAATGATAAGAACATCGCCATTAGCTTCAAGATCAGATTGATGCGTTCCCTGATCATGTCCATATTTTTGTACGCATGTGAAAATGGACCATAACAGCAGACGTTGAAAGAAGGATCCAGGCAATGGGATTTCATAGAGATCACATCACTAATGAAGAAGTGAAAACCAGAATGAAAAACGCCATCGGACCATATGAAGAGCTCCTAACTACAGTGAAAAAACGCAAACTAAAGTGATACGGGCACGTCACACGATCATCTGGACTGGCCAAGACAGTTTTACAAAGAACAGTAAGGGGAGGGAGACGAAGAGGCAGACAGAGCAAACGATGGGAAGACAACATCAGAGAGTGGACAGGCCTTGGGTGGAGCGATCTACTACGGAGGGCGGAGAACCGTGAGGGGTGGAGGAAGCTGGTTGCAAAATCTTCAATGATGCCCCCACGGTCCGCGGGACTACGGGACAGGTGAATGTGAAATGAAAACATCAGCAACAACCAAAAAAAAAAAAAACATACAAGTAAAATCAGACACTTGATCCCAAAATTTTGATATTAGTTTTATCAAGACTGATTTAGAAATGGCAAACAAGCGAGAAAGAATACACTTGTTCAAACATTTCATCAAAATTCTGGGAGGAAAAAAAAATCAATGAACTCATTAAGATTGTTTCAGAAGCGGTTTATATCAAAACAACGATTTTTTACAGCATCAAACTGTGTGTATGACATCAAGAGGCTCAGTTCAAAAACAAACAAGAGTATCGGTGATATTTTGGTTGTGTTTTTTTTTTCTCCTGTAGAAATGCGGGGACAGGACAACTCAGAGGTCAGAGCACTCGCTTTCCCCAAGCACGGGTCTAAAAGGGGAACAAATCATGTTTCTTTTTTTTTCTTTAGAATTAAAAAATTGCTAGATGCAAATATGGAGATTTCCCTGTGTGATTTTTAAGATTTTAAGTGTTAAAACATGTCTGCAGAAACAGTTTTCTTGCACTCGTGCGTTTTTTTTTTTTTTACATCCAGTCCCCATGTTCCTGCAGTTTCGCAAACTTTGTCATCCGTCCTTAACCCCCTGAGGAGTAGTTGGGCCTCTGCACTGATGAAATCATTAAAAAAAAATTTCATTTATTTCTTCATTCTTTTTTTTATTTCGAGAATAATGGAATAAGCGCTCATGTGCTTCTTTTTTTTTTAACACCCAGACCCCATGTGCATGCGGTTTCGTAAACTTTGTCATCCAATCCCACTGGCACACAATGGTCCTACTCTTTGGAAAAGCGGAACAGGTTTCAACGTGTGCGCAAGATGTTCTGCGCGGGTTCGCACACGGGACCTCGATTCATAATCTCATCCGGATGACTTTTAGGAGGCGGGTGGGGAGTAGAGTCGGCAATGATGTTAACTCCAGGATTAAAAAAAAATTACCTTGAATGGGATTGGAACCCACATCAGCAGATCGCGAGCGCAATGCACAAGGCTTTAACCACCAGGCTATCCTCCCGTCAGATGTACGTAGCTGAATCTATTGTGACAGCTTTCTGCCGTCACATCAAATTCACTTTCCCGTTAAGCTTGGAATTCAGTGTCCTACAATGTTCTATACCGAATAAATAACGATTCTATTTGTATTAATGTGCGGATTCCAATTCTGCCATCGTCGATTAATTAATTGTTGACGAAAGGTTTATGAACAAGCAATACACTTGTGTTGGCCCTACCTTGATACAACCATAGTTTTCCCAAACCTTTTTGCATTCATGAACAAACGCGTACATTGGATAGCCAGTTTATCTTCTCCACAACGTTTTAACATTATGATAATGATTATAATGACAATACTGTAACAATAACAACATCACAATCACCACCACAACCACCATCAACAACAACGATAATGAAAAGACAATAATGATAACGATGCTGCTGCTGCTGCTGATAACAACAACAATAATAGTGATAATAATGGTACTACTACTACTAATAACAATAATAATGATGATGATGAATATTTCGATCACCCAAATCTCATGAAGACAAGAGACAGAGACAGACACACACAAACAGACACACAGACAGACGGTATAACAGCCAGACAGAATAACAGACGGACAGGAAGAAAGACACTCAACACCCAGAGGAAACAAGAGCAGCAGGGTACTGACCCTGGAGAGGAGAAGCGGAAGGAGAGGTTCTTGAATTTCTTCGTTAATGAGCAAGAATGATGAGGCGAGCTGAGAGTTCTGCACCACACAGCGGCACCTTAAATCAAAGGGGTTTCCTCTGAATTTCCTCTGGAGTTAACATCAGTGCTGACTCCACTCTCCCAAAAGTCCTTCGGATGAGATATAAACCGAGGAGGCCCCGTGTGCCAACGCACGCAAGAATATCTTGCGCACACGTTAAATCCTGTTCCGCTTTTCGTAAGAGTAAGCCATCGCGTGCCGGTGGGAACAGATGACAAGATTTACAAAACTGCATACACATGGGGAGTGGATGTAAAAAAAAAAAAAAAAAAGCACATGAGTGCTTGTTCCATTATCTCCGATATAACAGAATAAATAAATGAATACATAAATAAATAAATAAATAAATAAATAAATAAATAATAAAGGTGCGAACACACGAACTTTGTCCATCTAGGACTCAGAAGGACCCTTCTCCCCATGTGGGGATGTCAGGGGGACTGTCAGTATAAATACCATCTCCCACCTTCTGGACATTCTGTGCTAGGAATTTCCTCTTGTCTATCCCTCTCTCTGTTTCTGTCACCTTAAATTAAGGTTGCCAACACACCAACTTTTTCCATCATAGGACTCAAAGGACCTTCTCCCATGTGTGGATGTCAGGGGGCTGACAGTATAATACCATCTTCCACACCTTCTGGAAATCCTGTGCTAGAAATTTCTCTTTTCTATCCTCTCTTTGTTTCTACCTTGTTCCTTTTTTTTATGTTCCTCCCTTCTTATTATATATATATATATATATATATATATATATATATTTTTTTTTTTTTTTTTTTTTTTTTTTTTCTGTTTTTTTCTTTTTCTTTTTAGTGAATTCTCCTACCTGTTTTTCCCCCCAGAAATATTTAAAAAGGATATAACAATTCTCTCCATGCCGAAGTCGGATGCGCTGGGCTGATTTGTCAGGTGCTTAATCACAGTACAACACATACCGCTCACATGACAAGACAACAATAGTAGTTGTCTGAGCGTTGGAAAAATGCATTGTGTACTTTTTTTTTTTTTTTTTTTTGGGGGGGGGGGGATTCTTATGAGGACATAAAGAGTCACAAAAAAAGTTGGAAATGATCATGAAATGAGGATTGCTTGCGTTCCCACAGCGTTGATCCCATGCATGCATATTGCGATTAGAAAGGGAGTGGTCGACAAAGGGCCGAGAGAGTATAGTGTTTGCTAAAAACATTTTAAGAGTTTTATTCCTCACAAATTTGTGCAAAATCACATGAGTTTTGAGTCAAAAGGTAGTCTTTCAGTAAAAAAAAGAAAAAAAAAAAGTTTTTTTTTCTCAGGATGCCTTTGTAGTGTGGTACGAATCAACAGTAATATAGGAAAACAGAAGGAAAAAGTGACAAAAGTAATGCTGGTGTGTAGCCTGTATTTCAACCTTTTTGCTGCTCTACATTTTATGCGAAAAAAAGATGTTTTGACACTATCACTACCACCATGTTGTTGTTTGTTTGTCCGTCGTGTTCGACGATGACTTCCAATACAGCAGAGGAGACAGCTGCTGTTTCAGAAACTGGACAGAAATTTGATTATAGTGGAGATGCCTTGCCCACAATACATCCCCACTCTCTCATCCAAGAGGGCATAAGGACAGTCAGCGTTGGAGATGTTCTCCGAAGGCCAACTAGCCCCCAGGGCTGCAGCACATAAGGAATTTGCAAGTCAAGCCTCCTAGTCAGAGAGTCATAGTCGATCACTAAAGACTAAGCTGTAAAGTGGAATTCCATGATGGGAAAGAAAGCCACTGATCATACAGCCTCTCACTTTGCTGTTGCCCCCAGTGTCAATGGTTTAATCAAGAAGTGTGATAAGCATGTCATACAGCCTCTACTTTGTTGTTGCCCCAGTGTCAATGGTTTAATCAAGAACTGATAAAGCCCAGGCGCGGAAGGCATACTCTACCATCACCCCATCCCACCATCACCACCAGTACAAAGAACGGCAGTAAACGGTTCATTTCTGAAGAAAGAAAAAAAGAAAGAAAGAAAAAGAAAGAAAGCAAAAAGAAAAAATAAATAAAGAAAAAGAAAGAAAGAAAGAAAAAAAGAAAGAAAGAGAGACAGGAAAGAAAGAAGAAGAAAGAAGAAAGAAAGAAAACAAGCCCCCAGGAGGCCCAAGCCATCTACAAGCTGCCCATCAGCTCCTAATACCGGGACCTCAGCAGCGCGCGCCTCAGCCACCAGGGAGACCCCTGCTGTCACGCGACAACGAAAATATACAGGGAGAAGGGCAAAGGTCGAGGTCAAGGTCGGTCAGGAGGGGAGGCTGCACTCCAGCAATGTATTACAAGCCCGAATCCCTTAGAGGCCCAAAGCAGGAAGAGCAATGCTAATTGACGTTAACACCCTAGACGCCGTAAATTGTAGGAGGATACGTTTCGAAGCGTGTGCGACGATTATTTGGGGCGGGGGGTGGGGGGGTGGAGGGGGCGAGTGTGTGTTCAGAAGTATCCCTGTAAAACCCTGTACAGCTTGGTTTGGCATCTCTCCAGCAGCTTGTGAATGAATGTTCTTTGTTTCTAGGGGTCGGTCCTTAAAGTAAGCGGGAACTGAAGTGCAGTCGCTGAGGAGTTGTTAAAGTCAGGTCCCCAAGACTTTTTATGGCTGTGTTTCACGGTATGAGAGTGTTCAGGTGGACGCCAAACAGAGCTACGGGTGAATCCCAGGCTGTGAACTTGCGGAGACCGGTAGAAAAATCTTGCTGCAAGGGACTATGTAAATCTGCATTACACAGTTTGGTTGATTGTTTTGCATTTTGATGGGTTGCTTTAAAAAAAAAAAGTTTTGTTTGCTTATTGCATGTGAACACAAATTTAGTTTCCATGCAACGGTTTATACACCAGCTGACCTCAGAAGCCCTGATAGGGTTGTTATGCTGTTAGTAAAAGAAAATCCAGCATCAATGGTTTAATCAAGAACTGTGATAAAGCCCAGGCGCTGAAGGCAACAGCAAAGTGAGAGGCTGTATAAACAGTGGCTTTCTTTCCCACTCATGGAATGCCACTTTACAGCTTAGTCTTTACTGATCGACTATGATTCTGATTAGGAGGCTTGACTTGTACAGTCTGTTATGTGCTGCAGCCCAGGTGGCTACTTGGCCTTTGGAGAACATCTCCAACGTTGACTGTCCTTATGCCCACTTGGCCGAGAAAGTGGGGATGTACTGTGGGCAAGGCATCTCCACTATAATCAAATTACTGCCCAATTTCCGAAACATCATCTGCCTCCTCTGCTGTTTTGGAGGTCATCGTTGAACACGACAGACAGACAGACAGACAGACAGACAAACAAACAAACAAAGAAAATCGCAACAAAATGATCAATCGTTTTCAAAGCAAAATTTCTAGGATCAGGACCAAGCCTGAAAAGACAAATGTCTGGCCGGCAAGTCTCCACGTCAGTTCCAACAAATCAAATGATCACGTAAAATGTATATTACATATATACAGTTCACTCCCACGCCGAAGTCGGATGCGCTGGGCCTGACTTGTCAGGTGCTTAACGGCAGCGCAACGCATTTTCGCTCATATTATGACAGACAAGAATAGTACGAAGAAAAATCCTACAACCAGGTTGAAACTTTTTTTGGGGGGGTGGCGGCAGCGTGGGGGTGGTAAGAGGGATAGTGGTGGTAAGGGGGGGGTTGGGGGTTGGAGGAGTGGGGGTAGGAGGGATGGGGGTATACTTGTAAATCAGCCCACGTCTTGAAAATGAGAGTTGCATCGTTCAAATTTTGCCTCAAGTACATTTTTGCTTCTATACTCTGGGGGATCGAATCCTGAGTGGTGTTGGTTTGAGCGCTAGATATTCGATTAAGACGACGATAAACCGAGACCCTCACTCTAGCACGTATTCAGCACGTGTAACAGAATATATGGTGACAAAGAACGCTGTTCCTGACAAAACCATGCACATAAAGCAGCTCTCAGAGGCGTAAGGTTTTAAAGCCAGATGGGAAAAGGGATAAGGTGAGGGAGGGAGGGAGGGAGAGAGGGAGAGAGGAGGGAGGGAGGGGAGGGAGAGAGAGAGAGAGAGAGAGAGAGAGGAGAGAGAGAGAGAGAGAGAGAGAGAGAGAGAGAGAGAGAGAGAGAGAGAGAGAGAAGCAGAGAGAGAGAGATGAGAGAGAGAGAGACAGAGAAAGACAGACAGAAGAAGAAGAGAGAGAGAGAGAGAGAGAGAGAGAGAGAGAGAGAGGAGAGAGAGAGAGTGAGAGTGAGAGAGAGAGAGAGGAGTGAGTGAGAGAGAGAGAGAGGAGGGAGAGGAGAGAGAGAGAGAGATGAGATAAGACAACAGAACAGATAGACGTCAACAGACCGGAGCAGTTGAAATGTCACGAGAGAGAGGTAAGAGAGGAGAGAGAGAGAGAGAGAGAGAGAGAGAGAGAGAGAGAGAGAGAGAGAGAGAGAGAGAGAGAGAGAGAGAGAGAGAGAGAGAGAGAGACAGAGAAGAGAGAAGAGAGAAGAGTGGCAAACAAGCTACAGAGACAGGCTTTTTTACGCACACAAATCTGCCATGACAAAAGGTATATCACAATGCAAAACACCGCCCCACCCCCCCCTCGCCAAGCAATATAGGATTGTACAAAACACATTTAAAGTCATAACTAAACTGCTTAGAATTGGTATGCAACATTTGATCGCAATACTACGTTAAATGTTTCATACAGCAAATATGACAATGATCATTCCTGATTTTTTTAGAGTCTTTTGGACATGGTTTTTGAGATTGTTCCTAAATGACAGTGATAAATGAATAACTTCACACAGGTTCTTTTTTTCTTCTTAGTTGTTGAAAAAAACACGTTTTCGTACTTATAAATGTTTAGATATTCAGCATAATAGTTCAGCAAACAATCTTTCTATGTACGGAGATTCCATACACTAAAATGCACGTACTTCTCCGGTACACTGATCCTCCTGTGGAACAGGAGACAGACAAGAGAAGCATCCTATGGGATTCCCAAACTTCTCACTCCACGGAAAAGTCAGGCAAAGGTTAATAACATCTCGGCCACCAAACCAAGAATCCAGGACGGATCAAATCACCCCATAATACGCTTGTGACCTCGCATGCACCAGATGAAATTATCTGCGAGGACGGATAACGTCTCTAAGATCTCCAGACGAATAACGTCTCTAGGAAGTATCTACAGACAGATAACGTCTCTAAGAAGATCTCCGGACGGATGACATCTCTAGGAAGATCTTCAGACGGATAACGTCTCTATAGATCTTCAGACAGATAACGTCTCTAGGAAGATCTCCAGACGGATAACACTCTAAAGATCTCCACGGTAACGTTTAAGATCAGACAGATACTCTAAGAAGATCTCCAGACGGATAACATCTCTAAGAAGATCTCTAGACGGATAACGTCTCTAAAGATCTCCGGAGTCCTTGACACTGATAAGATAAAGCGGTGGATCTGCCCGGCTGGTCAATATCTTTTGTGGTGGTGGTGGTGGGGTGGGGGGGGGGAGGGGGATCATGTTAATGTGTGTGGTATTGTCTCAGTTTTGTTCCTGTGGGGCCAGGGGCTTTTTTCATTTTTTCCATGGAGGGAGTATTACCGAGAGTTGTTCGGTGTTTGTTCTTTGGCAAAATGCCCAGAATGCTGACAAGACTTTAAGACTGAAACATTAAAACTGTACTCCAGAGAAGGAGAGAAAATCAGAGAAGAGGTATATATCAGCATACTGTATTTTTGTGAAATAAAACAAAGATTGATTTCAAGTAAACATAGAGAAAGTGGGATGGGGTGGGCTGGGGTGGAGTGGGGAGTGGAATGGGGTGGGAAGTGGAGTGGGGAGGGGAGTAGAGTGGAGTGGATGGAGGGAGTGGAGTGGGTGGCGTGGAGTGGCGTGGCGAGCGTGGAGTGGAGTGTTATGTCGTGTCATGTCGTGTTGTGTGGTGTGGTGTGTCGTGTGTAGTGTCGTTAAGTTCAGTGCAGTGTAGCGCAGTGTAGCATCCTGTAGTGCAATGTAGTGTAGTGTACTGTAGTGTATACATGTAGTGTTGCATATAGTGCAGCGCAGTAAAAGGGTAGTGTACTGTAGTGAACTGAATTGTACTGCTGCAGTGCATTTCTCTCTGAGAAATCTAGATGCTTTACGTACCTACCAACAGCGTTTTGTGACAGAACGGTACACATGCTTTTCTTCTGCACACGTTGCCTCTAACGGTGGATTGTTTTACAGACAGCCATGACAATGCTTCAGTTGCTCTGGCTTCTTAAACGTGCGCTAAATGAATGTTTACTCAGAGCCTGAGGAGTTTTTTGTTTTTTTCATGCGATTGATTGCACCACACTATGACTCATGGTCAGAGAATAATCTGGTTTCAGACATGATTGCATTCGAAAGCTACGGGAGTCTGGGGGCTAGCGTTGACACTAGACCCCCAAACGTTCTTACAGTGGTGCTTTACATATAAGTGGTTTATGAGATGGATTGATCTAATACTGATTCACTGACGACTGATCAACTGACTGATTGACCGATCGATTGGAAGTCAGTTCACATCGCCATCGACTGACCAATCCCTGGCCCCACAAAGAACGGACCAAACTTGAGTTAACGGTGGTGGGTAAAAAAAAAAAAAAAAAAAAAGCAAACCCCCCCCCCCAAAATCAAAACGGTCACGTTCGCAAAATCTCACCATTGGTAAAACCTCGAGAGCTCCAACCGAGGAAATGGAGAGAAAAAAGTGTTTCATTTCCAAGCTGCGAGCGGAGCCTGACAGATGTCTGAATGCATTAGGCGACAAAGATGTTTTCAAGACTGTCCATTACGGAATTTGAACGAGTCCTTAGGGGGACCAGGGTCAAAGGTCAGGCAGGATAATGACCCCGGCCCTCTGTGATGCTGTCTGGACTTGGGATCTGTGTTTCTTTGGTCTGGACAACACTGGTAGCAATCTTCTAATTAGTTAAGCCGGTCTCGCCAAAGAAAGTACGCCCTAAGGATCCACCTACAGTCTTTGGTCTCGCTTTTTGCGATCCTTGTTTCCTGGTCGTGGCAGATTTGTTAGCGTATCTCCAGGCTTGTTCTCTTTCCCAAAGGAGAACACATTTACCATGTCCTTCTCTAAGATGTGTCTGAAAGCATTATGGTAGCTAGGCCGTTTCTAAATGTTTGTACATAACAGAAACTGACAGAGTCTAGGAGACAAGGGGAGGGGGAGAGAGAGAGAGAGAAGAGAGAGAGGGGAGAGAGAGAGAGAGAGAGAGAGAGAGAGAGAGAGAGAGAGAAAGAGAGAGAGAGAAGAGAGAGACAGAGAGGGAGAGAGAGAGAAGAGAGAGAGAGAGAGAAGGAAGAAGAGAGAGAGAAGAGAGAGAGAGAGAGAGAGAAGAAGAGAGAGAAGAGAGAGAGAGAGAGAGAGAGAGGAGAGAGAGAGAGAGAGAGAGAGAGAGAGAGAGAGAGAGAGAGAGAGAGAAGAGAAGAGAAGAGAAGAGAGGAGAGAGAGAAGAGAGAGAGAGAGAGAAGAGGACAGAGAGAGAGAGGAGAAGATGAGACAGAGGAGAGAAGAGGAGAGAGGAGAAGGAGAGAGAGAGAGAGGAGAGGAGGAAGAGAGAGAGAGAGAGAGAGAGAGAGACAGGAGAGAGAGAGAGAGAGAGAAAGAGGAGAGACAGAGAGAGAGACAGAGACAGAGACAGAGACAGAGAGGCGGGGAGGGGGTGGGGGGTTAGGTTGGTGACCTTTCGGTGGTGTCATGACTAGATGAATATCTGTCTGGCCTTCTCGGTACAGACAGACAGACAGCGCAGCAGACTACTGTTTCCTAATAACCTTAGCATCCGTCTGCGATTCTCGCTTCCCGCCAAGGCGGATATGATCAATGAATATTTGACATTGTTATCTTCCCGTATGGGAAATAAGATCTGTTCCGTTTGTGATCCTTATTTTCTAACCTGACCATGGAAGCAAGGTCAGATGGGTGTCACAATGAATTTTGCGGACGAGGAAGTTCTCAAGAGTTTGGAAGAATCTCTTAGGATCAGGATTGACAATAAGACAGAATAATCACTTGTGTGAGCTCCAGAACAGGTTGGGCAACATGGACAGCTATCTGTAGATAGTAGTATGATGATGATGATGATGATGATGATGATGATGATGATGATGATGATGATGATGATAGTGATGATGATGATGATAATGATGATGATAAAATACTACTAATAATAAAAATATGGATTTTTTTAGTACTGAATCTTCTAAAGCAAACAAAAACATAGCGCTTGCATTCGAATCATTCACACACATGCGACCGTTCACGAAAGATTTAACAGATTTAAAATTTGATAATGCTCCCACCGTCCTGTGATTCTTGTCTCACGCCGCGTACAGATTTGTTAAACAAAGACTGATATTATTATCTCCCAAATGAAAACAAGCTTGGAAGACTCAATTCTTGTCTCATCTCATTCATGAGCAGATTTGTCGAGCAAATATTTCCACTGTTATCTCCCTGACGAAAACAATATTCGTTGATTCTTGTCTCATCTCACGAGCAGATTTGTTGAGCAAAGATTTCCACTGTTATCTCCCTGATGGAATTCCTATTCATTACCGTTTATCATCTTCGTTTTCTACGCTGCGAGCTTAGGATTGTCAGACAACTGTGTCTCAGTGGGTTTGTGGACAAGGAAGGTTGGCCATGACAAACCCTGAAAGTGTCCTTGGAGGCCAAAGAAGAGAGACAAGGCAGGAAGATGACCGGTCTGTGCTGTCTGGTCAAGATTAGAGAAATGTTACTCCAGTCTTGCGGGGGCGGGATAGCTCAGTGGTCAGAGCACTCGATTTCCCCAAGTCAAGTTAAGCAGCATCGAGCGTGGTTACCAGTTGGATGGGTGACCGTTTGCGCGCCTTGGCTTCAGTACAGACCCCCAAGTTCACCCAGCTGTCAATGGGTACCTGCCCTCTCTAGGATCAGGGAAGGTAAAGCAGCGAGGGAGAGGAGATGGACGCTGCCCTCAATATGCTGGCCCCTAGAAAAGCTGAGGTCTCTGATGCCTCGCTCCCTATGACCACAAAGGTTTTGGGACCCTTTTACCTTTACCTTTTACTCTAGTCTTGAGAATGCAGACAGACAACTGTCTCATGATGACGAAGGGGGCATCAGAGGATTTGCTCAGCGAGTGATCAAGACTATTGCTTTCCCCATTGAAATCGCACCACCCTATAGCCACCTTCGTCTTCTATGTTTCTGAGCAAGGTTACATGTGTATCGGAGTTTGCAAACAAAGGATGTTCTCACTCCTATGTAAGAAAATAAAAGCCACTTTCTAACTGCCAAAATATATTCTGTCATCCCCTGAGTGTGTTGTGTGTGTGTGTGTGTGTGCGTGCGTGCGTGCGTGCGAGAGAGAGACAAACACAGAGGAGAGAGACAGAGAAGAGAGACACGGAGAGAGACAGGAGAGAGAGACACGGAGAGACAGAAGAGACAGAGAGAAGAGAGAGAGAGAGAGAGAGAGAGAGAGAGAGAGAGAGAGACGGAGAGAGAAGAGAAGACAGAAGAAGACAGAGAGACAGAGACAGACAGACAACAGAGAGAGAGAAGAACAGAAGAGACAGAGACAGATACAGAGAGAGAAGCCAATTTCTGGTCACCAAACTAATATCTGCTATCATTCCTCTCAGAGGGCAAGAGGCCAGTTTCCTCCTCCCCTTTCATCAGCCAGATCTATGGTGACCCTCATAACCCTGTGACCATGGCCTGCAGATCATTAATAACTAGCCCTGAATATGAGGTCCCTGAGAGAGAGCAGAGAGAGAGAGAGAGAGAGAGAGAGGGGGAGAGAGAGAGAGAGAGAGAGAGAGAGAGAGGAGGAGAGATGGAGGAGGGGTGAGATGAGGAGAAAGAGAGAGAGACGAGGAGAGAGAGAGAGAAGAGAGAATGAGATGATATGAGAGAGAGAGAGAGAGGAGGGAGAGAGAAGAGAGAGGAGAGAGGAGAGAGAGATGAGAGAGAGGCAGAGAGAGAGAGGAGAGAGGGGAGAGAGAGGAGAGAAGAGAGAGAGATGGATGGGTTGGTTGACTGATGATCTTTATTTGAAAGAGAGACACACAGAGACAGAGGGATACAGCGAAAGGGAGACAGAGATTGATTGTTAATCGTATTGAGAGAGATAGAGGCAGAGTCTTGGGAGAGAGAGAGGGGGGGGGGAAGACTGAGAGACAGACAGACAGAGAGAGATAGAGAGAGATATATGGACTGGTTGATTGGTAATATTTATTTGAGAGAGACAGGCAGACAGACAGACAGAGGGATAGAGAGAAAGGGAAATAAAGAAGGACTGATCGATTGATAATCTTCGTTTGAGAGAGAGACAGACAGAGATGGAGACACAAGAGAAAGAGGAAAAAAAAGAGGTAAAGAGAGAGAGAGAGAGAGAGAGAGAGAGAGGAGAGAGAGAGAGAGAGAGAGAGAGAGAGAGAGAGAGAGAGAGAGAGAGAGAGAGAGAGAGAGAGAGAGAGTGGAGAGGAGAGAGAGGAGAGAGGGAGAGAGGGAGAGAGGGAGAGAGAGATAAAGAAATATTGAAAGAGAGAGACAGAGACATAGAGAGACAGATTGTGTGATTGAGAGAGATATTGACAAAGACAGACATATGACAGACAGACAGAAAGACAGAGATACTGACAGAGACAGACAGGATGACACAGAGAGAGACAGAGTCAGGCAAGACAGACAAAGACAGACAGAAGACACACTGACAGAGACGGTTTGAAGTGGTCAAGGTGATGTCACTACATGCAGACTATCCCTTAGAGACAGAAAGCGAGAGAACTTTCCGATTCCATCAAAGTTGGGAGAAAGTGAGAGATCGAAGGGAGGAAAAAAGATCACATAATACCCCCCCCCCTCCCCCCAAACCCTCCCGCTCCCTACTATCACAAGAAAGGTCTTAGAAGAACAAGAAAAAGGACGGCAAAGCCAATATACCCCCCCCCCCCCTCCCCAACTTCTTTCTTCTGGCTAAGAAAAGAAAAGAAAATTAAGAAAGAAAGTAAGAAAGAAAGAAAGAATGAGAGAGAAGAGAGAGAGAGAGAGAGAGAGAGAGAGAGAGAGAGAGAGAGAGAGAGAGAGAGAGCAGACAGACAGACAGACAGACAGAGACAGAGACAGAGAGACTGTTTGATTGACAGAGAGGGGGGGAGAGAGAGGGGAGAGAGAGGGAGAGAGAGAGAGAGAGAGAGAGAGAGAGAGAGAGAGAGAGAGAGAGAGAGAGAGAGAGAGAGAGAGAGAGAGAGAGAGAGGAGAGAGAGAGAGAAGAGAGAGAGAGAGCGAGCCCTAGACTCACTGCACTGACCCACCTCATTGGCTGCAATCGACTGTTCAATAAAACCTCAGGTCATACTAATTTCTTTTCAACATATCAAAAGCGCTACACTCTGCTTTGTCGTTGTTGTTTCAATCGTGTTTTATTACTGCAAAAAGAAAACCGAGTACATACCTTGAAATACATGTATTGACGCTAGGTAAGTATGAAAAAGATGAACATTAATATTGCGATCTGTATTCCTGCATCGATGATTCAATGACTTCCACCACATGACTGACAAGACAAATCTGATAATACCAGATCTCCAAGGTAAGGTTTGAGGTCGGAAATAATAATAACAATAATACATGGAATCTATATAGCGCTATATCTTGCAGAAACAAATCAAAGCGCTTGCGTTCGACCTATACAGAAAGAAAAAAGGCAGACCACCAACATCCTACATTGCCAACATCACTGAGATCAGTGGTCTGGGAGGGCTACAGGAGATCGTAGAAACTCAGCAGAGACAGAGAGAGATGGCGAACCCTGGTGGTATTGCATGATGACAGCAGCGATGGAGACAGCTGAGTTAAGCTGACATAACCGTCACGAAGTTAGCAGCTGATTAGAAGCTTTTGGAATTTCAATGTCACCATTTTCCTCTTTTTAAACTCCACACTCCATAAAAAAACACCCTACAAAGAAAACGTTATTTAAAAGCAAAATTTCCAAAGGCTGGAAACTACCGATATGCAAAATATCAGTGCATGCGGAGTAAACTTTACCTCACTGTCACTTTATTCAAGTTTAAGCATTCCGAAAAAAAAACCTTGAAACTGTTCTCAAACAACAAAACACAACGGGAAAAAAAAAGGACTGGACAATTTCTCCAAAATCGAAACACTGTCTCTTTACTCAAACCCTGAAAACCTCTAGCGAGCCCTATCTGCCAGAAGGAGCAAGGCCCACGGCTTGCTTCCAAGTTTAAAGAATTACAGATGTTGAACCGTACATCACCACCCCTACGGGGCCATTGGGCGCCGTCCCTAGTGCGGAGGGGTTATCTAGTGTGTGGTCCATGCCATTCATTCATCCATCCATCCCCCCCCCAATCTGTGGCCATTTTCTACTCTGTGGGAGAACTCTGTGGGACCTTTGCTGGGTTGTGTCCAAACGGGACATTTGTTTATACCTTCTCTTAGGGACTGCACACCGTTACTTCAGTGTATCGGATTCTATTTTAAAAAATTGTAATGACTTGTAGTTATTGGATTTTGCTTTTCTTTTATTTGCGAAGTTTTTCTGCCCCGCCACCTTCCCCCCCCCCCTTCACTTTCTCTTCCACACTGGTGCGCTCGCAGCGCGCACACACACAACCATCTTATCTTCTCCTTTATCCTATAGCTTTCTATTTACGTTGTTCTCCTTCAACCACAGATGTGTGTGATGTGTGTGTGTGTGTGTGTGTGTGTGTGTGTGTGTGTGTGTGTGTGTGTGTGTGTGTGTGTGTGTGTGTGTGTGAGTGTGTGTGTGTGTGTGTTGTGTGTGTGTGTGTGTGTGTGTGTGGTGTGTGTTGTGGGTGTGTGTGCGCGTGCGTGCGTGCGTGCGTAGTGCGTGTGTGTGTGTGTTTGTGTGGTTTTTTGTTTATTTAGTTTTGCTGCCTCGCCCTGCTGTTCCACACCGCTCATTTCAATCTCTCCTTCCCAGCCATACCCAGAGTCGTCCTGTCGCATCCTCAGCCTCAGAAGTCCACATGGAGCCTATCAATGTCAGGCCGCCACGAGACCACCAGCCAGAGCTAGAGGGGTCCATCGATATTTCTTCATACAAATGGAAAACACTTCGGATTCTTGCGATTCATTTTTATAATTAACGAGGTTCTCTAAGGCGTTAGAAACGGAGCTTGATTTGATTTTCATAATATCATGTCTTAGATCTTGCAGAAAATTGGTGGTAAAGTATACAGTATACATACATACTGTATACACAACACATATAATATATTATATATATAATTTATACATATATATATATATAAATATTATATTAAACATGCCCAGTGAGAGAATGGCAGGTTAAAAACGCTTCTGTATTTAAAAATGCATGAAATTGGTATTTTCTCAAACCATCTTTAATTTTCCACATAGCTCCTTTCCAAATCTCTTCTTTTTTCTCGAGAGAAAAAAACAACTACACAATATTGCAATACTACATTAAAGAGGAGAGAGGATCTTTACATTAAGAGACTACTGATGCAAATGCATCCCCACCCATTCCACCCCCTTCCCAGGAAGTGGCAGACTGCAGAAAAAACAAAATGCTGCGGTTGCTGGATTTTATCAGCATGTAGCATTCTACGCATCTGTAAAGCTGTGGGCCTCGGAGACGAAATCAGTCATATAGCTGATACAACAACGCCTTGTAGTCGCGCCATGCATGATAAAAAGTTCTTCCGACAGTTAATTGAGCTAAAAAAGCTCTGTACTGTTCTGAGATAGAATGCCCCATCTCTCTCTCTCTCTCTCTCTCTCTCTGCTCTCTCATCTCTCTCTCTCTCTCTCTCTCTCTCTCTCTCTCTCTCTTCTCTTTATTCCCTGAAAAGGGCGGGGACTGGATGTAAAAAAGCACACGAGTGCTTATCTATTATCCTCGAATAAAAGAATTTTTGCCTTGCCTTGCCTTGCCTTGCTCTCTCTCTCCTCTCTCTCTAACAAGGAAACAAGCAAATAAGCACATCCACACACATGCACACACACATGCACCACACTACACACACACACACACATCACACACCACACACACACACCACACACGCACACCCCGTTACCACAACCATTACAACAGTAGTCATCGCAACCACAACCACAACCACAACCATTACCACACCCACCACCACGACACAGAGAGAGAGAGAGAGAGAGAGAGAGAGAGAGAGAGAGAGAGAGAGAGAGAGAGAGAGAGGAGACGAGAAGAGAGAGAGAGAGAGAGAGAGAGAGAGAGAGAGGAGAGAAGAGCAGAGAGCAGACAGACAGACAGCAGAAGAGAGAGAGAGAGAGTATGAGAGAGAGAAGAGAGAGAGGAGAGGAGAGAGAGAGAGAGAGAGCGACAGACAGACAGACAAAAGAAAGAAAGAGAGAGAGAGACAGACAGACAGAGACACAGACAGACCATGACAAACCAGAGAGATAGACAGACACAGACAAACAGACACAGAAACAGACAGACAGAATGGAGGACTCACCTTGATGCAGACGACAGGAGAGAAGGGGAAGAAGACGATGACGAGGAGGTAGGAGAAGGCGGTCAGGATGATGGCGCAGCACCCTCCCCCCTCCTCGCTGTCCCGCGCTGCACGGCACACACACCCCACACACACACACAACACACCACACACACACACACACCCACACACACCACACGACACACACACGCATACACACACGCATACACACACGCATACACACACACACACACACAACACATCACACACACACACACCACACACACGACA
>CM060345.1:7373404-7375904 GCA_030674155.1 Stramonita haemastoma | reverse complement strand
AACCCGCCACCTAAACAGATCGTCTGCGACCTGTTCCAGACCCGGAGTCAGTCCCCCTACAATCCTACCACAACCAACTTATGCAACGTGGGGAATGTGCCTGTTTTAAAGGGCTCCCGCACGCGCACGAACGCACGCACGCACGCGCGCATACACACACGCTTGGCGCACACACGCACGCACGCACACACACACAACCAACCCCCCCCCCCCCCCCACACACACACAAACACACACACACACCACTCACACACACAAACTCTCTCTCTCTCTCTCTCTCTCTCTCTCTCTCTCTCTCTCTCTCTCTCTCACCACACACACATACACACACACACACACACACACACACACACACACACACACACACACACACCACACACACACAACACACACACACACACACACACACACACACTGTGTTAAATTATTCACCTTTCGACGTGTAGGGCACGCCAAAACCATCGATTCTTATATACACAATAATTGAGGGGAGGAAAGGATGTTTTGATGGAGGTTTTTTTTTTTCAACCTGAAAGTTTACTTTATCAATTTGGTTTTTAATGGTAATCAAACATACAATTTTTTGCTTCTGATTCGTTTTTTCCATTCCATTCCTTGCCATAATTTGCTGAAAAGATTTATTGCCCTGGGGCAAGGCTTTGTTAGTTATTGAAAAAAGCGAAATGCCAAGGCGTGCATTAAACTGTTGTTATTGCTTTATAACGATTATTATGTTGAGATTGTCTTCAGCCATTACAAGCTCTTAGCATAACAGTCTGTATTCTCCATTAAAAAAAAAAAACATATTGCGCAGCACGTTAAAGCCTGTCCCACTTTTCGGAAGAGTAAGCCATTGTGTGCCGGTGGGAACGAATGACAACATTTACATTACTGCAAACACGCGGGGACCGGATGCGAAAACACACATGAGTGCATTTTCCATTATCATTGAAAAAAAAGAATAATTAGATAAAGAAAGAAAGAAAGAAAGAACGAAAGAAAGACAGAACGAAAGAAAGAAAACAGAAAGAAATACAGAAAGAAATACAGAAAGAAAGAAAGAAAGAAAGAAAGAAAAAACAAACAAAAAAAAACGAAAGAAAGAAACAAAGAAAAAATCCTTTGTAGTCAGAGTATGGTTGCCTATAATATGTGAGGTACTTGAAGACAGCTGTATACTATGTAAACTTCTCATCCAGTGTGTACCTACGGTCTTACAGTGATTTCCAGGTGCGACAAGTTGAGTCAGGGTGTATATTGAAGGGGACCCCCTCAGGGTGTTAGGCTGGAGAACGTCCAACAACAACACGTATAACGCTTACTCTAGGCCTAATTCTTCTTGCTTCTTTGTGTGCTCTTTTTGCTCACTATTACGAGGTGTTGTTGTGACGACAGAAAAAAGGGGATTAGATTGAACCTTTCATCGACTATACAGTAATCATATATATTTCTCTTGATTTCACACACGCATGCACGCATGCACGCACACACACACACACACACTTACACACAAACACTTACACACACACAACACTTACACACAACACACACACACACACACACACACACACACACACCACACACACACACACACACACACACACACACACACACACACACACACACACACACACACACGACTCACACTACACACACACACACACACACACACACACACAACACACACACACACACACACACACACACAGAGACACACAGACACACAGACACACACACACACACACACACAACACACAAACACACACGCACCCCCACCCCCCCACACACAGAAAGCAAAAAATGTATCCAGACAGTGTACTTAGTCAAACAGGCATGGCACCATATAGCTTAGCAATGCTCAGTGAGACAATCTGTTATTCCGTTTCCATGGCAGCAGCCATAGCCGGCAACTGCCAAACTAAACGGATTGTCTGCGTCTTGTTCCTGTCACTAGTCGGTTACATCATGCTACTGCACACAAGCACATTCGCACTTATTGCATAATCTGTGGCCATTCAAATGGCCAGATCTTCGTAATTTCAGGAATTGGTTGTTCCTTCCTCCAATGATTCAGACGTTTCCCCCTCACGGTTTAAATACATTGTTTTGTTTCTCTGTTGTTTACCATATAAGTTTTGAACAAGGATCGCCGACCTCATTTACTATTTCCGTTTCTATAGCAACAACCATGGCATCTGCCAAACAAGAAAAAATAACAACAACACTTGGATTGTCAGCGTCTTGCTCCTGTCACTGTCGGTTACCCCAATCTCTCCCCCCCAAAAAATTAAGAAAACATTTATAAGGTGTAAGATAATGATGGATAGAGCAACGTTGAATCACAGACAGACAGACAAACAGACAGACACACACACACACACTCACTCACACCCACACCCACAGAGCACACAGAAATTCACGCCACACACACACACACACACACACACACACACACACACACACACACACACACACACACACACACACAACACACACACAC
>CM060345.1:7351529-7356529 GCA_030674155.1 Stramonita haemastoma | reverse complement strand
AATTGACCTTTCCCGAGTACATTCCACTGGTTTTAATAAAAGTTTTGTGGGGGGATTTTACGTAAAAACACTTTTTATGTCGAACTACTTTCTGTCGATTTCGCCAGTGGGCCGGAGTTTTTGCGTCACTCGCGGTCAGATATAGGCCTTTTTTGTTGACCACTATATAGCTATAAATGGGATAATCCAAAGTCCATATCGTTTGTGAATCTTGCTACAGTCACGGAAAAAATGAAAGTAATGAATAAAACCTGTGTGAGAAACCCACGGAGGAAGACAAAACAAAAGGAGTAGCAGACGCCACAGCACAGTTGTAAACAGACACATCCAGCGTAGTAGTATAATTATTATACAGTCAGTTTCTCTTGTAAAATCGGAAGAACTTGTGTTTAAAATAACAGTTACTTTAAAAAGTAGGTGTGTTACCCCTCCCCACACCACCTCCATCCCATCCACGCCCATCCCATCCTCCCATCCTCACCTTCCCCCCATCCACCTCCTCCACCCTCTCCCTCCTCCCAACCCCCCCCCCATGCCCCCCATCCTCTCCCCTCCCCTCCCCTCCCCACACTCCCCCTCCCACTCCCCCTCCCCCCCCTCCCCACACCCCCCCACCCCCCTCCCCCCCCCCACCCCTCCCCCCACCTCCCCACCTCCCCAACCTTCCCCAAATATTTTGGTCCACCACACCTCATTTCAGAGAGCTAAACAGCACAGTCTACAATTTTATGTAAAAACTGATGCTTCATTTCCATTACATACAGACTTTTCTCTGGAATTCTCAGCAACTTCAAAGAATAAAAAGGAATCTCACTCTTTATAATAGCCTTTGGAGGGGAGGTAATATTGCCTTAAAACTGTTTCACCAGGCACGTACAATGTGTCAAAAACTCTAAATACAGTTGAGCAACGTTCATCTGCAGTATAACTTAACTTTCTCTTTTCATTCAAAAATTAAAATGCCATATAATTTCCAACCAAGCATTAAGATTTTACACCCATTTCTCAGTAATCATCAACAGCTTGTTGAAACTGGGCCTAGGAGATCCACCTTATTACCCCTGAAATATGGATTACCACAAGGATCAATACTAGGACCACTTTTCTCTATCTCTAATAATAGCAACCTACCTCTGCATATTCATTGTTTATGTCAAACATTTGTTGATACATCAATTCAATGGAACAGCTGTGGTCTAAACCAGTTTGTGAGTGATATGCAGGCAGATATTGATAAACTTATTGAATAGACAGAACTCAATCATATGTCTCTTATTTCAAACAAATGTTTATAACCACTAGACAAAAAAAAACAGAAATTGCATCCTCCAGTGTCACCACCACAAAATGAGTTCATCACAAAATGACAAACAAATGGCATTAAAACCTCCAAACATTTTTTAACTATACAAATTTCTTTAAAATACACAATGTACACATGTGAATGACAACAAACGAATTTTCAAGAAATACATGCACATCTTATGAATTTTGAGGGACAGGAGAACTTTTCGAGATTTACATTTCACCAGCCTTCAAAATTTATAACTGGACAAGAGTTGAACAATGCTGAGGATTAAAACCTTGTAAATTTATAAAGTGGGGTCAATCCATCATAAAATAAAATTCATCCCCTAAAACAGATATATTGTATTTTGAACATATTCTTTATTCCTGTGGTATGTTATGGAAATGTCCATCCTCAATTGGAAGCTTGTGACAACTACAACAATTTTTTTAATAAAAGCGTAAACATATATATCTGGTAGACAAATTAGATTTTTTCCTTACCAAAATTGATCTTCAAATTTCTATAATAAAGGTGTCTTCTATTATCCCACGGCTCACTTCTCCATTCATTAACAAAATGTTCTATTAAGAAGGCTTTGATATGTGAAATTTTAAATTTGATATGTGAACATTTAAGTACTTGAAAAAAATTAATACTTGAACATCACTGTCTCTCCCACAGTCAAATCTGCTTTGTACTAAGACATTTTTAAAAATCATATTTAGCCATGCTGATTAAATCAAGTATTTGTCAAGATATTTTTCCTTACCAAAATTGATCTTCAAATTTCTATAATAAAGGTGTCTTCTATTATCCCACGGCTCACTTCTCCATTCATTAACAAAATGTTCTATTAAGAAGGCTTTGATATGTGAAATTTTAAATTTGATATGTGAACATTTAAATACTTGAAGAAAATTAATACTTGAACATAACTGTCTCTCCCACAGTCAAATCTGCTTTGTACTAAGACAATTTTTAAAATCATATTTAGCCATGCTGATTAAATCAAGTATTTGTCAAGTAAATTTATCATCATCTGGTTGATGCCAGCTTTTCATACTGTAAATGGAGCAGCTGCATCCAGAAACGTCCCATTCCAACAGAGACCAAACTAGACAAGGGATATCTGCCAGTTTTTCTATATACTAACCCTCTTAGTCTGAACCCAGATTTGCGGGGATTGAATAATTGCCCCTCTGAATCTGGATTTGCTGGGATTTACACACAGTAGATTTCCATCACACTGTGATCATCACTAATTGTTACCACATGTCAAAGCTCTATCAGGCTAGAAGTAGAAGCCCTGCTGAGAATCTGGAAGTAATTGTAGCTGCTGGTATGTACTTAGAAGGAGGAAAAGGCTAGCAAGTACGTGTGCCTGACCTGATTTCGTGATGGAATGCAAAATGTAGGGGCAGTTTGTGTTTAGAGAATTTGAATACAAGAGCATTAAAGAAAGTCTATAGTTTAAAACCTTTAACTGAAACTTATAAAATTATTGCTATATTTTCATATCCCCAAATTTCACATCCATACAACAAAATAGGTACAATTTTATGGAAAATAAATCAAGTGCCACATGTGTCTGTAGTTCTATTTGCTGTGCAGTCCTTATTAAGCTAAACATGACTTAAGCAGCTTGATCATAAGCATTTTTCATGCATTACGGTTTCATATGCTCATAATTTCACATCAATACAATAAAACACATACAACGATTTTATGTGTACATAGTTCTTTTTGTCATGCAGTCCTTATCAATTAAACATGACAATTCTCCATATACTAACCCTCTTAGTCCGGAACCCAGGATTTGCTGGATTGAACAATTGCCCCTCTGAATCCGGATTTGCTAGGCCCTACCACTGCTACTGAAGTTGATTCCTAAATATGTTAAACTGTTAAGAACTTCAAGCGTTTTTCTGCTATTTTACATAATTTTTAGAAATTTATTGTTGCCGAATATTATGATTTTGGTTTTTACTAGATTCACAACAAGTTTCTAATGAAAACAGTAAATATCCAAAATGTCTAAAACATCTTGTAACCCTTCTTTGTAGTGGAGAATAAAATGGTATCATTGGCATAAAGTAAAAGTTTAACATAACTGGTTAACATTTTGCCATGAGATGAAAGTTGGATATGTAGTGTTAAGCAATTTCTGATAAATAATGTTCCAAATTATTCAGCAAGTGTGTGTGTGTGCTACTTGATATCAATATTACTTCCCCTTCACAGGCTACATATCCTTTTAAAGAGTTGCATCCCTTTCAATTGTTTGCAGTTGCTTTGTAATCCAGATGAAAGGTTTCATCTGATGGAAATGAAGCAATAGATTTTATATGAAATTGTAGACTTTCTGTTGACCTGTGTGAAAGAAGTACAAGGCAAAAGTAAATGATTGTAGACATACATGTTTTTCAATTTGTGAATATATAGTAATCACCTTTGAAATTTGAACTTGTTGATTTAATGATAAGTTTTAAAAATGTGAAGGCAAAAAGTTAAGCTGTGAGTTAGGAATTGCAGATCTGTAGGGGGATCTGCCCCTAACTTCTAATGCTCCAAGCTTTGGAGTGATGTGTTGTCTGTCTTCCTATGTTTGTGCTAGGGAAAAGCATAGGGGAGTGAGGCAGAGGGGGAGGGGAGGCAGTGGGGGTGGGGGAGGTAGAGGGGGTGGGGGAGGGGGAGTGAGGCAGAGGGGGGTGGGGGGAGGGGGGGATGGAGGGAGGGATAGAGTGGGGGGAGGGGAGGCAAGGAGGGGGGAGGGGGATAGGGGGAGGGAGGTGGGGATAGAGAGGGGGAGGGGGATAGGGGGAGGGAGGTGGGGATAGAGAGGGGGTGGGGAGGGGGTAGAAAGGGGGGGAGGGAGGGGGCAGAAAGGGGGGGAGGGAGGGGGGCAGAGGGGATAGGGTGGCGGAGGGGGGGCAGAGGGGATAGGGTGGGGGGAGGGGCGGCAGAGGAGGAGGGGGGTGGGGGGATAGGGTGGGGGGAGGGGGTGGGGGGAGGGGGGAGGGGGATAGGGTGGGGGGAGTGGGGGGAGGGAGGGGAGTGAGGCAGAGGGGATAGAGAGGGAGGGAGGGAGGGGAGGGAGAGGGGGGTGAGGTGGAGGGGGATGGGGGGTGAGGTGGAGGGGGATAGGGAGGGGGTGAGGGGGAGGGAGGTGGGGGGGGATAGGGAGGGGGGGTGGGGAGTGAGGTGGGGGGGGATAGGGGTGGGGGGAAGGAGTGAGGGGGGTGGGGAGAGGGGCGAGAAAGAGTGGAGAGGGAGGTAGGCAAACTGTTCCTGAACTACAAATGTACACACATTTTCCTTTCGCACCCACACGCTTTTGTTTCTTTTTTGTGTGCTTGTGTGTGTGTGTGTGCGCGCACGTGCGCGCGCGCGCACGTACGTGAGTGTGCGCGTGCACGCGCGTGTGTGCCTGCGTACGTGCGTGCGTGCGTGCGTGCGAGTGTGTATGTGTGCGCGCGCGTGCGTGTGTGTTGTTCATAGGTATTGCAAGGGTTACATGCATACATCCGGTTGAGGTCGTTGAGCTGGCTTTGTTGAAAGACAGTAATGCCGTCTTTTGCTTCTTTGTTTGTGGTATCTACGTAACAGGTCAACTGATATCTGCACAGAACGGACACCATAACCAAGCTGGTACAAATGAAACCGCTATAGCCGAGAGGTTAAGACCGTTCGACTTCAACAATCCCATGGG
>CM060345.1:7336529-7341529 GCA_030674155.1 Stramonita haemastoma | reverse complement strand
TATATTTGAGTGCATGCGTGCGTATGCGCGTGCTTGCGCGCGCGCGTGCATGAAAAAAAGTCATTTTCTAAGCTGCGACTCCATTAATGATTGACATAATAAAAAGAGAGAAACTAAAAACCCCATGACAAATACTAAGGAAGGAAACAAAAAAAAAAGGTAAAATAACAAACCAGAAAATATGATAAAAAGCAAACCCCACAGCCACCACCAAGCAAAAAACCAGTAAGAAACAAACACCACCATCACCATCACCCAACCTAAATAAACGGAGGGGGAAAAAACCCCAAACATGCTTAATTTCAACAAGAACAACAAAATAGGAAAAAAGTTCTCCCCATGGATATGATGAACCTTAACTAGAGAGAAACACAGAGAGACATGCAATAGTAATGACCGTGCCATGTTTTCAGACGAGTTTTGATATTCACGGGAGTTGTTTACCCTGTCCATTCATGATGCTGATGAATCGCTTCTGCGCGCGCGAGAGAGAGATGTGGGACTGAATTAAAGCAAATCAAACTAAACAACGCGCGCGCGCGCGCGCGCGGCGCGCGCGCGTGTGTGTGTGTGTGTGTGTGTGTGGTGTGTGTGTGTGTGTGTGTTGTGTGTGTGTGTGTGTGTGTGAGAGAGACAGAGGAGAGAGAGGAGAGAGAGAGAGAGAGAGAGAGAGAGAGAGAGAGAGCAGACAGACAGACGACAGACAGACAGACAGACAGACAGACAGACAGACAGATAACATACATCTTCACGTGGACGTCCAACCTCTATATGTCCCATCTGTTTGTCTTTTTTATTTTCTCCTTTTTTTTTCTTTTAGCCGTAGTAACAGCCTAGGGCAACCACTTAAAAAAGTAGCACTTTAAAAGCTTCTGGTAATGTCTATCATGTTTATCTCCAGATGTCTATTCTGTTAAACCAGTGAAGACCTCATTTTGCTTAGGTGGCCTTTCTGAGCGTTGTAGGACTTTCCTTTTCTTTTAAATGGGCATTTAAAGTATTGATTACCTTTGTTAAAAAAAAAGATAAGTAAAAGTGTTCCGATAATACATGTGATCGTTGAGCAGCCAGATGACAGAGACCTCAGCTTTTCCAGGGGCCAGCATATTGAGGGCGGAGCCCGTCTCCTCTCCCCTTATTGCTTTACCTTCCCTGACCCTAAAGAGGGAGGGTACCCATTGACAGCTGGAAGAACGGGTGGACTGTACTGAAGCCAAGGCGTGCAAAGGGTCACCTATCCACTTGGTAACCCCGCTTAATGCTGCTTAACCATAGCTTGTGAAAAGAGATTTTTATTTTGACTTACTTTGAAGTGAGAATTTTTTTTAAAAATACACGCTAAATCTTTTTCTTTAATATTGGTTTTATCCTGGTTTCTTTTGGGGTTTTTAATTTACTTTTTAAAATTGCTGTGATTTGTTTGTTTTGTTTTGTTGATTTTTTCTTAGTTTTCCTTAGCTTTTGTTTTCTTTACATTGCTTATTGGGTGTTTTATGTTTTTGGTGTTGTGTGGGGGGGGGGGGGGGGGGGGGCTTCCTTGTTTGCTTCTTTTTTTTTGTTGTTTTTTTTTGTTTGTTTGTTTGGGGCTTTTTTTGTTCTTTAGGAAGAATTGACAAGAGGCTTTTTTTTTTTTTTAATTAACACGAAAATTCTTCATATAACTTTGTGAGAGCCAAAAGAAACAAAACAATCACAAAAGATAAAAAATACAGAAAACACCAACCAACAAAAAAAAAAAAACTACAAAAAAGAAAAAGAAAACCACCACCAACAAAAACATAATACACAACGCTCAATATCGTACACAAAATAACGTTGGACCACAATTTCTCCATTTCTCAAGGGGGGTTTAGTAAAAGGGAAGCAACGCTTGTGTGTAAGGAAGGGCACAAACGAGATTTTCTCGCACTGATAAGCGGGCTGGTGATTCCATTATCTCCCTTTGGCAGAAAGCGAAGACACCTTTCCAGTGCTAGCAGGCCGATTCTTTGCACTGACCAGAGTGCAATGAAGTGATAAGAGGATGTCGACATGACTGTGTTCCTGCCATGGTTCCATGTGTTTTCGTTTTCTTTTTTAAGGGGAGAGGGGGGGGGGGACTATTCTTACTGCCTCTGTGTGTGTGTGTGTGTGTGTTGTGTGTGTGTGTGTGTGTGTGTGTGTGTGTGTGTGTGTGTGTGTGTGTGTGTGAGTGTGTGTTTGTGTGTGTGTGTGTGTGTGTGTTTGTCTGTCTGTCAGTCTGTCTGTCTGTCTGTGTATGTGTGTGTGTGTGTGTGTGTGTGTGTGTGTGTGTGTGTGTGTGTGTGTGTGTTGTGTTGTGTTGTGCTGTGTTGTGTTGTGCTGTGCTGTCCTATGTTTTGTATTGTATTGTATTGTGGGTGTGTGTGTGTGTGTGTGTGTGTGTGTGTGTGTGTGTGTGTGTGTGTGTGTGTGTGTGTGTGTGTGTGTGTGTGTGTGTGAGTGAGGGAGAGAGAGAGTGTGTGTGTGTGTGTGTGTGTGTGCGCACACACACACACACACACACACACACACACACACACACACACACACACACCCCACACACCACACACACACAATGAAAAAGACATACTACCAAAATTTAACTATAAAGAGGCTAATTGGGAAAAGTTTAAAAGCTTCCTTGCAGTATACGATATAAATTGCTTGGACTCTGATAATATAGACCAATTTTATTCCACCTTTACTAATGCCATTATTCAAGCTGCTTACCAATCTGTTCCCACTATTAAATCGCTAAAATCAAGGAAGTGTTCAGGGAATGTTTGGTGGACACCTGCTTGTGAGGAAGCAGTGACAAATAAACGTTTGATGTTCAAAATGTATCTAAAAAATAAGACATTAGAAAACCATGAAAAACAGAAGCAGGCCAAAAATTACAGCAATATGGTTATAGCTCAGGCAAAGCGACAATTTTGGTCATCATTTTGTTCCAGTGAAATATCAAGTCATACAGATCTTAAAAAAGTGTGGAAAAAATTTCATGAAATGAGAAAAGGTGTGACTTTACCAAATTGCCCAGTTAAATTTAAAAACAATGAATTTCCCTCCAATGCAGAAAAGGCGGAGGCTTTTGCAGATATGTTTTCAGAGTCCATGCGTATTGAAGGTCTCTCACTTAAAAGCAGTAAATACAGAAAAGCTGAAGAGAACAAAATAGAATATGAAGACCCAGTTTCTAATAATACTGAATATATTAATGCCCCAATAACAATCAATGAAGTAAAAGATGTATTATTTTCTCTTCCTAGTAAGAAAACTTCTGTTGGTTTAGATGCCATATCCAATGATATGCTTAAACATTTACCAGAAAAATTCATTATTCTGTTGCATAAACTTTTTCAAAGGTGTTGGACTGAAGGTATTATGCCAATAAACTGGAAGCAGTCTATCATTGTTCCCATTCATAAGCAAGGGAAGCCTAAAACTGATAAAAGTAGTTACAGACCCATAGCCCTGACTTCTAACACAGGTAAGCTTATGGAGAGAATAATTCTAAAGAGGCTTGTATATTATTGTCAAAAAAATTAAGTAGTTCCTGTAAATCAAGCCGGCTTTCAAAAAGGCAGATCTGCTATTGATAATCTAGTTAAGCTAACAACACAAATCAAGCAACAGTTTGCCAGAAGAAAAAATGTACTTGCAACATTTTTTGATGTCAGAAAAGCCTACGACCAAGTTTGGCATGCTAAATTGCTGCATAAATTAAAGACTGTTGGCTTTTCTGGGCATCTCTATCATTATATCAAAAGTTTTTTATGTAACAGAAGTATACAAGTAAGAGTAGGGAATACGTATTCACACACTAGGTTACTGCACATGGGTTTACCACAGGGTTCTGTTATAGCCCCGTTTCTATTTAATATACTGTTACATGACTTACCAACAAAACTGTCTAACAATGTAATCCTAGTACAATATGCTGATGATATATGTATATGGATGAATGTCACTATGAAGCGCAGTACAACAAAGAGGATGATTAATTATACTAGAAAGATATATCAAAAAGAGCTAGATCATTTATATAAATATATTTTTGAAAATGGTCTGACATTATCCACAGAAAAAACACATATTATGCTTTTAACAATGGCAATGATCCAGATACACTACCACAGTTTATGATTGGAGGAGAAACAATTCAGTACACAAATACTGTAAAATTTTTAGGTATTTTACTAACATCAAAGTTGACCTGGAATGCTCATATTGGATACATTTTAACAAAAGCAAGAAAATGTATCAACTTTCTTAAAATGGTTAGTAGACAGTCATGGGGACAAGATATCTTCACTCTAAAATGCTTGTCTACGTCACTTATACGTTCCAAACTGTCTTATGGACAAGAAGTCTTTTTTAGTGCTCCAAATTATTTACTTAAAAAACTCCAAAGTTTAGACAGTAAGGCATACAAACTTGCACTTGGTGTGCCATTCCATGCATCCACCATAGGAACTTATAACGAAATTGGGGAACTTCCCCTTAGCTGAATACCGACAACTTTCATGTGCCAAATATGTGTCACGGAGCACAGCAAATGAAAATTTTGTTTCTAGTGAGTTACAAGTTCAAGCTGAAACGAATTTTCCGAAAAGAGCCAGACATACTTCGTGTTTAACGCCTATTGGCACTTATGTATCAGACCTTTTTAAAAAAATCTGAACTTAATCATTATGACTTAGAAACACAAAAAGAAGCTTTACCATGTCCTTCATGGGAAATAAATAAAGCATGTTTTGACATAGAATGTACAAATGGAAAAAAGAAAGAAAATCAAAATATCATGGTTGCAGATGTCCGATCACGTATCGAAAATAAGTATGCTAAATTCTTAAAAGTATAGACAGGTGGATCTGTCTTAGAAAACCATGAAACAGGTTCAGCATTCGTCATACCAGCATTTAAAACAGAGAAATCATACTATCTTGGTGAACATCATTCAATATTTACAGCTGAATTAATTGCTATTCTTATGGCTC
>CM060345.1:7313937-7316437 GCA_030674155.1 Stramonita haemastoma | reverse complement strand
TCGGGGCTGTATATGGCAACGTTCTGGTGGCTCCTGCGACGGTACTGAAAAGAGGACTTCCTAGCACAGAATTTTCAGAAGCTGGGGATGCTGTTATATTGACAGGCCCCCGGCCCGGCGTCCCCACGGGGGGGAGATAGACAGATGAGATAAGATAAGAAAGAAAAAGGTAGCAAAGGGCATTTTAATTCACAAACATTCAGCTCTAGAATCAACGGTGGAGAGACCAACAGACGGGGTGACAGACACACAAACCTACAGACTGACTGACGAACTGGTTTATCAGCTGTGTCATGTCAAGGATTTTTAGGTCAGACAGATTAAAAAAAAAAAAAAATCAGAGAGGTGAGATCCGAAATCTAGTCAAGGTTATAGATCATTACTACTACACACGACAGTCGATTGGATTCTGCATACCACCAGTATAGTATAATATGAGAACTGAAACTGTTTTTTGTCTTTGGTTTTTTGGTGGTGGGGGGGGGGGGGGTTGTTATTGCCTTTTTTCAGATATAGTTATCAAAATTTGCCGTGTTTTCATATTTAATTTAGATGCAGTTTCATTTTGGGGAGGGGGGGGGGGGAGTGAAATGGCAGTACTAGCAAACATTTATGTCTGGTTAACTAAAGCAAAGGTAATCAATTTTTTTGTTTTCTCTTATATTCAAGAGGCAGAACAGAGAGAGGAATGGAGGGAACTGGTTGTCAAGTCTTCAGTGGTCGCCAGACTAAGGGATAGATAGATAGATAGATAGATAGATAGATAGATAGATAGATAGATAGATAGATAGATAGATAGATAGATAGATAGATAGATAGATAGATAGATAAGATAAACGGACGGACGGACAGACAGAGAGACGGACGGACGGACAGAGAGACAGACAAAGACATAGAGAGACAGACAGAGAGATAGACAGAGAGACAGACAGACAGAGAGATAGAGAGACAGACAGACAGACAGACAGACAAGATAGATAGATAGATAGATAGATAGATAGATAGATAGATAGATAGATAGATAGATAGATAGATAGATAGATAGATACATAGGTAGGTAGGTAGGTAGGTAGGCAGGTAGGCAGGTAGGCAGGCAGGTAGGTAGGTAGGTAGGTAGGTAGGTAGGTAGGTAGGTAGGTAGGTAGGTAGGAAGGAAGGAAGGAAGGAAGGAAGGAAGATAGATAGATAGATAGATAGATAGATAGATAGATAGATAGATAGATAGATAGATAGATAGATAAGATGGACGGACGGACAGAGAGACGGACGGACGGACAGAGAGACAGATAAAGAGATAGAGAGACAGACAGAGAGATAAACAGAGACAGACAGAGAGATAGACAGAGAGATAAAGAGACAGACAGACAGACAGAGAGATAGGTAGATAGATAGATAAATAGATAGAGCGAGATAGATAGATAAATAGATAGATAGATAGATAGATAGATAGATAGATAGATAGACAGACAGACAGACAGACAGACAGACAGACAGACAGACAGACGCAGACCAGACCAGACCAGACCAGACACACAGACAAGACAGATCACACACACACACACAGATATATAATCCAAAGCTTTTTTTCCAAACTGGGATTGCAGGTCTGCTGAAGGACAAGTTCGGGCGGTTTGACGAAGCCTTCTTCCTGGGCGGAGCCGCCATGCTGCTATCGGGAATCCTCATGGTCATCTCCAACATCTACCGCATTCGCCACAACCGCTCTTCTGGAGCAATCGCCAAAGAAATCACCATCTCCCCTCCCACCAACCAATGAGGACCCCTCCCCCCCCACTTTCCCTGGCCAGGGCTGAGCATCGTCGAGATGGACCCTAGAAACCTTTGAGGGAGTGGTGAGGCTATGGCTGGCGGTGACTGAACTGAGAAGTGAGCAGGCATACCTGATGATGATGATGATGATGAATTGTGGTGATGACTTAGCAGCTGTGATTTGAGGCTTGTGTCGATCGAGGTTCTGTGGATGGTTTGAGGAAAGAGTTGAGGCTGTCGATAACAAGATGGTGATACATCGCAGCACGCAAAAATCCAGCATAGATACAGTCCAGGGTTCCAGGGCCCAGTGCTACAATTAGGGCCTAGCGCTCTCCTTGCTTTTAACCTAGTCCCCCAGTGTGGGTCAGTTTCTTGCTGTTAATTAGCACCAGCTGGGCTGGGCTGGAACAGTTGGATAGCAGCTGAGAGGTGATGAAAGTAGGGGTAACTGACAGCCATGACACTTTGGAGTGAGGTATCAGGTTTATTTGTTGATTATTCTCCCCTTGTGGGGGTCGGGGGGAGGGTGGGTAGGAGGGGGATGGATGGGGCTGTCCGTATAAAGAGAAATTTTCCTGCCTTCTGAAAATTCGGTTCAGATTAAGAATTCCCTCTTTTCTATCCTTCTCCTTGTTTCTGCTTTCCCCGCCCCCCTCCACCCTGTCAGTATAAACAGCATCCCCGCCCTCTGAACATTCTGTGCTTAGGAATCCCCTCTTTTCTATCC
>CM060345.1:7265656-7310656 GCA_030674155.1 Stramonita haemastoma | reverse complement strand
TGTTCGTTTGGTACTAGTATATAGATCTATAGATGTTCGTTTGAAACAAGGATAGATCTATAGATGTTCGTTTGGTACTAGGATATAGATCTATAGATGTTCGTTTGAAACAAGGATAGATCTATAGATGTTCGTTTGGTACTAGGATATAGATCTATAGATGTTCGTTTGGTACTAGGATATAGATCTATAGATGTTCGTTTGGTACTAGGATATAGATCTATAGATGTTCGTTTGAAACAAGGATAGATCTATAGATGTTCGTTTGAAACAAGGATAGATCTATAGATGTTCGTTTGAAACAAGGATAGATCTATAGATGTTCGTTTGAAACAAGGATAGATCTATAGATGTTCGTTTGAAACAAGGATAGATCTATAGATGTTCGTTTGATACTAGAATATAGATCTATAGATGTTCGTTTGAAACAAGGATAGATCTATAGATGTTCGTTTGGTACTAGGATATAGATCTATAGATGTTCGTTTGATACTAGAATATAGATCTATAGATGTTCGTTTGATACTAGGATATATAGATCTATAGATGGTCGTTTGAAACAGATCTATGGATGTTCGATTGAAACAAGGATAGATCTATAGATGTTCGTTTGAAACAAGGATAGCTCTGTCTCTGTTCGTTTGAAACAAGGATAGATCTATAGATGTTCGTTTGATACTAGGATATAGATCTATAGATCTATGTTCGTTTGAAACTCGCAACAACGATCCTGTGAGCAATCCTGTGAGCAAACCCAGGCAGAGCATTTTGTGCTCACGTTACAACCCAGTCCATCCTTTGTAGAAAAAAGGGCCCGCTGTGGATGGTGAACGAACGCAACCAGCACTGGACACTGGTAAAGGTTGTTTTTTTTCTCTCCCTTCGTTTCCCCGCTAGCGCTCCGAGAATCACCAATGCCGCAACGGTGAGAGTTTGCATAGAGATGCGACCGATTTGGCCCACCATGAACTAGGTAGCCGCATTCTAACTTCGGGGATTTATGCTGAGTATGGTCCGTTGTTCGTGTTTCCGTAACCCATCGAACTCTGATTTGAATTACGGGATCTTTGACGTGCGTATTTGATCTTTTGCATGTGTTTATTATGTATACACACATGAAATTAAGGCACTGGCAGGTCACCTGGGATCGGAGATCGTAAAAATCCCCATCTTTAATTCATCAGACGCCCCCAAGGTTCAAACCACCACTTTATGGAGACATGGGGTTGACGTCAAGCGGTCTTAACCACTTGGCGCCCAAGGTTAAATTAAATGAAGGAAGATTGCTGACCACTGGGCAGTAGGCAAAACAAAAGGCCTACCCTAATCCCCCCCCCCCCTCCCAAAAAAAAAAAGAAAAGAAAAAAAGCCACACATACATAGAACAAAGGTAGACTGGCATGCGATTCTTACACAGTAGTCGGCACATGGAGGATATTATAAACCTGGCGCGATCGTGTGGCTCCAGTTCATATGGTAGGCTAGTTAAGCTGGTTCACCACAGGGAACCCAAAGGTCTAAAAAAACAACAACACCACACACACATAAAAAAACACAACAACAAACAAACAAATTCACCAATAACGACAACAAAACAACTCTGTGAATACATATCATCCACTTTTTGTTTTTTATTCGGCTTTTGGCAGATCAACCTGTTCAAAAGTAGTACTACCCTTGTACTGTGTAAACGCTCCGGTGAATATCATCTTTATTCCCCCAAATGAAACCTCTCAAACCCTAATTCTCAGTCTCAACCTCACCTAAATGAAGACAGGTGTGAAGAAACTATAACAAACAAACAAAAAGCAAAGAGAAAACAAAAAAATAAAACTACACACACAACCCTCCAAACAAACGAAGAGAAGGCACCCACCTGTGTAACTGTCCCGAAGTTGCATCCAAAATTAACCCGTCTCTCCAAAAAGAATGCTAAAACTGCTGGAGTTGTTGGTCTAAGCATCAGTTGGTGCTGTCTACACCTTGCAATATCCACTTCTGCGTGCGAAGCTGCCGATAGAGAGATCGGATTATGCAAGGTAGGCTACAAATGACTGCTGTCAAAATGATGAAATGTTTGCATGTCGTTTCAGTTGTAGAGTTGACCTTCGTTGAATGATTAAGTAAGTGTAATCGATTTCCTCTGTCCTTTCTTCGCATGAAAATGTCGTCACTGTATTTGATAGTGGAAGTGGATGATTTGGCGTTCAAAATCTGTACGAAAAGGCTGAAGAATGGAGTAAGTACCTGTACATCCATGCCAGGGTAACGACCACAAGTTATCGTATCGTTTCGTCTGCTTTTCATTGAAGCGATCTGAGTCAAGGGAGACTATTCTTAATCCAATAATTTGGCACAACGGGTGATCTTTCCCTGCTAATGGCTGCATGACGATTTAGTTTGGCCAGTCTTAATAATAGTACCCAGCGTAAACTTTGACACTCCTGCTTTTCATCATGGTGAGTGGAGTTTATATGTTTTACACTGACTGTAATGTAGCTTTCTTGAATAGTCATTACCGACTGAATCTAGCTTTAATTAACAAAGCATCAAGATAACAACTTCAGCAGAAACTCCAGTGATGATGATTTCTCAGAAATTAGGTCGGATTCAGAGCGTGGAATTCACTGCCCAGCTTCCATGGTGTCCAGTTGAAAAGAAAAAGGGGATCAGCGTGTAGTTCTAGAAAATTTGTCACTTACACACAGTTACCCCACACACACACACACACACACACACACACACACACACACACACACACACACACACACACACACTCACTCACACACACACTGAGTGGCATGAGTCACACACAGGGAGTCACACAAACTCACACACAGGGAGTCACACAAACTCACACACACACACACACACACACACACACACACACACACAACACACACACACACACACACACAGAGAGAGAGAGAGAGAGAGAGAGAGAGAGAGAGAGAGAGAGAGAGAGAGAGAGAGAGCACTTACACACACACACACACACACACACACACACACACACACACACACACACACACACACACACACACACTGACACAGTAATACACACACACACACACACACACACACACACACACACACACACACACACACACACACACCACTCACTCACACACACACACACACACACACACACACACACACACACACACACACACACACACACACAGTGACACACACACACAACACACACACCACACACACACACACACACACACACACACACACACACACACACACACACACACAGAGTACTAACCACTAACCAGCAGCATCTGTTGTTTAATTTCAGGGCACCCCAGTGAAGGATGTCACGCTGTCGGACAATGTGCCCAAGACTCTGCTGCTTCAGAAGCATGCTGACTACATCGCTGCCTATGGAAACAAGAAAGATGATTATGTGAGAACACGTTTGTTTATCATATTTTTGTTGTACTTTTTCTCATGTCTGATGATGGATGACAGTGCCCCAAGGTAAAGTTTAGGGCAGAAAGAAAAGACACACTAACACCCTACATTGCCAACATCACTGAGACCTTATATCCTCAATAAAGATCATTTTGTCTTGATTTGACTTGACTTGAGATCAGTGGTCTGGGAGGGCTACAGGAGATGGTAGAAGAACTCAGTAGAAATGCAGAAAAGATGACAAACTATGGTGGCATTGCATGGAGTTTCTACTGATGATTGTAGAGATGGGGACAGTTGTGTTGTGCTGAGTTCCTAGTTGTAAGATTTTTAATTTTCAAACGGAAATGAAATGGTATCCTAAAAGTTATAAAAAAAGGTTGTTTTCCTTTGTGTTTTGCATGCTGTAGATTAAAAAAAAAAAAAATGCTACCACAGGTTTTTCTTTGAATTCTTATATAAATTCTATCTAGCTATCTAGCTATCTATCCCTTAGTCTGGCGACCGTGGGGGCACCCCTGAAGTCTTGACAACCAGTTCCATCCATTCCTCTCTCTGTTCTGCCTTTCTCAAAATTTGGTTGAGTTCTAGGCCTGTCCATTTCCCCCTATCTCTTCCTTGGTATAGAATAGATGAAATAAATCATAGCCTAGTGGTCAGAACATTGCGCTTGCAATTTGACAACCTGAGTTTGATTCCTGGTGGAGGAGATTTTTCTCCTGGAGTTAACATCGGTGGTGACTCCACTCTCCCCAAAAGTCTTTCGGATGAGACTGTAAACCGAGGCCCCGTATGAAAGCACACAGAACATCTTTGCGCACACATTAAATCCTGTTCCGCTTTTCGTAAGAGTAGGCCATTGTGTGCCGGTGGGTACAGATGACATTTACAAAACTGCATACACACGGGGACCGGACATAAAAAAGCACAAGAGTGCTTATTCCATTATCCTTGATATGAAAATGATATTATAAATAAATAAATAAACACACACACACACACACACACACACGAAAAAATAAGACGCAATATATAGAATAGATAAAATAAATCAATGCAAAAAAAAGCTGTATATAGAATAAAACATGTCAAATAAAATAGAAAAAAAAAGAAAAAATCCCTGCAATATATATACAATAGATAAAATAAAATAAAATAAATCAATGCAATAAAAGGCCACGTGTGTCTCTCTCTCTCTGCCAGGAGTACATCATGACGGAGTACCTGCGCATGAACGGCATGTACTGGGGGCTGACTGCGATGTCCCTGGCGGACCAACTGGACCGCATGGACCGGACCGAGGTCATCGCCTTCGTCAAGGCCTGTCAGACCGAGGCAGGGGGCGTGGCCTGCAGCGTGGGTCACGACCCCCACATGCTGTCCACCTTGAGCGCTGTGCAGGTAGGGGTGGGTGGGTGTGTGGGGGGGTGTTGGGGGTGGTGGTGGTGTGGGGGTGGTGGTGTGGGGGTGGGGGGGTGGGGAGGGGTGTGTGTGTGGAAGGTGGGGAGGGGTGGGGGAGGGGTGGTGGTTGTAAGGGGAGGGTGTGGGGGAGTATGGGGGGCAGGGAGGGGGTGGGAGTGGAGGGAATACACACATACATACCCACACACTCACATGCCAGCACACCAGCACACAATTTGACTGACTGACTGACAGTCTCCCAACATACCATCACTCATACATTGAAAGAAACCAACACTCCAGCTGACACTGCCATCTGACAAAGTACTGTGACACTGCAGTGCCGCCTGAAGAAGTACTGTGACGCTGCCACCGGACAAATTCCTATGACAATGCCACCTGAATAAGTTCTGTGACACTGCCACCTGAATAAGCACTGCCGCAACATGACACCAGCGCTGTTGTGTTGTTGTGTCATGACATTACAGATCCTGACGCTGTACGATGCGGTGAACACCCTGAACATCGACTCCCTGGTATCCTGGGTGGCTGGGCTGCAACAGGACGACGGCAGTTTTTATGGCGATAAATGGGGTGGGTGCTAGCTCTTTCTCTCTCTGTCTGAAGGGGCACTGGGGATATGTGACGATCCACCCCATAATGAGTCCCGCTGCGCCAGAAGTCATCAGTTTCTAGTTGTTAATGTCATCATTGTTGTCATCGTTGTCATCATCATCATTGTCGTCGTCATTATTATAATAATAATTATTTTATATTATTATTATTGTTAGTATTATTATTATTATCTTTATTATCATCATCATTATTCTAGCTAGATAGCTAAAAGAACTGTGATGAAGTTGATGGGCTGAGAAAATGAGGACAAAAATCTACTGGAAATCTCTCTCTCTCTCTCTCTCTCTCTCTCTCTCTCTCTCTTTCTCTTTCTCTCTTCTCTCTCTCTCTCTCTCTCTCTCTCTCTCCCCCCCCCCCTCTCTCTCCCCCTCTCCCTCTCCCTTCCTCCGTCTCTCTCTCCCTCCCTCTCTCTCTCTCTGAATATATTTTCACAGCCAACAATCAGGTGACTATAACTTGCGGTTACATAGTGTGTACTAGCAGTCAGGGGATAATGGCAATAACAACAACAATAACAACAACAACAAAAAGAAGATGATCTGTATTTCTGTTCATTAATGATGTTGGGGTTTGTGTTACAGGAGAGGTGGACACACGCTTTTCCTTCTGCGCGGTGGCCTGTCTCTCGCTGCTGGTATGTTGGGGTGTGGAGGGTTTGTTATATAATATTGCTGTAACAGCTTGTGCACAAAACAGAGCAGAACAAAACAAAACAGAACAGAACAGAGCATAGAATAGCAGAGCAGAGCAGAGCATTAAAGAGCAGAGCATGAAATAGCAGAGCAGAGCACAGAATAGAATAGCAGAGCAGAGCAGAGCACAGAATAGAATAGCAGAGCAGAGCAGAGCACAGAATAGAATAGCAGAGCAGAGCAGAGCACAGAATAGAATAGCAGAGCAGAGCAGAGCAGAGCACAGAATAGAATAGCAGAGCAGAGCAGAGCACAGAATAGAATAGCAGAGCAGAGCAGAGCACAGAATAGAATAGCAGAGCAGAGCAGAGCACAGAATAGAATAGCAGAGCAGAGCAGAGCACAGAATAGAATAGCAGAGCAGAGCAGAGCAGAGCAGAACAGAGAATAGAATAGCAGAGCAGAGCAGAACAGAACAGAGAATAGAATAGCAGAGCAGAGCAGAGCAGAGCAGAGCAGAACAGAGAATAGAATAGCAGAGCAGAACAGAACAGAGAATAGAATAGCAGAGCAGAGCAGAGCACAGAATAGAATAGCAGAGCAGAGCAGAGCAGAGCAGAACAGAACAGAGAATAGAATAGCAGAGCAGAGCAGAGCAGAGCAGAACAGAGAATAGAATAGCAGAGCAAAACAGAGCAGAGCAAAGCACAGCACAACCAAACCAAACCAAGACAAAACAAAGCAAAAAAAGTACAATAATACAAAACCACCTAAAAACAAAAACGAAAAAAAAAGTATATTTAATTATTTGTCAGATGCATAAAACACTAAAAATAATTTATTTAAAAGCCCCCCAAACCAAAATTAAAACAAACCACCACCACCACCACCACCAACCCCCAGAAAAAAAAAAAATCATAAACTTTGGTTATTTATCAGATGCCAAAGAACCAGTACATCTTTGTTTTGTTTTTGGTTTTGTTCTTGGTTTATTGGAAAAGGGTTCAAATGTTAATTAAGTTCACTCGGAATTTCTTGCTGTTTTTTTTTGTTTTTTTTTCTGTGACTGTGTAGGCTTTTTATAGATCTATCTGTCTATGCCCTTGTCTGCTGTTTTTTGGACTGAAAGCTGTGTCATGATTTTGTTAATGAAAAAAAAAGAAAAGATGCGAAAACTATATATATAGTGAATGTCCTCTATGTCTTTCCGAGTTTATGGATGTGTTTTATGACTCTGTGTGCGTGTGTGTGTGTGTGTGTGTGTGTGTGTGTGTGTGTGTGTGTGTGTGTGTGTGTGTGTGTGTGTGTGTGTGTGTGTGTGTGTGTGTGTGTGTGAGAGAGAGAGAGAGAGAGAGAGGAGTGTGTGTGTGTGTGTGTGTGTGTGTGTGTGTGTGTGTGTGTGTGTGTGTGTGTGTGTGTTGTGTGTGAAAGTCAAAGTCAAAGTCGAAGTCAGTCACATTTTTATTTCCAGATGGTACATTGAGCTTGTCAATAAAATTTAATCAGTTTCCACCCCCCCCCCCCCCCCATTAAAAAAAAAAGAGTTAAAGTCTGTCCCGAGCCTAAGGCTCATCAGGCCGGTGCTTATCCCGGTTTCTGTGGCGTTAAGCGACTGAGAGTCATAGACTCCCCCCCTGGATAGGACGCCAGTCTGTCACAGGGTTAACCCCCAACACAAGGTTGGTACCCCTTTTACACCTGCGTTTGACCCCCCATGTCCCACCTTAAAGCCTGTATGACCATTACATGGTGGTCATCTGACTGCGTGTGTCTGGTGATGGTGCAGGGTCGACTGGACGCCATCAGAGTGGACAGAGCCGTGGAGTTTGTCCTCAGCTGCAAGAACTTTGATGGCGGCTTTGGCTGTCGGCCCGGCAGTGAGACTCACAGTGGTCAGGTGTGTGTGTGGGGGGGGATGGGGGGGGGGGGGGGTGGGTGTTGTGTGTGTGTGTGTGTTTGTGTGTGTGTATATGTGTGTGTGTATGTGTGTGTCGGTGTGTGTGTGTGTGTGTGTGTGTTGTTGGGGTGTGTGTGTGTGGGGGGGGGGGGGTATGTGTGAAGTGTGTGTAGGTGTGTGTGTGTGGTCATGGTTTTGGTGTCTTGTCAGTTTTTGTGATTTGTTTTTTTTATTTGTGTGTGTGTGTGTGTGTGTGTGTGTGTAGGTGTGTGTGTGTGTGTGTTGTGTGTGTGTGTGTGTGTGTGTGTGTGCGTGTGTGTGTGTATAAGCTGGCATGTGTTCATGCATGTCTTTTTTTTTTTTTTTAGTCAGTTTTCAGATTTGTAAGCAATGTAGGGTTTTTATATTTTTTTTATTTGATTTATTCTTTTATATCGAGGATAATGGGATAAGCACTCTTGTGCTTTTTTTCATCCAGTCCCCGTGTGTATGCAGTTTTTGTAAATGTCATCTGTTCCCATAGGGTGTCGTGTATATATATACAATCAAGCATGGATTAGAATGTACAAGTGTGTATTGAATATCAGTGTACTCAAACATAACACTGGTTTGCATTGTTCTGTGTCAACCTGCTGTCATGTGCTTCTTCAACTTTGATGGGTTTGTGTTACAAATCTTATGCTAATCTGTGAGTGTGTGTGTGTGTATTGTGTGTTAATATCCCTACCACCACCACCACAATAATAGTTTTGACCTTTTGGGGCACAATAGGATGAGATATGTGTGTGTGTGTGGGGGGAGGGGTTGTGTGTGTGTGTATGTGTGTGTGTGTGTGTGTGTGTGTGTGTGTGTATGTGTGTGTTAGTGTGTGTGTGTGTGTGTGTGTGTGTGTGTGTGTGTATGTGTGTGTTAGTGTGTGTGTGTGTTTGTGTGTGTTATTGTGTGTTGTGGTGTGTGTCTGTGCTTGCGTGTGTGTGTGAGGGTTGGTGGTGGTGGTGGTGGGTTTCTAAATAACTCCAGTGCTTGGCACACGAGCTAGCTTTTCCTTTCACTGTTTTCATGGCGTGTTCTATTTTGTCTGTCTGCCTGTTCTACAAAAAAAAAAACACCCTATGAATGCATTTTGGTATGGGTTAAAATCTTGAGAGAAATGTTTGGTGGTCTGCTATTATTTGAGATAAAGAATAAATTCCAACAATTGTTCATCACTTGTGAAAAAAATAGGCCCATCTCTTGTTTAACACATGAGTGCTTATTTCATTATCCTTGAAATAAAAGCATGAAAATTAATTTAAAATAAATATGACCCTGGATTGGATGCTGGGGTATAGGAGACATGCATAATATGACCCTGGATTGGATGTTGGGGTATAGGAGACATGCATAATATGACCCTGGATTGGATGTTGGGGTATAGGAGACATGCATAATATGACCCTGGATTGGATGTTGGGGTATAGGAGACGTGCATAATATGACCCTGGATTGGATGTTACGTTGTGGTATACTAAGGGACATGCATGATCTCTATCTATCTCCTGTGGTCATGTGTTTCAGATCTACTGCTGTGTGGGCCTGCTGGCCATCACTGGTCATCTGCACAAAGTCAATGCTGACCAGCTGGGCTGGTGGCTGTGTGAGCGACAGCTGCCCTCCGGGGGTCTGAATGGTCAGTAGAAACAGACTGTTTGAACTAGGGGGGAGAGAGAGAGAGAGAGAGAGAGAGAGAGAGAGAGAGAGAGAGAGGAGAGAGAGAGAGAGAGAGAGAGAGAGAGAGAGATGGGGGTTGAAGGAGGTCACAGGACAGTTTAGACGTTCACCTGCCCAACATCATCCTCATCATCATTGATCGTCATGCAATTAATATAAAAAAAAAGCCCCAGTTGCTCTGGTCTGATGGTGACCTCAGATTTGGTTTAAGCTTTTACTTCTACGCCTGTGGTGAGTTTGTGTCAAAGCCTTTGGGGTTGGGGATTCATGGAGAATGGTCCTTGGAGGGATGTTGTGGTTGTCGCCACCTCAGGTGGGTGACTCACTCACTCTGGCTCTCGACTGAGCCAATACTGTCGTTAGTAGGGAGCTTGGTAGGGGGTGTCCTGCGTATGTTAGCTCAGAACAGGCACCACTGAACACCACCAAAGTGACCCAGCAGCAGTGCAGGGCCCCTCTGGCTGGTGGCCCCCATAACAACATGATATTGACAGGCTCCCTGTGGACTTCGAACCCTGAGGATGAGACATAACGAATCTGGGGCATGGCCGGCTATGGCAGGGAGATTGAAAGTGAGCAGCATGGGAACAGTGGGATGACAGCTGTCAGTTTCCCCCCACTTTCAGCTCCTCTTAGCTGCTAATTAATCCATCCCATCCCAGTCTTGGTTAGGGGGGGAGGGGGGGGCTAGCTGGTGCTATTTATAGCAGTAACTGACTGACCACACTTGGACTAGGTAAAAGGAAGGGGTGCAAGCTAAATGTAGCTCTCTTGACTGAGTGATGTTGGATTTGTAGGCTGTGGGATGGGATGGGAACGTCACAGAAGATGAGGCAGGAGAAGAAAGAAAAGAGAGAAAAGATTCACAGAGCTCTGTCAGTTTCTCCCCACTTTCAGCTCCTCTCAGCTGCTAATTATCCCATCCCTGGTCAGCTGGTGAGCACTATTTATAGCAGGAGCTGACTGACCACACTGTCTTGGACTAGGTGAAAGGAAAGGGCGTGCTACATTTAGCTCTCTTGACTTAGTGTGATGTTGGATTTTGTGGGCTGTGGGAGGGAAATGTCACAGCAGATGAGGCAGGAGAAGAAAACAGAGAAAAGATTAAAATATTGTGTCACAGGTCGTCCTGAGAAACTGCCGGACGTGTGTTACTCCTGGTGGGTTTTGGCTTCCATGGCCATCATACGACGTCTGCACTGGATCGACAAGGTGCGTGCGTGCGTGTGTGTGTGTGTGTGTGTGTGTGTGTGTGTGTGTGTGTGTGTGTGTGTGTGTGTGTGTGTGTGTGCCAAACCCTTTTTTCTTCTTCTTTTTTTCTCTCTGTCTCTGTCTTTCTCTCTTACACCTGTCTGTCTCTCTCTCTTTCTTTCTCTGTCTATCTGTCTCTCTTTCTTTCTTTCTTTCTCTGTCTGTCTGTCTGTCTGTCTATCTGTCTGTCTCTCTTTCTCTCTCTCTCTCTCTCCCCCTCCCTCCCTCTCTCCCTCCCCCTCCCTCCCTCTCTCCCTCCCCCTCCCTCCCTCTCTCTCTCTCTCTCTCTCTCCCCCTCTCTCTCTCTCTCTCTCTCCCCCTCTCTCCCTCTCTCTCTCTCTCTCTGTGTGTCTCTCTCTCTCTCTCTGTCTGTCTCTGTCTCTGTGTCTCTGTCTCACTGTTGGTGAGCCTTGAAGCTAGCTTTAGCTGAGGAAGGAACAAAAAAAAAAAATTGTGTTTAAAAAAAGTGATGTGTGTGGTGTGATGTCTGTGCACAGGACAAGTTGCGGGTGTTCATGTTGGCCTGTCAGGATGACGAGACCGGAGGCTTCGCTGACAGACCGGGAGACATGGTAAATGCTGTCTTGATTGTCTGTGTGTGTGTGTGTGTGTGTGTATGTGTGTGTGTGTGTGTGTGTGTGTGTGTGTGTGTGTGTGTGTGTGTGTTGTGTGTGTGTGTCTGCTTGCCTGTCTGTCTGTCTGCCTGTCTGTCACACACACACACACACACACACACACACACACACACACACACACACACACACAAATAGCCTACTCTCCCTTCTCTCCCTTCAATCAGAAAACCAACCGAACGTGACATACATAAAGTGGTATAAAAAAAAAAAAAATAAAAATAATAATTAAAAAAAAATAATAAAAAAAATAAAAAAAATAAAAAAATTAATAAGATAAAATATAATAAGATAAAAAAAATAAAAAATAAAAAAAATAAAAGATAAAATAAAATAAAATAAAATAAAATAAAATGGACAGAAAGAACTGAGGATGGACTTTCAGGTGGACCCTTTCCACACGCTGTTTGGCCTGGCAGGGCTGTCTCTGCTGGGGGACCCTGAGGTGCAGCCTGTGAACCCAGTCTACTGCATGCCCGAAAGCATCATACGCCGTCTCCAGCTGTCCATCTTTGAGGATGGAGACCATGTGTGATGGAGGAGGATGCTCTGTTGTGTGTGTGTGGAGAGAGAGAGAGAGAGAGAGAGAGAGAGAGAGAGAGAGAGAGAGAGAGAGAGAGAGGAGAGAGAGAGAGTGAGTGTGTGTGTGTGGGAGAGAGAGAGAGAGAGAGAGATGAGAGAGAGAGGAGAGAGAGAGAGAGAGTGTGTGTGTGTGTGTGGAGAGAGAGAGAGAGAGAGAGAGAGAGAGAGAGAGAGAGAGAGGTGAGTGGTGTGTGTGTGGAGAGAGAGAGAGAGAGAGAGAGAGAGAGAGAGAGAGAGAGAGAGAGAGAGAGAGAGAGAGAGAGAGAGGTGTGTGTGTGTGTGTGTGGAGAGAGAGAGAGAGAGAGAGAGAGAGAGAGAGAGAGAGTGTGTGTGTGTTGTGGAGAGAGAGAGAGAGAGAGAGAGAGAGAGGAGAGAGAGAGAGGAGAGAGAGAGAGAGGAGGTGTGTGTGTGTGGGGAGAGAGAGAGAGAGAGAGAGAGAGAGAGAGAGAGAGAGAGAGGAGAGAGAGAGAGAGAGAGAGAGAGAGTGAGTGGGTGTGTGTGTGTGTGTGTGTGTGGTGTGTGTGTGTGTGTGTGTGAGTAGGTGTGTGTGTTGTGTGTGTGTGTGTATTGTGTGTGTGTGTGTTTTGTGTGTGTGTGTGTGTGTGTGTGTGTGTGTGTGTGTGTGTGTGTGAGAGGGTGTGTGTGTGTATTTGTGTGTGTGTGTAGAAAGAGAGTGTGTGTGTGTGTGTGAGATGTGTGTGTGTGAGTGTGTGTGTGTGTGTGTGAGAGTGTGTGTGTTGTGTGTGTGTGTGTTTTGTGAGTGTGAGAGAAACTCTGCCTGGGCGATGTGTGATGAAGAAGTGAAGGTGTGGGTGTACTTTTGCCCCCGGTGGGGAATTGCCATGTCGAAGTCCAGTTTGTGTGACGACAAATCAGGCCAAGTGTTGGGTAATTATGTGTAGCTTGAATTGGGTTAGTTTTTTTTTTTTTTTTTCATGTTGTGATAGTGTAACTGTGAAGTAGAAGAGCTTACAAGTGTGAATGTACAGTACATTCAGAATGGGATGTTTGATTCAAATGAAAGCACTGTTCATACAAAGCACAAACTGGATTCAAAGACAGCCTGTGAAATAAGGGATTTGAGTCTTCTTCTTATTCTTCTTCTTCTTCGTCGTCATTGAATGCTTAGACAGCCACTATTGTTGATGGTCTGAAAAGAAAGAAATCTGAATGGACAGGAGAATCGAAAACTAACTGCAGGGTGAGCTGTAAGTACTGCAGATCTCCAGAGAAGATTCCCCCATCACTCTGGTAAATGTTTAGGGTTTTGATTTCTCATACAGAAGGAAAAATCCAAGGGGAGATAATTATGTGGAGTGGGGGGGGGGGGGGGGGGGGAGTTTTGTCGCTGCTAGAATGAATAGTAAACGTACCACACCAGAACCAAATGCAATAAAAAGAGAAAGGAAGATGACGAGAACTAAAAAAAAGCAGTTTGAGAAAGAATTCAAACTCGGATGTGCTGGACCATGAAAGTCCCCATATCCAACATTCCTCTTTTTCTCCTCCTGCTGCTTGCCTTAGGGCAAAAATATGATGTTTATATTTATGGTTATTGTGAGGAGTAGAATTTGTGACGCTCCACTGAGTCGCTTTACATCTGACCCACTTTTCTGCTAGGAGCCATTAAAAGCAGGTGGGGGGTCGTGTTGTCGCTTTTTTTATTGATTATAGAAGTGCAGTCATTCTTCTACCTTGCACTGAAGTATCTAGGCGTGATTTTGTTTCCTTTTGCTTTTAAAACGTGTTTTAAAAACATGCAAGGATACATTATGACCACCTATTATGATGCTAAACTTGTCAATTTCTCATTTTGTCAATTCCCGCAATGTACCATTTCAATTTGCAATAACTTTTCATAGAATTGTCTGATTTTCAAACTGTTTGTTTTGTATTGAATAGTCTCTTTATTGACGATTCATAGCATGTCAAAAACTAAAAAATGACCCCTGGTGCAATGCGACTGACTCATTATGTGGTTGAATGTCACTTTTGATAGTATGCTCTGCAGACATATTGTTTTGTCAAGGTCTGGGATAAATTTTAAATGTTATGTTTTGATTGGTCTTAAGTTTTTAGTGAGGTGACATGCGTGTGTGTGTGTGTGTGTGTATGTTATATGCATGTGTGTCTGTGAGTGAGTGTGTGTGTGTATGAAGACAGTGAGCATGTGGAGGTGACTGTGAATGAGGGAGTAGAGCTCTAGTGTGCATGTTTGGATCAAAGTCTGCATTATTTTAGCTCTGATGAAGGATCAGTGTGGTGATTTTACTGAATACAGCAAGTATTTTCATGTCTACATTATTGGAATTGTTTTGGGGTTTTTTTGTTTTTTTTTCCACTGTATAAAATCTTTTCTTCTATTCACATAACTATTCCATCATAATTATTTGAAGTCACCTTTTTCAATGTGTGTGTATGTATGTTCTGTAGGCATATTGTTTTGTCGAGGTTTGAGATGATTTTTAAATGCGTATTGTTTTGATTGTCCTAAGTTTTGAGGGAGGTGATGTGTGTGCATTATATATATATATATATATATATATATATATATATATATATATATATATATATATATATATATATATATATATATTTTTTTTTTTTTTTTGAGCATGTGTGTGAAGTGCGTGTGGGATCCATCATGAACCAGCTCTGTTGGTTTGTGGATGTCAAGAAGCAACATAAATTAAGTGCAATTGTTCCTTTTTTTCTTATGTGTTTTTTTTTATTATTTTAGTCTGATGGTTGTCGAGTTACGCAAGCTTTGATGAAGCTTGTTCATGTTCATCTGCTGGACAATTTCCTTGTATTTGTGTATGTAACATGTATGGACTGGTCTGCAGATAGTTGATATCTTTACAAGATTCAGCGCTATACAAATTCCATATATTGTCATTATTATCATCATTTTTTGGTGGAAAATCTGACTTCACCTGAATGTTATCATTAGCAGGCTAAAGATGTTGCTTATCACATGCTGTCATTAAAATCAAGAGATAAAAAAAGTAACAGCTGTCCTGTGTTGGTACAAATGCCTCATCTGTGTGAAGAATGAATGTCGAAAACTTTCACCACCCCAACATTCTTCTTATTCAGTTTATGCTGCATTCTGAACTCAAACCATTCTGGTCTAGCTTAAAAAAAAAAAAACCAACAAACTTTCACCACCCCAACATTCTTATTCAGTTTATGCTATATTCGGAATTCATTCTGGTCTAGCTTTGAAAAACAACAACAACCCAACAAAAAGACTTTTGCTCTTTTTGACACTGACACTGGGGGCAACAGCAAAGTGAGAGGCTGTATGACCAGTGGCTTTCTTTCCCACTCATGGAATTCCACTTTACAGCTTAGTCTTCAGTGATCGACTATGACTCTCTGACTAAGACGCTTGACTTGCACAGTCCTTATGTGCTGCAGCCCTGGGGGCTAGTTGCCCTTTGGAGAACATCTCCAACGCTCACTGTCTTTATGCCCTCTTGGCCGAGAAAGTGGGGGTGTGCTGTGGGCAAGGCATCTCCACTATCATCAAATTTCTGCCCAGTGTCCGAAACAGCAGCTGCCTCCTCTGCAGTTTTGGAGGTCATGGTGGAACAAACAGGTTATGTTTAATACGTCTGCTTGAGTATGTTGTTGTAGCATATTTCCAACACTCTGCAAGGTCACCCAGAATTTTTTACTCTGTCACTCACCTTACCAGGGAATTACTTCATCATTGGACATTGAAACTGAACGAGGTGACAGCCCTGATACGGCTTTCGTGGTAGGTAGGGCTGTAAACAATATTAAGTTTATGATTATGATCATTGAACAAAAGAACCACAACTGACAAAGCGACATTTCTGGAAAGAGTTAAGATTGATACTGCCATGTCTTGTGGCCAGACTGTGTATAAAACAATTCTGTATGGAGAAGGGGGGGGGGCAGACTGGTATAGAGCAATTCTGGAGGAGAAGGGGGGCAGACTGTGTATAGAACAATCTGTTGGAGAAGGGGGAGGGGCAGACTGTGTATAGAACAATTCTGTATGGAGCAGGGAGGGCAGACTATGTATAGAACAATTCTGTTTGGAGAAGGGAGTGGGGGGGGGGGAGGGGGGGCAGACTGTGTATAGAACAATTCTGTATGGAGGAGGGGGGCAGACTGTGTATAGAACAATTCTAGATGGAGTAGGGGGGGGGGGGGGCAGACCGTGAATAGAACAATTCTGGGATGGAGTGGGGGGGGGGGGGCAGACTGTGTATAGAACAATTTGATTGTGGAGGGGGGGGCAGAGTGTTATGAACAATTCTGTATGAAGAAGGGAGTAGGAGGGGGCAGACTGTGTATAGAAAAGTTCTAGATGGAGGAGGGGTAAGAGGGGGGGGGGGGCAGACTGATAGAACAATTCTGAATGAGGGTGGGGGCATGACTATGGTATAGACAAGTCTGGATGGAGGAGGAATCGGAGGGGGGGCAGACTGTGTATAGAACAAGTCTGATGGAGGAGGGGGGCAGACTGTGTATTAGAACAATTCTGATGGAGTTGGAGAGGGGGGGGGGTAGACTGTGTATAGAACAATTCTGATGGATAGGAGGGGGGGGGAGGATGTATAAACAATTTGTATGAGAAGGGAGTAGGGGGGGCAGACTACGTATAGAACAATTCTGAATGGAGGAGGGGGGCAGACTATGTATAGAACAATTCTGGATTGGGAAGGGAGAGGGGGGGGGCAGACTATGTATAGAACAATTCTAGATGGAGGAGGAGGGGGGCCGACTGTATAGAACAATTCTGAATGGAGGAGGGGGGCAGACTGTATAGAACAATTCTGAATGGAGGAGGGAGTAGGAGGGGGGGCAGACTGTGTATAGAACAATTCTTGATGGAGTAAAGTGGGGGGGGGGGGGGGGGGCAGACTGTGTCTAGAACAACTCTAGATGGAGAAGGAGGGGGGGAGGCAGAATGTGTATAGAACAATTCTGTATGGAGAAGGGAGTAGGAGGGGGGGGGGCATATATTATGTATAAAACAAGTCTGGTTGGAGAAGGGAGAAGGAGGGGGGCAGACTGTGTATAGAACAATTCTGGGTGGAGTAGGGGGGGGGGGGGGGGGGCAGACTGTGTATAGAACAATTCTGGATGGAGGAAGGGGGAGCAGACTGTGTATAGAACAATTCTGTATGGAAAAGGGAGTGGGAAGGAGGGGGGGGGGGCAGAGACTGTGTATAGAACAATTCTGGATGGAGGAGGGGGGGGGGGGCAGACTGTGTATAGAACAATTCTGGATGGAGGAGGGGGGGGGGGGGGGAAGACTGTATATAACAATTCTGTATGGAGTAGAGGGGGGGGGGGGAGACTGTGTATATAACAATTCTGAATGGAGTAGGGGGGCAGACTATGTATAGAACAATTCTGAATGGAGGAGGAAGTGGGGGGGGGGGGGGGGGGGGCAGACTGTGTATAGAACAATTGTGGATGGAGTAGGGGGGGGCAGACTGTGTATAGAACAATTCTGAATGGAGAAGGGAGTAGGCGGGGGGGGGGGGGGGGGGGGGGGCGCTGCAGACTGTGTATAGAACAATTCTGTATGGAAGAGGGGGGCAGAGTGTGTATAGAACAATTCTGAAATGAGGAGGGAGTAGGGGGGGGGGGGGCAGACTGTATAGAACAATTCTGTATGGAGGAGGGAGTGGGGGGGGGGGGGCAAAGACTGTGTATAGAACAATTCTGAATGGAGAAGGGGGGCAGACTATGTATAGAACAATTCTGAATGGAGAAGGGGGGCAGACTATGTATAGAACAATTCTGAATGGAGTAAGGGGGGGGGGGGGGGCAGACTGTGTATAGAACAATTCTGTATGGAGGAGGGAGTGGAGGGGGGCAGACTGTGTATAGAACAATTCTGGATGGAGGAGGGAGTAGGGGGGGGGGGGCAGACTTTGTATAGAACAATTCTGAATGGAGGAGGGGGGGGGGGGGAAACTATGTATAGAACAATTCTGGATGGAAGAGGGGGGCAGACTGTGTATAGAACAATTCTGAATGGAGAGGGGGGGGGGCAAAACTATGCATAGAACAATTCTGGATGGAGAAGGGAGTAGGAGGGGGGCAGAGAAGGGATGGGGGGGGGGGGAGGGCAGACTGTGTATAGAACAATTCTGTATGGAGGAGGGGGTCAGACTGTGTATAGAACAATTCTGGATGGAGTGGGGGGAGTGGGAGGGGGCAGACTGTGTATAGAACAATTCTAAATGGAGAAGGGAATAGAGGGGGGGGGGGGGGGGTAGACTATGTATAGAACAATTCTGGATGGAGGAAGGGGGGGGGGGAGACTGTGTATAGAGCAATTCTGAATGGAGGAGGGGGGGGGGGGGCAGACTGTGTATAGAGCAATTTTGAATGGAGAAGGGGGGCAGACTATGTATAGAACAATTCTGAATGGAGAAGGGGGGCAGAGGGAGTAGGGGGGGGGGGGGCAGACTATGTATAGAACAATTCTGAATGGAGAAGGGGGGCAGAGGGAGTAGGGGGGGGGGGGGGCAGACTATGTATAGAACAATTTTGAATGGAGAAGGGGGGCAGAGGGAGTGGGGGGGGGGGGGGGCAGACTATGTATAGAACAATTCTGAATGGAGAAGGGGGGAAAGAACTGTATAGAACAGTTCTGTAATGTATGGAGAATGGAGTAGGAGGGGGCAGACTATGTATTGAACAATTCTGAATGGAGAAGAGAGTAGGAGGGGCAGACTGTGTATAGAACAATTCTGGATGGAGAATGGAGTAGGAGGGGGCAGACTATGTATTGAACAATTCTGAATGGAGGAGGGATGGGGGGGGGGGGGGGGGGGGCAGACTATGTGTAGAATAATTCTGGATGCAGAAGGGAGTAAGAGGGGGGGCAGATTCCCCCTTGTGTTCATTCCTTCATGGGACAAGGAAATAAAAGTTTTTTGTTTTTTTTCACTTGATGCGACTTAGAATTTTCAGGCTCTTTTGGGTCTCTCAGCCTTCTGTTTTAGTTTTAACATGAATTTTTTTTTTTTTTTTTTTTAAGCATGAACATATTTTTGGAATCGTAGAATTGGCGCTGATCAATTGGTTGGTAGATTTGGGGGGGGGGGGAGAGAGGGGTTAAAATTTTGTATATTTTTTTAAATGCCCTTAGGTTCTGATTTTGAAACCTTAGAATATAAATATAATAATAATGATAATAATAATAATAAAAATGGAGACTTATATAGCGCGAATTCCCCAAAACATGGGCTCACCGCGCTGTACAATCAAATGAATGAATTGCATGTGAAGTGCTTATGTATTAGACCATTACAAGAAGACACAGAGAGATAAGAGGTAGGGAATCACTCACATACAGACAGAAACATGAACAGACAGAAACATGAACAGACAGAAACATAACAAAACATGAACAGAAACATGAACAGACAGAAACATGAACTGACAGAAACATGAACAGACAGAAACATGAACAGACAGAAACATGAACAGACAGAAACATGAACAGACAGAAACATGTACAGACAGAAAACATGTACAGACAGAAACATGAACAGACACCCAGTCATGTTAGTCAGTCATTGCAGCCAGCCCACCTTTTAGCTTGCTTCATGGAAATCATTCATAACTTTATGCTTCAGTCATTTATTTCATGAAAATCAATCATAGCTTTAGGCGTAGAAGTCGTACGTGTAAATCAATCGAATCTTTAGGCATAGAAATCAATTACAGGTTTAGGCATAGAAATCAATCATAGGTTTAGGCATAGAAATCAATCATAGGTTTAGGCATAGAAATCAATCATAGCTAAGTGCATGGAAATCTCATCTAATCATCTCTTAGATAAATCAATCTTTTAGATAAAATCTTTAGCATAGGCATAGAAATCATTTTATCATAGTCTTTAGGCTATAGAAATCATCAGCTTAGGCATAGAAATCAATCATACTTTAGGCATAGAAATCATTCATAGCTTTAGGCATAGAAATCATTCATAGCTTTAGCATAGAAATCATTTAGCTTTAGTCATAGAAATCATTCATAACTTTAGTTAGGCATGAAATCAATCATAGCTTTACTCCATGGAAAACAGTTCATTCATAATGCATCACCTTAGTACAATTCATATTCATCCTATTGTCTATGCACAAGTATCAACCCCCAGTTCTCTTCTCTGTGTGGAGTTAGGGGAAAAAGTTGCATCACATGTATACACATACACTTTCATTCATTTCCTATCGTTTAATTTAACCCTCTTAGTCCCGAACCAGGATTTGCCGGGATTGAATAATTGCCCCCCCCCCTCCCCCCCCCCCCCCCCCCCCCTGAATCCTGAACTGGTATTTGCTGGGATTTACACACAGTAGATTTCCATCACGCTGTGACCCATCACTAATTGCTACCACATGTCAAAGCTCTATCAGACTAGAGGTACAAATCCTGCCGAGAGTCTGGAAGTGATTATAGCTGCTGGTATGTACTTAGGAGGAAAAGGCAAGCGATTATGTGTGCCTGACCTGATTTCGTGATGGAATGTGAAATCTAGGAGTAGTGTGTGTTCTGAGAATCCGAATGCAAGAGGGTTAAAGCAGCCCTGTCCACCACAAAAGCCATACCAGGGCTGTCACCTCATTTAGTTTCAGTGGCTCCAGTAATTTTCACTTCAAGTTCAAAACCAACACCTCCTAATACCTTCAAATATCCAACACCATTCATCTGATAAAAAAAAAACCCACCACCACACCAACAACATTAATGACACTGTACTAAATCATTTCATTCCTTAAAGCAAATAAAACCAAGTTGTGCTGAGGATGCCAGCCATTTCGCTTAATTATCATCTTCCGTTACAAAAAAAGTGTAAACCCCCCCCCCCCTGTTAACAAAACAAAGTACAAAAATTAACATATGAAATGCCATATGTGTGCATTATTTGCTATTGGATATTTTCACTCATAGTGATGTTATCAGAGTGAGTGAGTGAGTGTGTGTGTGTATGCGCACACATACTGCAGTGACCAATCGTAAATGGAAGAGGAAGGAAGCTGTGAGAGTATTTAGTAAACATTTCATAATGAAACACTCTATCCCATCATAATAAAATATTAATTTGTTCTTCTTTAAAATTTATTGATCTATTTAAAAAAAAACTCAAAAAATTTTTTGGGAGAAAATTCTTTTTTTATGGATGGTGGGGGGGGAGGAGTGTATTGAATTTCAATAGAAAACAAAAATGCTTGCTTTAAGTTCTCTTTATTCCTATAAAATTCTACATTTCCTGAAATATGCTTGGGCATCAATCAGACAGAGAAAAGGGACTATCTTGAAACTTAGGAAAATGGAGTTATTGTGTTTTACCATGTGTGAGGGCAGCACTTGTGTAAAAAAAAAAAAAAAATTCTACAATACCTCCCCCCCCCCCCCCCCCCCCCCCCCTGGTGCGTGCACACAATACCACACTGATCCTCGAGGGCTTTTAAAAACACAAGCACACACACACACACCACTGCTTATCTGCATGCAGAATCAATACAAATGCTTTTCAAAAAAAAGAGAAAACAAAACCATAAAACAGTCAGCTCGCATGTCGATCACAACTACTTAATTCACACATCCCAACAACGCAGACTGCAAAATTAACACAGGAAAACGGCTGTGATAATTACGATTTGCTGAAGCCCACCAGAAAAATGAGCTGAAAATAATCCAAAATATTCAGAAGGAGATTGGGGGAGGGGGGGTGGAGAGGGGGGGGGGGGGGGGGGGGCAGTCACAAAACAAGACATACCTTGATCTTGATCAAACATCATGATGATAATCGGTTAAATGCAGAAGGCCCTATGTTCCAGAGGGAATGAAGAAAACCAGCCAGTTAACCAACAACAACAACAACAACAAAATTCAATGATAAAATAATCATGCCTCCAGTTACAGTGAGAATATTTTTTTAAAACAACAACAACAAAAAACCCCAACCCAAAAACATGCACAAAAACATGCAAGTTAGAAAGACAGGAAAACAAAAACAAAACAAACAACAAAAAAAAACGAAAAAAAATTCAAGTCTCCAGTAACCATCTGAAATCATTTTTTAAAGTCTACACATAAGAATCCAAAGGCTGTGATGTGACGTTTGTACAACATTGATCTTTGTACAAGTCATTATGATCTTTGAACAAGAGTAGCTATGACCTTTGTACAAGAGTAGCTATGACCTTTGTACAAAAAAGTAGCAATGACCTTTGTACAACTGAGTAGCTATGACCTTTGTACAAGAGTAGCTATGACCTTTGTACAAGAGTAGCCATGACCTTTGTACAACAAAGTAGCTATGACCTTTGTACAACTGAGCAGCTATGACCTACGTACGACTGTAAAACAGTCACTATGACCTTTGCACAAGAGAGTAGCTATGACCAAGCCTTTTTCACAATCTCAATTTAAAAATAAAAGGTAAAGGTGTCCCATAACCTGTGTGGTTGTAGGGGAGCAAGGCGTCAGAGACCTCAGCTTCTCTAGGGGCCAGCATGTTGAGGGCGGCGCCCATCTCCTCTCCCTTTTGTTTCCTCTTTGCTTTAATTAATTAAAACACACAAACCCCTCATCATCATGTTTTCAAGGGCATTACAGACTGCAGGGTTTCTCAAAGAGATGGTAGAGTCGATATATTTCTATGAATTCGATAAAAAATGAATTGATTTATTAATTCATCTTTTTTTTTTAAAAAATACACTTTTCAAAGACCTTTTTGACAAGGGTTATCTTCCATGATGAAACAGGAAGCAGTGAAGCAAACAAAAAGGTTTTTTTTTTTTTTGTTTTTTACTAATAAAAATCTGCTGATGATTAAAATTATTGTTGCACATAGCTTCATCAAAATTTGACATTCATTCTTGTCAAGAAATGTTTCAATTTTTACCAATACAATTTTTAGGATTCTGAATCTCATTTTAGAATCATTTTGTAAAAAAAAAAAAGAAAAGGTGAGCACTTTGAAAACTTTTGAGAAACGGGTCTAAAAAATTCCGGAACTTTTCAGATTTTGTAGGAATCCTGCTTTTGTGCTTACAATGTGATGTGGATACTGATGGGAAATCGGTATTGTTTTTGCATATGCTGAATTATGGAAAATACAATCTGCAGTCATTCCTTGTAGCAAATACACATTGTAATTTCTATGGCATGTATACCCCCCCCCCCTCCCCAAAAACCCCCCACACCAAAATAAACAAACAAAAAAATAAAACCAAGCTTTTTATGGGTGTCATTAATTATATACAAGTTTGGGGGGGGGGGGGGGGAGTGTTGAGTGTGTAGTAATTAAATCTTGGAAGCTACATTTATTCATTTATTCTTCTATATTGAGGATAATGGAATATGCACTTATGTGCTTTTTTTTTTAATCCAGTCCCCGTGTGTATGCAGTTTTGTAAATAGTCACCTGTTCCCATTGGCACACAATGGCCTACTCTGATGTTCTGTACACTCTTTGCATGTGTAGCAAACATATCAGAATTTGTCGTTATCACATTTATGTCTATCACAGAGCATAAGTTACAGCAAAAAAGTTGACAAGACAGGTCATGAGATGACCAACTCAGAATCCTTTTGCAAATAAGAGGTCATTTAAAAACTGCCACGCACAACAGCAGCCATCTCCATCTATCCGTCAGTACTTGAGGAACAACTAAATGCTTGGCTGGTATTGATGGAATCCATCAACAGATAATAACAGAAAACAATGTTAACTCACACCCTCATAATAACATCCATACACAAAAGACGAAGCTACTCTGTAGAATATAGACACAAAAATAGCATCCATAGACAAAAGACGAGCTACTCTGCAGAATATGAACGCAAAAATAACATCCGTACACAAAAAGAAAAAGAGCTACTCTGTAGAATATAAACGCAAAAATAAGCCATCCTGTTCATAAAGCGTATCAACTAAAATGATTCTGTAAAAAAAAAGAAAAAAAAAAAACTGTAAAAAAAAAACCTAGCTAAAACAGAAAATAAGCCATCCTGTTCATAAAGCGTATCAACTAAAATGATTCTGTAAAAAAAGAAAAAAACAAACTGTAAAAAACTAGCTAAAACAGAAAATATGTATGCCGTCCTTTTAAAATCGTCAACAAATCACAGTCTTAGCAAGGCCATCAACAAATTAACCATGAACTGCGAAGGAGCTGATACCCTTTGCATGTCTGTAAGTTAAAGTTAAGTTAAAGTCTGTCCCGAGCCTAAGGCTCATCAGGCCGGTGCTTATCCCGGTTTCTGTGGCGTTAAGCGACTGAGTCATAGACTCCTCCTGGATAGGACGCCAGTCTATCGCAGGGTTAACCCCCAACACAAGGTTGGTACCCCTTTACACCTGGGTGGGGTGAGAAAATAGCCGTGAAGTGCCTTTTCCAAGGCACAACGCCATAGCTGAAAGCTGTGATCGAACCCGCAACCAACGCCCTAACCACTAGACTACATGTGGCGGCTGCATGTCTGTAAGCAAGTGAAACCATCATTTTTTGGTTGTTTTTTTTTTTAATCTCTGCTGTGTGAGTACATGAATAAAAATAGGAAAATACCGTTTCTACCTGTTCTAGACTGTGTGAGTACATGAAATGAAAATAGGAAAATTCCATTTTCTGCCTGTTCTAAAAACATACCCCCCCCCCCCTCCCCAAAACTCTTTCATGAGCTAGATCTCTGAGGTTCACACACTTGAACACTCTCAGTCACAAGCATAATGCTTATTCTCAGCTTTAACCTCTTAGTCCCGAACCAGGATTTGCCGGGATTGAATAATCGCCCACTGGGTTGCAGGATTTAACACAGAGGATTTCCATCACGCTGTGACCATCACTAATTGCTACCACATGCCAAAGCTCTATCAGGCCAAAGGTACAAATCCTGCTGAGAGTCTGGAAGTAATTGTAGCTGCTGGTATGTACTTAAAAGGAGGAAAAAGCGAGCCAGCATGTGTGCCTGACCTGATTTCTGATGGAATGCGAAATCTAGGGGCAGTTTGTGTTCAGAGAATCTGAATGCAAGAGGGTTAATCCCCGTTTTGAATCCCAGAAAATGCTGATTTCAGGAATGTTGAATAACAGTGTAAATACACTAATTCTAAAAAACTTTTAAAATAAAATTCAGATATGGTAAATAAAACCACAAACAAATAAAAAAAATGGATTAGGGGGAGGGATGGAATGGAGGGAGCAAAGGAGGAGTGGGGATGAAGGAGGGAGGATCAAGGAATGGAGAAGACGACAGACCCCCTCCCCAGTCCAATCATCCAATCCTATTAGACTGTTTACAGCCCCGCCGACCACAAGAGGCCATAGCAGAGATACCATCTTAGGCATGGCTCAAGCTCCAGATTAAAACTGTCTAATCTGACAAGATTATGCAAATCAAATACAGATGTAAAAATCATACTCTACAGATATGCAATTAAAAAAAGACGTGAAATGAGTGGCATTGTACTTTGACCCCCTTTTCCACTTTATGGATGCCAGTTTGAAAGAGTGTTGCACATATGACCTGACCAACACTGCAGGTGTCTGTATCTCTCAGGGCCCGGCTGATGATGCACACTTTTCATTATTGCATGATGATCATAGTGGTAATGAGAATGATGTAATGATGCTAAAAAAAAAAATAAAGGCCATGTTTCAGGCATGTTGTCTGTTGATTTTGAGATTTCAAATTGATGATGAAACTATCAGATTTCTTCTCCTGGTAATAAAGTATCAAGGTATATACATTTTTATCTCCTTTTACTTTAAAAATGCTCTTCTTTCCTTCCTTGTATCAATGCCCTGGTTCACCATAAGGTTCAACAATAAGGGTCAATCAACCCAAAGAAGTCTCCGCACTATGTTGACAACCCCAACCTCCCACCCCATCCCTCTTCCTCATATCGCTAATAATGATACTTTTTTTTAGCTTTTCCACCATGCAAAAAAAAAAAAAAACAAAAACAAACCAAACCCAAAACAAAACAAAAAACAACCAAAACAACCAAAAAAAATTCTTCTCATACAAAAAATCATCACCATGAATCTAACCCCCCCCCCCCCCCCCCAAAAAAAACAACAACCCCGTCACACAAAAATCAATTTTGTTGCATACCATCAACATCAACAACATTCCCCCACCCCACCCCCACCAACCCACCACAATCACGCCTTCCGTACTTTGTTGTTGTTCGGGGGCGGGGGTGCGTGTTGTCGCAGCGCGCGCATCTGGCGTGGGGAGCGCCAGACCTTGATGGTGTTGTCGTCGCTGGCCGTGATGAGCATCTGCTGGTCGCGGGGGTTAAAGGCCACGCTGTTGACCACGTCGCGGTGCGGGAAGCAGTGCAGGTGCACCCCGTAGTGCCGGTCCCACAGGTAACCCCGCCTGTCCTCCGCCCCACTGCAGCGGAGAGAAAGAAAGAGAGGTGTGAATGGTGTACAGGTGTGTGTGTGAAGTGTGAGTGTGTGTGTGAGCGGATGGATGGAGAAAACTACAGGATGAAGGTCCAAGCTTCACCGACGGTAAAATTTTGTGTCTTGAGACTTTTTTGTGTGTGTGTGTGTTCCTAAGGGTAGGTGTATTTTGACTTCAGGGATATAGTATATAGATATAGATATATATTACATAGACATATATATAGACATTTTATATATATATATCATACATGTATATAGTAAAGACCCCCTGAGGAAGAGGTTGCTGCCTCGAAAATTCTTTAACATTCATATTTGACCTTCTGCATGAGTGTACACACAAAAAGGGAACTAAGGCACTGGCAGGTCTGCACTTAAAGTTGACCTGAGAGATGGTTAAAACTCCACACCCTTAATTCACCAAATACAGATGCTGAGATTTGAACCCAGGGATTGCAACAGCCAAATGGTCTTAACCCTCTTGCATTCTGGGTTCTCTGAACACAAACTGCCCCTAGATTTCCCATTCTGTCACAAAATCAGGTCAGGCACATATGCTCGCTGGCCTTTTCCTCCCCATAAGTACATACCAGCAGCTATAATTACTTCCAGACTCTCAGCAGGATTTGTACCTCTGGCCTGATAGAGCTTTGACATGTGGTAATAATCAGTGAGGGTCACAGGAAATCTACTGTGTGTAAATCCTGGCAAATCCCGGTTCAGGATTCAGGGGGCAATTATTCAATCCTGGGAAATCCCGGTTCGGGACTAAGAGGGTTAAATTAACCAGAAAATAACTGAGTCAGCATACCTGGCAACATACAGATCGCTGACATCCAGGAAGAGAAAGAAACATTCGTCGTTAGGGGTGAAGGCTTTGTGGGAGGTCATGACCTTGCCACTTCCTGCAAGGTCACAAGGTCGATGATGTGGATGTCGATTTCCTGAGCGATGGGTGGGGGCTCCAAGACTGACTCGATGTGGTAATTTTCAGGCCACTGGCGACTGTTCACGTACAAATACCTTCGATTTGGAAAAGAAAAAAAGACGCCAAAGAATTAGACCACACTTTTGCAGCAGAGTATATAAATATCTTCAGAAGAAACAGTGGAAGAAATACATACATGTATAAACCTTGGTACCTGCACTTGTTTTTCCTTCACTTCTTTTTCCTCAATAACATGTATATGCCTTGGGAAAAAAAATTATAAAAAGACATTTTTATATACCTCAGAAAATCAGTTTTTAAAAAAAAAAGAAGAAATACTTACGATAACTTTTTTAAATTGAAGATTACAATAATACTTTTTTTAAATTGAAGAAAATTATATTTTTTTGTTGTTGCTGGTTTTTTTGTTCCTTGGCTAGAACTCCATGGTTCTTCAACAATAAAAATTGACAAGTGTATGCAACTGGTTTTACCTACTGATAAGGTAGCCACATTCTGACTTCAGAGTTGATGTCTAAACACAACACCTGTATGTGTGCATGTGTTTCTAAAAATTTTGTCATCCATTTCTACTGACATGAAATGGCCTACCCTTCTGAAAGGTGAAACGGGTCATTAGTGAGTGCTCAAGATATTCTGCGGACGTTATCTAATGGGGCTTTGGTTCACAGTCTCATTCGAAGGACTTTTCACCTGTCAAGGCCGCCCAAAATTTTTTTTTTTTTTTAAACAAAACAAAAAAAACCCTGTCAAGGTCACACCAAAAACCTCCCCCCCCTACCCACCACCCCCCCACCCCCAACCCCCCCTCCCTCCCTCCCCCTCCTCAACCTCCTCCCCCCCAAAAAACCCCCAACAATTCTCTCTCCTCTCTCACCTGTGGTCCGGGGAGAGAGCCATGCCCACGATGTGCCCTTTCAGGTTGATGGTGTAGTCCACCTGGGTGGGGGGCAGGTTCATCCCTTGCAGGTTCTGCTCCACGTTGGGCAACAGAACCCTCTCCTCCTCCTCCTCTCCCTCCCCATCCCCTCCACCACCACCCTCCCCACCTTCCTCCCCAAGCCTTCGTCCAGCCTCCTCCTCCCCGACGATGTCTTTCAACAGCACGTGTTTGAACCCGACCAGGTGAGGCGTGTACGTCTCGTCCCCTAGGGTGAAGATGAGAAGTTTTCCCGTCCGCACGGCGCGACTGCTACTACCACCGCCACCACCACTGTCGTTGCTGCTGTTGTTGCTGTGGTTGTGGTTGTTGTGCTGGGCGCGCGGGGCTGGGGGGGCAGGGGCGGGGGTGGCAGACGTGCGGGGAATGTTGGGGCGGTGACGGTGAGGGGGGGGGCTGTGCACGTTCGTGGTGGTGGAGGAGGGGGGGGGAAGGTTTCCAGGCTGGGGGAGGAGGTGGTGGTGAGCGAGAGCACGTGGGGGGAGGGGGAGAAGGGGAAGGAGGAGGAGGAGGACGAGGACGACGAATCGTCGCAGCAAGGGAACCCTAAGGGACCTTCAGGGTCCATGGCTTCCAGCTCGTGTTTGGAAGCCGGGCACGGGGCGGGTTCGGCTTCGGTTTTGGTTTTCTCCGCCGGACAGCAGTAGGTGAAAGGGTAGCAGGCTTTGACCGGGGAGCAGGGGTCGTCCGATTTGGACCGGTCCTTCCTCTCCTCCGCCGCGTGCGACACCTGCATTTTCTGACCGCGGCTGTAGCGGGCCATTTTGGTCCGAGTTTCGCTGGTCCCGCGCGTTTGCGATCTTCGGTACAGCAGTGTTGTGCCCCCCCCACCATCTGGTTGAACGACACTTTCCTGTCTTGCAGGGTGGAGGTTGTTGTGGAGGAGGAGACGGGGTCTGTTGCTGTTGTCACGTCTGCGGTTATCCTTTCACTGAGATTCGCCACGTCACCGTCTGTTTGAAGATCGTCGTTATTTTCGTCGTCGTTGTTCCACGTGTTTTCGTCGACTGAATCGTCGTCTTTGCTGCAACTGGGCAGGGTGGCAGCATCCGTGCAGTTGTTGGTGTTTTCGTCTCCGTGGTCACTACTCATGCGGTCATCATCATCGTCGTTGGTGTGCGAGGCGGAGAATTCTTCGTCGATCTCCGTCAGGGTGGCTTCCCTTGCGGAAGAGGAGAGCTCTTCTGGAGAGGGAGGGGGGGGAGTGTTGGTGCAGAGTTGCGGGACGTTGGCCACCATGACGGTGCGTATGGAGCTGGCGTTGACGTTGGAGAAACGGTACAGGTTCATCATTACCGACTCCTTCTCCGACTCCACTTCTTGCGAGGCCTGCAGACACCCACCACAGCCAGGCATCATTTCAGACATTCAAAATTTTTTTTTTTTTTTTAATCCTTTTTTATTTTATTTCCAGAATAATGGAAGAAACATTCATGTGTGGTTTTTTTTTTTTTACATCCAGTCCCTGTGTGTATACGGTTTTTTGTAAATTTTGTCATCTGGTCTTCACCAGGTACAGAATACCCTACTCTTAGTGTCCTATAGTGAACTGACACAATCAACTTCCTGTGCATAGAAGGATTTGGCCAAAATGAGCTGAAATGGGTGGGTATGTTTAAAATGTAATATCTCTCTTACTATCAATCAGATCTGCATGAAACTTGAGAACAGTGTTGGCAAATGATTGTTACATATGTAGCGTTATTTTTCTTTTGTGTTTGTATCATGTGTCAAAAGTTGTTTACTTGTTTTGTCCGCAATTATTATGTGATTTCTAGTAAGCAACATAATTAAACACAATTGTAGGAGTGTTGTTTCCATGTATTCTGTATGAAAACACGGCAATACTAAAACAGAAACATTCTCCTAAGGTGTGTAGTGTACATGGACAGAGAGAAAAGGTTTCCTTTGGCCATACTCAGCTTAAAAAGTATGACATGATGGTACCTCACTTTTGAGTGGTTCAGGACACTAAGAGTTAAAAAAGCGGAACGGGTTTTCACGTGTGCACTAGATGTTCTAGCGGGACGGGATAGCTCAGTGGTCAGAGCGCTCGCTTTCCCCCAGCCAAGTTAAGCAGTGTCAAGCGTGGTTGCCTGTCCAAGGTCAAATGCCATCCGCTATAGCAGATTTGCTGTTTGCAGATTTTTCACACGGCAGCCGCATGATACTATGACTAGTGCAGCTAAACATAGCTTAGTGAGCCTGTCCAAGGTCAAATGCAGAGCGTTGTCAGGTGATTCTGTGTGTTCCAAACTCTTTGTTCGTGGTTGCAGAGAGTAACCGACACGGAGTACAAAATTCAGAATATTTTCTTCAAGGAAGTCAAAGTTAAAATATTAAAGTGAGAGCTTCAATCTTTCGATATGCACTGACCCAGCATGTCATTCATAAGTTCAGAAAATTTCATTTTCTTACTTAAGTTAATAAATAAGTCTGTCCCGAGCCTTAAGGCTCATCAGGCCGGTGCTTATCCCGGTTTCTGTGGCGTTAAGCGACTGAGAGTCATAGACTCCCCCCTGGATAGGACGCCAGTCTATCGCAGGGTTAACCCCCAACACAAGGTTGGTACCCCTTTTACACCTGGGTGGGGTGAGAAAATAGCCGTAAAGTGCCTTTTCCAAGGGCACAACGCCATAGCCGAAAGCTGGGATCGAACCCGCAACCTTTAGATTACGAGTCCAACGCCCTAACTACTAGACTACAGCGGCGGCCATTTTCTTACTATGTGTTTTGTAATTTTTATGATTTTTTTTTTTTAACTAACCATTACAAATGGGCCGTCTGTGGGGAAAAGCAAGGGAGAGAACTGACCGTGGATAACTTTTCATAGGTGCGTCTGATTTTCAATCTGTTTTCAGCATTGAACAACCTTTTTCCATTGCAGATTGATAACATATCAACAACAAACCTCGGGTGCAATGCGACTGTGGGAAAGCGCTACAAATGTGAACGTGTGTGTCACCCCTACCTTGTTGAGCCAGAGAGCAGAGATGGACTGCAGTCGTCCCGTCCAGTAGAGAGAGCCGGAGAAGAGGTGCTGGTTGTCGTACCAACAGCCGAAAACGTCGTACGGCTTGTTCGTCACTCGACACTGCACCTTGAACTCTGCCACATCCCGAAATGAGAACGTACAGATTAGATTAGAATGAGGTTAACTTCAGAATCAGACTAAAAACAACAACAAAAAAAAAAAGTTTCTGTGTGTGTGTGTGTGTGTGTGTGTGTGTGTGTGTGTGTGTGTGTGTGTGTGTGTGTGTGTGTGTGTGTGTGTGTATGTCTGTCTCCCCCCCTCTCTCTCTCTCTGTCTGTCTGTCTGTCTCTCCCTCCCCCCCCCTCTCTCTTTCTCTCTCTCTCTCTCTCTCTCTCCCTCCCTCCCCCCCTCTCTCTCTCTCTCCCTCCCCCCCCCTCTCTCTCTTTCTCTCTCTCTCTTTTCTCTCTCTCTCCCTCCCCCCCTCTCTCATTGCCATCACCATCGCCATCGTGTGCCGGTGGGAACAGATGACATTTACAAAACTCTCAAAGACACACGTGGACTGGATGTAAAAGAGCACAAGAGTGCTTTTTCCGTTATCCTTGATATAAAAGAATAAATCAAAACAAATCAAATCAAATCTCTCTCTCTCACCGGTCAGATCAAAGACAGCGATTTCCCCGGAGGTGGTCATGTTGCCGTGGAAGACCCCAGAGACGAGGAGGAGGGAGTCATTGTGGTTGAACTGGGAGAACTGGGAGTAGCGCCAGTTGAATTCCTCTGTCATGTTGGCTGAGAACCGCAGAGTGCTGGGGCTGGTAGAGTTCCACACCTGGAGTACAGTCACATATATACATACATGTATGTGTGTATTCATATATGTGCACGTGCATGCACATACGCGCATGCATGCACACAGGTATGTACGCATACGCACACACACACACCCAGAGTCTAATATGGTCAGAACATTGCGCTCGCAATTTGACGGCCCAGGTTCGAACGGGAGTCGAACTTGGGCCGTCCAATTGCGAGCGCAATGTTCTGACCACTATGCTATCCTGTTCCCCCTTTAATTTTTGTTTATTTATTTATCTTATTTTATTTATTTATTTTTATTTATTTATTTATTTTATTTTTATTTATTTTACTTATTTTATTTTTATTTTATTCATGTATTTATTTATTTTTATTAATTTTATTTATTTTACCTATTTTATTTTATAGTATTTATTTATTTATTTTTTTATTTCATCATTTTTAAAACTGATTTTATTTATATTTATTTATATTTTTTAAAATTAATTCTTTAAAAAAATTTTTTTTGTTTTGTTTTATAACGAGGATCCGATAATGGAATGAGCACTCATGCACTTTTTTCTTACATCCAGTCCCCGTGCGTATGCAGTTTCGTAAACATCATCGATTCCCACCGACACACAACGACCTACTCTTACGAAAAGCGGAACAGGATTTAACGTGTGCGCAAGGTCTTTCACAAGACCACCAGCAGCAGCACTGTCACTGTGGCAAACACTGAGGCAGACAAACTCACCAGAATCCTGGCATCCTTGGAGCAGGTGGCGAACATCTCCCCGTTGTGGGAGAAGCTGACGTGCAGCACCTGGTCTCGATGCTTGGTCAGCTCCTCACACAGCACGGCCGGCGTCTCTTCGCGCAGGCGACGATACTCCGATCGCCATGACGTTGCTCCTGGGCGCCTTGGCACTGACTGGGGAATCTTTGTGGAGAAAGGAGAATGAGAATCATGAGATTGTGTGTATGTGTGTGTGTGTGGGAGGGGGGGGGGGTTGAGAGTGTGTGTGTGTGTGTGTGTGTGTGTGTGTGTGTGTGTGACCTGTGTGCATGCACCATTGCATGCACACAACACAGAAGCACATGTACAATGTATACGAGTGTATGCCAATTAAATGAACATGAGATATTAAATAATTACAGTATACATGCACATTGTATGCCCACAAGCAGGCACCCTGGTCAACCATAAGAGGGTCTCTCTCTCTCTCTCTCTCTCTCTCTCTCTCTCTCTCTCTCTCACACACACACACACACACACACACACACACACACACACACACACACACACACACACACACACACACACCACACACACACACACACACACACACACACACACACAAACTACACACACACACACACACACTCTCTCTCTCTCTCTCTCTCTCTCTCTCTCTCTCTCTCTCTCTCTCTCTCTCTTCTCTCTCTCTCTCTCACCTTAAAGCGCCGATGGAAAACCAGCTTCCAAAGCAACTCATCTCTGGTGATGCGGTTGAAACGAGAACAGGTCTGCGCCAGAGAGGCCAAGTCCCCAGCAGGCAAATAGAAAAATGTTTCCAGCAGCAGAGAGTCCGGCAAGTCCATCAACTCGACCGTCTGCATTCCTGCACTCTGCTCCCCCATTGTGTTGGGGAAAAGGGGAAGGGGGTAGGAGGGTCTCTGAAACAACATTGGTGGAATTTTTTAAAAGTGAAAACTCCCAGGTATGACTAGAGAGAATGCTTAAAAAAAAGAAAAAATCTTATTTTGTTGGGGATGGTCTCTGACCTGTTTTGTGTGTGTGTTTTGTGTGTGTGTGTGTGTGTGTGTGTGTGTGTGTGTGTGTGTGTGTGTGTGTGTGTGTGTGTGTGTGTGTGTGTGTGTGCGAGCATGCATGTGTGCGTGTGTGCGTGCGTGTGTGCGTGCATGCGTGCCTGTGTGGCCAGTGGGATGGGATGACACCTACATACCCCAAAGTATGCACCATGTAAAAGTATTCAATATACAAAACGAATAATCTTGACAGAGATCATGGTCATGTGACTAGGGACATATGGTGTTTACTTAACTTACTGTTGCCATTGTTGTTCTTGTGACAAGTCATCACAAACATTGCCAGTGACCAAAACTGGCAAAAGGCTGCACTACATGACAGTACATTAAGGTGAGACATGGGTCCAAAAGTGGCCCAAAATATGTTTTTTAGAATTAAAAATTGCTGGATGCATTTATGGAGATTTCCCTGTGTAAAATTAAAGAATTCAGACCGTAAAATATGTCTGTAGAAACAGGTTACTCATACTTGTTATAGATAAAAAGGCTTAGGATTTGGAAATATTGAGTTTTGGTGGCCATATTGGATTGTTTCCATGGCAACAGTGCAGAAACGAGTAAATCTTTTATTTTTATGCTTTACAAGTGATGCCCTTTCAATATATGGCATAACTTTTTACATGGGCTTGTAAACAAAATTTCATCAGTTTTGACCCCGGTGTCCCACCTTAAACTGGTAATTCAAACTGTCAATGAACAATTAAAAAAGTATTAATTGCAAAGGAGTATTATCATTCATTCATGACGCTACTGGTATTCTTCTTCCAGAGGTGATATACTGATGGACGATTTATGTATTATTCTTAGCTTTTAGTTTCAACTTAAGGTTTACTATGTTGGGGTCTTTTACAATGTTCATGCACACTTCCAATTCAATTTAAATCAATGTCATATTAAAATAAAACTACCTAGTACCCAGGCCTACGTGGGATAGCAAAATCGGGAAAAACATTTCTTCGAAGTTCGATGTGGTAGTTTTTTACTTTTATAATGGGGGAACCTTTGATTAGGTCTAGCTGTTGTGCTGGCTGAGCAAAATCATCGTTAGTACGTTATTCATGGTGATGTGTCACTGTCACTTGTATGAGCAGCACTGCGCACTGTGTGCCGTGCAGTTTACAGTTCTGTACTAAACCGTGGCACTAGTCCTTAGTAATACATAGCGAGTGTTAGACTTAACTCTAAAAGTCATGAATACATTTTCAACTCACATGTGTGGTGATAAAATCCCGATTGTTGATGAGTGTAAATCTTTCAGCTACTCAGAACACTGTAGTTTTCAAGCCGAATATCCTGACATATCGACAGGAACAAGCCTCATACACGTTTTCACTGTTTTCTTTCTCTCAAGCAGTCGATTAAAACTAGCAAAATTCCCGAAGCCCTCAACAAAGGGAAGATAATTCCAACCTAAAGAGGAAGTTGAAGGTCATATATACTTTTAGGTCATACTCCAAGTTCAACTTCCGGGTAAAGTAGATAGAAAATTGCTTGCTAGGTTTTCTCAGACTTTCATAAAGTGTGATAAAGTGCATCAATGTATTTACTATTGAAAATGAGGACATTGAGTAACACCAGGTATTTATGAGAAAGTTGGAAATGATCATCAAATGAGGATTGCTTGTTTTCCTACCTTTTGACCTTAGCATGCACATCGTGGTTACAAAGCTAGCAGACGACAGAGAACTGAAAGAATGTTTGCTGAAAAATAAGAAATCAAACCTACCAGATTTGTGCAAAAATCACATGAGTTTAGAGTCGGAGGCTGATCTTTCACGAAAAGGGGGCTATCATTTTTGTGGATGCCTTAGTGCGTGCAGCATGAACGCAATAGCGATAGGAAAATAGAAGGAACAGTTTGCAAGATCTAAAGGTGGTGTGTAGCCTGTAAACAGTAACATGTGTTTTTCCATGTGTGGTAATTAAAATTTGGACATCTGCTGGCTTAGTTATGGGCCAGTTTTATTTGCTGTAAGTATTTTAGAGCATTATAGCCATTGATAAGGCTGTTTGTCAGCTGCCCCCCCCCCCCCCCTTTTTTTTTTTTTTTTTTTTTTTTTTAGCTGTGTGGGTGTTACATCAGCAGGTATATATTTTTGTTTAGTTTCTTTCTCATGTCAGTTTTAAGCCTAGACACCTTAATTTTTATGAAAAGAATAACTATGCCCGTATTGGGTAGAAATAAAAATGCATTGTACCGGATCTTATCTTTTCCTGCGCTGGGAACTCTGCAGGAAGTCTGCCTGATACATCTTGTCTTTAGGGAGCTCATCAAAAAGTAATGAGAAAAAATGTTCAGGTTTGTGTAAAAAAAAAAAAAAAAAAAAAAAAGGACAAGCGAATGGACTGGGTAGGCTGAAAATAAGCATGAGTAAGAGATGACAGAGGTATGGATAAAGACAGAAACAAAGGGAGTAATAGAAGAGGGGAAATTTTTAGCCAAGAAATTTCCAAAAGATGGTGGAAGTGCTAATTGTACTGAAAAGCCCCCCTGGTGTTTCCTTAGAGGTAGGGAATGGGGGTGGGGTGGGGTGGGGGGGAGCAGGGCATGAACAAAATAGAACTGCAGGGAATGGAAGGGGGGTGGGGTTGTGTTATATAGATATAGATATATATATATATATATATATATATATAATAATATATAATATAATATATATATATATAAGGTTTCGGGTCCAAAAAGGGATCAAACGACCGGACAATTCCGACCCAGAATTTTCGCTTTCTAGAGGCAGGTGTGTTACCCCTAGACCACCAATCCACTCTGGTGTATTCGAACCACCGCACACTCCGACCCGGACTTTTCGCTTTCTAGGCAGGCGCTTAGCCTACCTCTAGATCACATATATATATATATATATATATATATATATTATATATATTATATTATATATATATATTATAATTATATATTTTCTGTGTGGTTGATGTGGTTTATCCCGACAATGCGGTGCCCACCCTGGGTTGACCCTTATGGTTGACCAGGGCGTCGATACAGGGAAGGATCGTAGAGTTGGTTTCATCCCCTGTTCTAGTATATATAGGCCTACAGTTTTACAATATTATTCTGAGATTTAAAACTGCACGTGCCGATACCCCCGATATAGCCTCTGTGGTGGGCAGGGCTATAAGTAAACGATTGGATGGAATTGGTTAGTTTGTTTTGTTAGTTAATCGTTAGTTAGCTAATTAGCTTCAGTTGGTTAGCTAGTTAACCAGTTAGTAGTTAGTTTTGTTAATTTGGACATTCAATATTTGCATATTTTTGTCGTACGATTTCACAGAAAGAGAAATTAATTTTCTTCAGAGTAAGGGAGTTAAGTCGAACTGTGTTCGATCATTGGGTAGCCAGGAAAGAGTAGGTCCCCTTAGACTACAAAATAAACAGGCACCAGAGCGCGCGTGCACGCACGCACGTACCACACACAACACACACACAAACACACACACGCACGCACGCACTCACACACACATAGGCTACACACACGTGCACGCACGCACACACACACAACACACACACAACAACAACGCACACATACATATACACACTATATATAATCTTCCACCACGGCAGTAGCAAAGACATACACACAAAGAAAGATGGAAAAAAAGAAGAAGGAAAGATTATTTTAAGAACTAGAAAGAATTAGGGGGGGGGGGGGGGGGGGGGGCGAGGGCGAAAAAAGACGAAAGAGACTGAATATAAAAGAAAGAGAAGAACAAAAGAAAGAATAACAGAAAGAAAGAAAGAAACAGTGAAAGGAAAGAAAAAAAGAAAGAAAGAAACAGGAAAGGAAAAAAAAAAGAAAGAAAGAAAGTAAAGGAAAGAAAGATAAAAAGAAAAGAAATGCAGGAAAAAGCAGAAACAAACTACAGTCACAACAACCTTCCACACCAACAAACAAACAAAAAACAACAACAAACAATCAAAACAAAACAACAAACAATAACAACACAATCCCATACGTACCACCACACCAGCCAACCAGACTAAAAAGAAAAAGACAGTTTGTCTTATAATCATTATGTTTATTCCAGGCAAATATTGTATTGTAATAATAGTCAATGTTCACCAACTCAGGACAGTACAACAAGCGGCCAGACCTCTCATGCCTCAGGGGAGAGAGAGAACAGAGAAGAGAGAGGAGAGAGGAGAGAGAGGAGGAGAGGGAGAGAGAGAGAGAGAGAGAGAGGAGAGAGAGAAGAGGAGAGAGAGAGGGGGAGGGGAGAGAGAGAGAGGGAGAGACAGAGAGAGAGAAGAGAGAGGGAGAGACAGAGAGAGGAGGACAGAGAGAGGGAGAGGGAGAGAAGAGAGAGAGAGAGGAGGAGAGACAGAGAGAGAGAGAGAGAGGAGAGGAGAGAGAGAGACAGAGAGAGGGAGAGAGAGAGAGAGAGACAGGGGAGGGAGAGAGAGACGACAGAGAGTAGGAGAGAGAGTGAGAGACAGAGAGAGAGAGAGAGAGACAGAAAGAGAGAGAAGACAGAGACAGAAGAAGGAGAGACAGGAGAGACAGAGACAGAGATGAAGAGTAGAAGAAAAAAACCCAACAACAACAACAAGAGCAACACACAATCAAACCCAAGAACACATTTCCATGCAATAATGATAATAATCATCATAATCATGATAATATATGACAGGAACAACCATTATTACAGATAAGACCATAATAATAATAATAATAATAATAATAATAAATAATAATAATAATAATAATAATAATAAGATAATACATGTAGTTCAAACCAATCATTATGCATAATAATATTCACGCCAAGACCACCCCCACCCCCATTGTTTTGTTATTTCTTTTTAAAATTTTATTTTATTTTATTTCATTTTTTCGGAGTAGTATTCATTCTTTCATGTTTCTGGTAGAATTTTTCTCCACATGTGTTTAGATAATTATTGGTAGCTAATTGTTACAAACAAACGATACTCTTACAGCTACAAGATGGCTTTGAATACTATAATTATCATGCAGTTAGCAGAAATATAAAGATCACCAAAAACTAATATAACTCCAGCCTAAGAATATGGCTCCGAAAAGAAGAATGCTTCTAAATCTAACGGAAGAGCGAATTTATTCTACATTTTCGTTTTTCTTCGTCGAACGCTCAGACATCAACTCTTTTGTGTGTATTTTCCATGTATGAGCGAAAACGGGTTGTGCTGCCGTTAAGCGCCTGCCCAAGTCGGCCTTGTACATCCGACTTTGGCATGGGAAAAAAAAATATTCTTCTAAGTCTTGCTTGGGAAAAAAAAGAAGACAGGAGACCGGACCAAGAAGGCAGAATAAAGACAGGAAAGGTGGTGAGAGGAAGAAAAAGAAAAGAGGCAAAAATAAAGAAGGGATAGAAAAGATGAAATTCTTAGCATATGATTTCAGAAGGTGAGGATGTATTTTGAATACGGGACAGGCCCCGGCATGCCCACAGGGGGATTATACACTTTTATTTTGGTTAGTTCAGACATTCGGACTCGTGTTTTAGCGTAAAAAGTTCCACGTCCGGTGATCAAAAATGGCGCCGCCCCATACCAATAAAAGACAAGGATGTCAGTCTATCCTTGGCCATTGAAGGTGAAGATAATTATCTTGAATATTGAGTGTCCATCTCCGCTACTGGTAATTTTTACTGAAGTCGCTGTACTGGACACTAACCCCAGCAAAATATTAAAATGCAGTTCTGCTTTTCAAACAAAGAAATAAATCAGAAACAACAACCCCCCCCCCCCCCAACAAAAAAAATTTAACAACGAACTGAAAGCAACAGCAACAATAAGATCATAACCAACAGCAACAACAGTAACAAGAAGATTACACTACTAACAACCGATGAATACAAATCTTATCATCGCAACCCCCCCCCCCCCCCCCCCCCCCATCAATCCTTGCATAACTTCACATTCCTGATTTGTTTTCATTGTTTTTCCATTTATGATTTTTATTTTACTTCCATTTTCCAAAGTTTTATTTTTATTTCTAAACAGTTGCTGAGCTGAAATGACTTGTTTGTTTCTGGCTGTCTTCCACAGCCGTAGGCAATAGCATTGGAAAAAATCAAGAGAAAAGAGAGAGAGAGAGAGAGAGAGAGAGAGAGAGAGAGAGAGAGAGAGAGAGAGAGAGAGAGAGAGAGAGAGAGAGAGAGAGGAAATAAACGTTTGCCCCGAAAATACACGGAAGCAATGAACTCGGAAAACAACAACACACACACTTTTCTAAGAACCCTTTTCGCTTGCAGGAACCTTCATACCGAGTCCTGAGAGCTTTGTAGCACAAGAGAAAAAACAGTAATGAATTTATGTCAGATTTCATTTCAGCAGAAATGCACAGCAGCACAATTCTGGAGTGCTAGGTTTTGAGAAATATAACAAAACTTTTTTTTAATTTTTTTTTTTTTAAAGATGGTTCTGATTTTTCTTTGTCGCTGATGTCGCCATAAGTGCTGTGGTATTGTTAGAATATTGTTTCTTTGTTTTTTTATGTTTTTTTTTGTTTCAATCGGGAAGAGTTAAAAACTGTCATTTCAGGGATGTGCTGTCTTAAGATTGTAAATGATTTCTTCTTCTTCTTCTTCTTTTTCTTCTTCTTCTTCTTCTTCTTCTTCTTTCTCTTGTTCTTTTCTTCTTGTTCTTCTTCTTCTTCTTAATCGTCGTCGTCGAACGCTCAGACAGCAAATATTGTTGTTTGTTATATGAGCGGAAAATGCATAGCGCTGCCGTTAAGCGCCTGACAAGTCAGGCCCAGCGCATCCGACTTTAGCGTTGGAGAGAATTCCTGTCTTCTGAAATCTGTTGTTGTTTTTGCTGTTGTTGTTGGGCGTTCCCCATCTTGACACCATGAGTGTCTACATGGAATGAGCAGTGAGATTTGAATATTTCTATGTATATTGTTTTTTCCGTCGTGTTCAACAACGACCTCCGAAACAGCTGAGGAGGCAGCTGCTGTTTCGGAAACTGGGCAGAAATTTGATTATAGTGGAGATGCCTTGCCCACACAGTACATTCCCACTCTGTCGGCCAAGAGGGCATAAGGACAGTCAGCGTTGGAGGTTTTCTCCAAAGGCAACTAGCCCCCAGGGCTGTAGCACATAAGGACTGTGAAATTCCAGCTTTTTAGTCAGAGAGTCTTAGTCGATCACTAAAGACTAAGCTGTTAAGTGAATTTAATGAGTGGAAAGAAACCACTGATCATACAGCCTCTCATTTGCTGTTGCCCCCAGGTCAATGGTTTAATCAAGAACTGTGTAAAGCCACTGATCATACAGCCTCTCACTTTGCTGTTGCTCCCAGCGTCAATGGTTTAATCAAGAACTGTGATAAAGCCACTGATCATACAGCCTCTCATTTTGCTGTTGCCCCCAGCGTCAATGGTTTAATCAAGAACTGTGATAAAGCCCAGGCGCCGAAGAGAGTATTTAATGGGCGATTTGAATATTCAACTTCAATGAGCGATTATCTAACAGGTTTCTTTATAAATTACGGGAGAAAATCGTTCCATGAGCCGAGATGTGTTATTTTATCATATTCACTGAGAAAAAATCATCATGTAGTCTGTAAGATGTATGAATAAGAGTAAAAAAAGAAACTAGGTAAAGAAAATCATCCTGTAGTCTGTATAAGGTATACTTTTTTATGACAAGGAATAACAACTCGGAAAAACCCATCTTGTAGCCTGTCAGATATCGTAGGCCTACTACCAATTAATGCCCCAAATCCAGAATTCTGCACGTTTTGTCCTCAGATCAGACCTCAACAACGATGATTCACTTAATACTGTTCCCAGCTCAGATAGTGTCCCTAACTATCACCCTGTCCATATGGCGTGCACGGACAGCTCCACAACAACCTGTGCTACAACACGGTCTATGCTGGAGCCAATCAGCAGTAGCGACTGATGTCAAAGATCTTCGGGAAAGCACCATGTTTCAATACTGGTTTCTGTCAGAGTGAATAGATCATTATTATTTATTATGGTGCAAACTGGGTGATGTTGAAAAGTTATGATGGTGACACCTCAGCTGGGCGAAGATCGTGTTTCTCTAATGCCACAATGTCAAAGCACAGAGCGAGTGGAAATAAATTCTCTTAACCCTTTTTGATCCCTACCTATGTGCGTGCCTGGCAGTACGTAAATTCTGTTTCGTAGCTGACCTTCAAGGGATTTAAAAAAAAAAGTTTTATTCTTTTATATCGAGGATAATGGAATAAGCACTCGTGCTTTTTTTTCATTCAGTCCCCGTGTGTATGCAGTTTCGTAAATATTGTTATCTATTGAAGTAGTTTTGACCTGACATACATCTATCTACTCACCCCCCCCCTCCCTCCCCAAACACTTCGTATTGTATTCCATTATACTTCCATTTGTATTCATATTTTTTGCTTATCGTTTGGTGTTGTGGGGTATTGTGTTGTGTTTGTTTATCAACGAGATAACATACTCCTCTCCCATTCAAAAGAAGGGCAGCAATACCTTACCGGTGAATAAATCTTGAAAAAAATGGTTAAACCTGATTTATTTTTATTTTTTTAAATTCTTTTATATGAAATAATGGAATAAGCACTCCTGTGCTTTTTTTTCACCAAGTCCCCGTGTGTATGCATTTTGTAAAATATTGTCATCTGTTCCCACCGTCACACAATGACCTACTCTTTCGAAAAGTGGAACAGGATTTTAACGTGTGCACAAGATGTTCTGTATGAGACTTCAAGCAGAAAAATAGGGATGCTGAAATTCACAGAGAGGTCAAAAATGAGCCACACAATCCTCACCCAAAATTTTTATGACATATCCCGGCAAAAAAAAAAAAAAAAAAAAAAAGTCCAACCCAGAAACTACACTGCACAATGGCTGGTCTAAAAGGAAAGGCTGGAAACGGGATGTCTTTGAGCAAAGCTGAGCAGAACCCAACACAGTCACCCCACCCCCCCTGACATGCAGTGATTATAATCTGGATATACACATACACAGCAACATGGTATGGGAAGAAGGGTCATACTGTTGGCACTACTACTGGCTATTCATTATGTACAGTAAGAGGGGGATGAAAATGAAAACACAAAATGAAACATCCCTCATCATTGTCAAGGAATTTTTAGCATGATGAAACATCTCCTCAATAGTTTAGCATGATGAAGCATCTCCTAGAATTGTCAAGGAACCTTTAGCATGATGAAAACATCTAGTATTGTCAAGGAACCTTTAGCATGATGAAACATCTCCTAGTATTGTCAAGGAACCTTTGGCATCATGAAACATCTCCTATTGTTGTCAAAGAACCTTTAGCATAATGAAACATCTCCTATTGTTGTCAAAGAACCTTTAGCATCATGAAACATCTCCTATTGTTGTCAAGGAACCTTTAGCATAATGAAACATCTCCCACCATTGTCAAGGAACCTTTAGCAGGATGAAACATCTATTGTTGTCAAGGAACCTTACATGGCATGCTAAAGGCATGATGAAACATCTCCTTTCATTGCCAAGGAACATCTAGCACTGTGAAACATCTACTATTGTCAAGGAACCTTTAACATGATGAAACATCTCCCACCATTGTCAAGGAACCTTTAGCATGATGAAACATCTCCTGAATCGTTTAGCATGATGAAACATCTCCTATTGTTGTCAAAGAACCTTTAGCATGATGAAACATCTCCTATTGTTGTCAAAGAACCTTTAGCATGATGAAAACATCTCCTATTGTTGTCAAAGAACCTTTAGCATGATGAAACATCTCCCACCATTGTCAAGGAACCTTTAGCATGATGAAACATCTCCTATTGTTGTCAAAGAACCTTTAGCATGATGAAACATCTCCCACCATTGTCAAAGAACCTTTAGCATGATGAAACATCTCCCACCATTGTCAAAGAACCTTTAGCATGATGAAACATCTCCTAGTATTGTCGAGGAACCTTTAATGGCATGCTAAAGGCATGATGAAACATCTACTATCATTTTCAAGGGACCTTTAGCATGATGAAACATCTGCTCAATCGTTTAGCATGATGAAACATCTCCCATCATTGTCAAAGAACCTTTGTTATTTTTTTTTCGCAGTAAGCCAAAAACAAATAAATGGTTCAGTGTCTAAGATTATTTGAGGTCTTCACTACAGCATTCAAGCATGCTACGTTGATCTTTGCAAAGGATTGGTAACTTAATCAGCTTAACTGGCATGGGTTTGAAGAAGAAAAAAAAGCGAAACAACTTCCACAAAATATAACAAAAAATAGCTGATAATTCAACAACAAAGACAAACAAACACAAGACAAACAAATAGTACAATCATGGAACAAACACAGGACAAACAAACAGTACAATCATAGACCAACAAACATAGGACAAACAAACACACACAGGACAAACATGCACAGGACAAAACACAACAAAAAGCACAAACAAACAAACAAGCAAACACTTGACACTCACTGATATAGGGTCTAAGCTACGGACATGACGTACAATTCAGCACTAAGAAAATGTGAACTACATCCATCCAAAGGAGTCCGAGGTTCGAATCTTCGCCATGCTCACTGATAAATATATATCTATATTTTAAAGCAGCTTCTTCTCCCTGCAAACCTACCTACGTACTGGATATTTTTCAGGCTCGCTCACCTCAACAAATACTGACATAAAAACTACAAAGGAATCTTCAAGGAGCCGAGTTGAATTTCTGCACAGCATGTACAACACACACACACACACGCACGCACACGCAACGCACGCACGCACCACACACACAACACACACAACATACGCGCGCACACACACACACACACACACACACACACACACACACACACAACACAAGAGTACGCCACTGTAGGTTCCTATCGAAGTTGACCAAGGAGATCATGATTAAAAGAAACAACAACAAAACCAAACCACCAACAAATC
>CM060345.1:7250434-7265556 GCA_030674155.1 Stramonita haemastoma | reverse complement strand
TGTGTGTGTATGTGACTCGGTGTGTATGTGAGACTCTGTGTGTGTGTGTTAGAGAGTCTGGGTGTGTGTGTATGTGAGTAGGGGGGGGGGGAGTTGAGTGGGAGTCAAAGGAGGGGACATGGGCGTTTGGGGGGAAAAAGATGTTAGCAGGAGGAGTTTAAACACAAGTCATGGTCGGTGGGGATAGAAGAAAAGAGGGCGAGTGATGGTGATAGATTTTTCGTAAGCCTACATTTTCTATTTTTGGTCATAATTTTTTTTTAAATCACATTTTTTATTTGGGGGGGGGGGGGGAGCGTTAAATCCTTTTTTAATGGATATATAGCCGTGAGATTCCGTGTTGAATTCCTAGCCTTCCCGTTTCTTCCTAGTTTGACACGAAAATTGAATATGTTTTTAAAAAAACATCAATAACAGGATAGTTGATGATCGAAAAGAGTAGGGAGGTACCTCCCGACTGTCCTTGCACATATTGGTAGATTGAATTCTCAACTATATTCCTAAAGTTGATTGCGGCAACCTAAACTGACGGGGCTGCATACCCTAAAAAAATACCTCATCTTATCGTGAAAAGTTTGGAGCTGTAGCGGAGGAACAAAAACGAAAGAGAAATTGTATTCCAAAGTTTGGGGTGGGTTTTTTTTTTTTACCTGAGACTGCTTTGCTGGCAGCATAGCTAGAAGTTTGGGATTGACCACCTGAGCGCCGATGTACAACAGAGCCTTAGTTGATTGATTTATTTATTTTATTCTTTTATGTCGAGCATAATGGAATAAGCACTCGTATGCTTTCTTTACGTCCAGTCCCCGTATGTACAAAGCCTTAGCAGTTGAGAGGACCGGTAATATTTTAAAATTTCGAATAGAGCTCCACATCCTTGTATTTACAGCTAAGTACCATCAGTTCTATCTGCTGCTGTGTCCACATGCTTTGCAACACTGACCAGTCAACTGACTGGTAACCCTTCCCCTTTATTGCATGCTTCCCTTTTTGCATGCTTGCTTCCCCTTTTTGCATGCTTGCTTCCCCTTTTTGCATGCTTGCTTCCCCTTTTTGCATGCTTCCCCTTTTAGCACACTTCCCCTTTTTTGCATGCTACCTGTTCATACTAATCCTAACCTGTACACTAACCCTGGCCGTCATGTGGATACAAAAGGCAGGTAGATGACATGTTACTAGCTGACACAATGGCGACATTTTTCTTCTTGGGGGTTGGAGGTGGTGGTAGATTTAAGGGAAAGAGGTGCTAGGAGTGGGGGTGGGGGTGGGGTGTAGTAGGCAGTTAGGGCTGCAGGACTGGGGGAGGAGGTATGACTGTGTGTGTGTGTGTGTGCGTGTGCGTGTGTGTGTGTGTGTGTGTGTGTGTGTGTGTGAAGATTACATATAATTGTGTAATGTAATGTATGCATGTATGTAATGTAATGTATGTATCAGTGTCTGCATGTATGTATGTATGTAATGTAATGTGTGTATCGGTGTCTGCATGTATGTATGTATGTATGTATGTATGTATGTATGTATGTATGTATGTATGTATGTATGCATGGTTTTCTTTAATTAAAAAAAGAAAGAATAAAATGATGAAGGAGAAAAATATAGGCTGTTTAAATGTGTGGACAGTGTTTGGGGAAAGGGTTATTATTGTTATTTTTTAAATGCACAATAAATGTGAAAGGAACAACAAAAATTGTCCTGTGATTGCCATGTTGGTGGCAGACCAGTGTATTGATCTTCTGCTTGAAGATTGATGGCAGATTTTACACCAACACACCTTCCGAAAAAATGTAGGTGTAAGAGTACTAGTTTATGATTTTAAGCAGAGCAGTGGGTAAATAGTGACAGTTTTTTTTTTTCTTTTTTTTGGTGATGAGATCAAAATTAATGTAAATTGGCAAGAACAATGTAATAGTTTCTAGAATGTTGTAAAAAGTAAGGAGAGGTTTTTTCCTTAAAAACCACATGATATGTCAAAAGAAAAAGAAAACTTTGGGCTATGATTGGCATTGATATTCTGTGAATTGACTTTAGATATGTTGGTGGCAGATCTGTGTATTGATCTTCTGCTGGAAGATTGATGGCAGATTTTTCATTAACACATCTTCTGGCCATATGTCTTACGGTGTGTAAAAGGTGCCTGATAGGGTTTTATTTATTTTTTTAAAATGGAATCAAATGAAGATAGTGGAGAAAACTATAGGTTGCATAATGGTGTAGACAGTGTGTGTGGAGAAAGTCTGTTTTTTGTCTTATTAAATTAATCACTTTAAATGTCAAATGAATAACAAAGATCATCGTATGATTGCCATTTTGGTTGCAGATCTGTGTATTGATCTTCTGCTTGAAGATTGATGGCAGATTTCACACCAGCACAAGTTATTAAAATAGTATGTGAAAAAGTATTAGTGTATGATTTTAAGTATAGCAGTGGCTAAAGTGTAACTGGCTTTTTTTTGCTTTTTGGTGGGGTTTTTTTTTAGTAATGAGATCAAAACGAATGTAAACTGGCAAGATAAATATACTAGTTCATATAATGTTGTGAAAAGTTTATATGATGTGAAAAGTAAGGAGATGATTTTTATTTTTAGCTTTCCTAAAATAGCACATCTGTGTATTGATCTGCCGGAAGATTGATGGCAGATTGTACACGAACACATCTTAGAAAAAGCATATGCAAGAGAATTTTTGGTTTATGATTTTAAGTATAGTAGTAAAGAAAGTGTGTGTATGATGAGTATGTGTGTGTGTATGATGAGTGTGTGTGTGTGTGATGAGTGTGTGTGTGTGTGTGATGAGTGTGTGTGTGTGATGAGAGAGAGAGTGTGTGTGTGTGGAGGGGTGTGTGTGTGTGTTTTAAATAATGAGATTAAATATTAATTTCTGAAAACAAGATAGAATGTTGTATAGTAGTGTTGAATTTGTGCCCAAAGAGGTTTTTACAAAGTTTTTTTTTTTTAAGTTTACATCAAATATGAAAAGGAAAAAAAAACTTGTGCTGTAATTGGCATTAATGTTCTGTGAAATGACTTTAGATGATGATGGTGGCAGATCTGTGTATTGATCTTCTGCTGAAAGATAGATGGCAGAATTTACACCATCACACATTAGAAAAATGTATTTGAAAGAGTAATGGTATATGAATTAAGTATAGTAGTGAATAATATACCTGTGGTTTTTTTTTTGTGTGTGTGTTTTGTCTTTTAAAATAATGTCAAATGTGAATTGACAAAAAAGTAGTATGTTGTGTAATTGTGTAGAAAGTGAGGGGAGGGGTTTTCTTTTCTTTTCGTTCTTTTTCTTTAGTCAAATGAATAATTTGTTATTGTAGAAACAAAAACAAAGTTTGTGCTGTGATTGATATTGATAGTATATAAAATATTTTCTGGTGGAAGGTTGATAGCAGATTTTACACTAACACATCTTCACTTTTGTATGTCTCATGGTGTGTAAAGTGTGTATGGCATGGTTTTTTTTTATATTTAAGTTGTTTTTTTAATCGAATCAAATGAATATTGGGTAGAAAATATAGGCTGTGGAATTGTGTGGACAGTGTGTGGGGAAAGGGTTATTTATTTATTCTTTTTAAAATCACATTAAATGTGAGAGGAACAACAAAGATTGTCATGTGATGGCTATGTTGGTGGCAGATCTGTGTATTGATCTTCTGCTGGAAGATTTATGGTATGTTTTGTTTTTTTTTAAATGAAGATAGTGAAGAAAACTATAGGCTGTACAATGGTATAAACAGTGTGTGGGGAGAAGGGGTCTTTTCTTAGGTTTCTTACTAAAAGAATCGCATCAAATGCGAAATGAATAGCAAAGACATCTTAGGAAAATAGTATGTGAGCGACTGATGGTATATGATTTTAGGTGTAGCAATTGGTAAAGTGTGACTGTTTTTTATTTTGCTTTTTAGTTTTTTTTAATAATGAGAAAAAAAACGAATGTAAACTGGCAAGATTGATATAATAGTTTATATAACGTTGTGGAAAGTGTGTAGGAAGAGGGTTTTCGATTTTTTTTTTGTTTAGCTTTCCTAAAAAATCACATCACCCTAAACATTTTTATTAGTTTTATAAAGCCGGTGCTGAAATTTGCTTTCATATTCTGTGAAATGACTCTAGAGAATGTTGGTGGCAGATCTGTGTATTGATCTTCTGCTGGAAGATTGATGGCAGATTTTACACCAAAACAGCTTACAAAAAATATGTGTCAGAGAATATTGGTGTATGATTTTAAGTATAGTAGTTAAGAGAATATATGTATATATGGGTGGGGGAAGGATGTGTGGTGGGGGGGGTGGGGGAAGTGTGTGTGTGTGTGTGTGTGTGTGTGTGTGTGTGTTGTGTGTGTGTGTGTGAGGTGGGGGGTGTATTTGTGTGTAGGTGTGTGTGTTTTAAGTAATGAGATCAAATATGAATTTCCCCAAACAGGGTAGCATGTTGTATAGTAGTCTTAACATTGTGCCCAAGGAATTTTTTTTTTAAGTTACATCAAATGTTGGAAGATTGATGGCAGATTTTACACCTTAGAAAAATGTATATATATGAAAGAGTAATGGTCTATGATTTTAAATATAGGGGTGAACAATATGCCTGTGTTTTTTGCGTTTTGACTTTTTTTTCGAATAATGTCAAATGTGAATTGACAAAAAAGGTAGTATGTTGTATAATGGTTGTTAGAAAGTGAGGGGAGGAGTTTTCTCTTTTTTGGGTTCTTTTTCTATAAAAACAGTTTTTTTTAGTCAAATCAATAATTTCTTATTGTGGAAGCAATAAGAAAGTTCGTGCTGTGATTGGCATTGATATTTTATAAAATGACTATCTTCTGCTGGAAGATTGATGGCAAATTTTACACCAACACTTCTTCACTTTGTATGTCTTATGGTATGTAAAGTGTGCCTGTCAGGGTTTTCTTTTCTTTTTTTAAATCGAATCAAATCGATATTAGGGAGAAAATATCGGCTGTGTAATTGTGGCTTTTTTTTTTAGTCATGAGATAAAAAACAAACGAATATAAATTGGCAAGATAGATATAATAGTTTATATGTTATGAAAAGTGTGTATGATGTGAAAAGTGTAAGGCGATAGTTTTTGATTTTTTTCTAAGCTTTCCTAAAAACAATCACATCAACTGTAAACTTTTTTTTAGAAAGCTGGTGCTGTGATTTGATTTCATATTCTGTGAAATGACTTAAGTTGATGTTGGTGGCAGATCTGTGTATTGATCTTCTGCTGGAAGATTGATGGCAGATTTTACACCAACACATCTTCACTCTGTATGTCTTATGGTGTGTAAAGTGGGCCTGCCAGGGTTTTCTTTATTTTTTTTTTTAATCGAATCAAATGAAGATCGGGGAGAAAAATATAGGTTGTGTAATTATGTGGACAGTGTGTGGGGAAAAGGTTAAAATTATTTTTTAATAACATTCAATGTGAAAGGAACAACAAAGATTGTCATGTGATTGCTATGTTGGTGGCAGATCTGTGTATTGATCTTCAGCTGGAAGATTGATGGCAGATTTTACACCAACACATCTTCATGTTATATGTGTTATAGTGTGTAAAGTGTGCCTGCGAGGGTTTTTGTTTTATTCTTTCTTTTTTTTTAATCAAATCAAATGAAGAATGGGGAGAAAAATACAGGCTGTGTAATGGTGTGGACAGTGTGTGGGGAGAAGGGGTCCTTTCTTTTTCTTAAGAAAATCGCATTAAATGTTAAATGAATAACATTGTCATATGATTGCCATGTTGGTGGCAGATCTGTGTATTGATCTTCTGTTTGAAGATTGATGGCAGATTTTACACCAACACAACTTAGGAAAATAGTATGTGAAAGACTGATGATTTTAGGTATAGCTGGGGGTACAGTGTGTTTTTTTTTTGCTTTTTGTTTTTTAATAATGAGATGAAAATTAATGTAAATTGGCAAGAAAAATATAACAGTTTATAGAATGTTTTGAAAAGTGTGTACGATATGAAAAGTGTGTACAGAGAGGGGTTTTGATTTTTTTTTTTTAGCTTTCCTTAAAAATCACATCAACTGTGAAATATTTTTCTAAAAGCCGGTGCTGTAATTTGCTTTCATATTCTATGAAAAGACTTTAAATGATGTTTGTGGCAGATCTGTGTATTGATCTTCTGCTGGAAGATTGATGGCAGATTTCACACCAAAACATCTTACAAAAAATACATGTAAGAGAATATTGGTACATGATTTTAAGTATAGTCGTAAAGGAAATATGGGGGGATGAATGTGTGTGTGGTGGTGGGGGGGGAGGGCTGACTGAGGGTTTGTGTTGGTTAGTGTTAGTGTGTGTGTGTTAGTGTGTGTGTTAATGTGTGTGTTAGTGTGTGTGTGTATGTGCGTGCGTGCATGTATGTACATGTGTGTGTGCGCTTGTGTGTTTGTGTGTGTGTGTGTGTGTGAGAGAGAGAGAGAGAGAGAGAGAGAGAGAGAGAGAGAGAGAGAGAGAGAGAGAGCTTGTGTGTTTAATAATGAAATGAAATATGACTACCCCTCCCTTCCCAAAGGTAACATGTAGTATAATAGTGTTGGAAGTGTGCCCCAAGAGGTTTGCTTTTTTTCTTCTTTTTTTTTTAATGACATCAAATGTAAAATCAAAAAGAAAATTTGTGCTGTGATTAGCATCAACATTCTGTGAAGTGACTTTAGATGATGTTGGTGGCAGATCTGTGTATTGATCTTCTGCTGGAAGATTGATGGCAGATTTTACACCAACACATCTTACCCAAAATATACATGAAAGAGTAATGGTATGTTATTGCAAGTACAGTAGTGAATATCTTGCTTGTGGCTTTTTTATTTTCAAATGATGTCAACTTTGAAATGAGAAAAAAAATGTAGCATTATGTATAATTGTTTAGAAAGTGCGCCTGGAGGGGATTTCTCTTTTAATTCTTTACATTCTTTAATTCAAATCAATAAGTTTTTTGAAAACAAAAAGAAAGCTTGTGTCCTGATTGGCATTGATATTCAGTGAAATGACTTTAGATGATGTTGGTGGCAGATCTGTGTATTGATCTTCTGCTGGAAGATTGATGGCAGATTTTACACCAACACAACTTTTGAAAATTGTATGTCAAAGACTATTTACTGGTTTATGATTTTAAGTATAGCAGTGGGTAAAGTGTGACTTTATTTTAAACAGTAATGATCAAAATTGATGTAGATTGGCAAGAAAAATGTAATAGTTTGTATAATGTTGTGGAAAGTGTGTATGGAGAAGTTTTTTTTTTACATTTTGTCTTTTAAATCACTTAAAACATGAAAACAAAAAGAAAGCTTTTGGTGTAATTGCCAGTGGTACTCCAGTGATTTTATGTCTTATATTGGATAAGATTTTTGTCTTTAATTTTTTTTAAAATAAAAAATGATTAAATGTCAACAGCAAAGAATTCTATAGCAATTCTGTGTACAGGTGTATAAAGTGAGTCGGGAGATGATTTGTTATTTTTTTCTTTTATTTTATTTTTGTTGTAAATCGCATGAAATGTGAAAACAAAGCGAAAGTTTGTGCAGAGACAAGCGTTGATATTGTAATGATTTTGTGAAAAGACTTTGACAAAACATGGCTTTGTGAGGTTTATTTTTGTCTTTGTTTTTGTTGTTGTTGTTGTTAATTATGAGATCAAATGAAAATTGGCAAGAAAAAAGTAGGATGTTGTATAATAGTGTAGGAAGTGTGCCTGAGGTTTTCGTTTTTAATTGGTCAATTTTAAAATCACTTCAAATTTGAAAAAAAAAGAACACTTGTGATGTGATTCTTATTAATATTCTGCGAAATGACTTTAGATGATGTTGGTGGCAGATCTGTATTGATCTTTTGCTGGAAGATTGATGGCAGATTTTACACCAACACATCTTGGGAAATATGTATGTGAAAATCTACTGGTATATGATTTTTAAGCACATTAGTTAAGAATATGTGCCCCCCCCCCCCCCCCCTCTCTCTCTCCTCTCTCTCTCTCCTCTCTCTCTCCTCTCTCTCTCTCTCTCTCTCTCTCTCTCTCTCTCTCTCTCTCTCTCTCCTCCCTCCCTCCCTCCCTCCCTCCCCCTCTGTGTGTGTGCGTGTGTGTGTCAAGTCAAGTCAAGTCAAGTCAAGTCAAGTCAAAATGATCTTTATGTGTGTGTGTGTGTGTGCGAGAGTGTTAGTGTGTGTGTGTGTCAAGTCATTTTTTTTCCAGATGTACATGGTGTGTGTGTGTGTGTGCGTGCGTGTGTGTGTACGCCCCCCTCCAAATGTAGCATGCTATATAACAGTGTTGAAAGTGTGCCCAAGCGGTTTTTTAAAAATCTTTTTTAAACAGCACATCAAACATGAAAATCAAAAAGAAAGCTTGTGCTGTGGTTGGCATTGATATTCTGTGAAATGACTTTAGATGATGTTGGTGGCAGATCTGTGTATTGATCTTCTGCTGGAAGATTGATGGCAGATTTTACACCAACACATCTTACAAAAAATGTATGTGAAAACTACTAGTATATGATATAAAGTGTAGCAGTGGGTAAAGAGCGACTGTTTTTGTTTTCTTTTACTTTTTTTTGGTAATGAGATCAAAACTAAACTAAATTGTCAAGAAAAATGTAATAGGTTGTACAAGGCTGTGGAAAGTGTATGTGAGGTTTTTAACTCACATCAAATATGAAAACAAAAAAAGTTTGCACTGTGATAGCCATTAATTTCCCAATGATTTTATGTATAATATTAGACAAATGTGCCTTTGTGTTTTGCTTTTCTTTTTTCAAAAAGTAATGTGATAAAATGTAAACAGCAAAGGTTTACATAGCATGATGTGTACTGGTGTATAAGGTGTTTTGGGAGAGGCTTTCTTTTTTTCTTTTTTGTTGTTGTAAAGTACATGGAATGTGAAAACAATGAGAAAGCTTGTGCTGTGATTGACATTGATAAATAATGATTTTGAGTTAAGTATTCGATAAAAGGTGCCTCTTTGGTTTTGTCTTTTTTTTTTAATTATGAGATTAAATGAAAACTGACAAGAAAAATGTATGTTGTATAATAGTGAAGAAATTGTGCTTGAGAGATTTTCTTTTTAAATTAAATTTTAAATCACATCAAATGTGAAATTTTTTTTTAAAATGTGCTGTGATTGGCATTAATATTCTGTGAAAGGAATTTTGATGATGTTGGTGGCAGATCTATGTATTGATCTTATGCTGGAAGATTGATGGTAGATTTTACACCAACACCTCTTACGAAAAATGTGTGTGAAAAAGTAATGGCATATGATTTTAAGTATAGCAGTGAGTAAAGTGTGAGGTTTTTTTCTTCTTTTTGGTAATGAGATGAAATTGATATAACTTGGGAATAAAAATGTAATAGTTCATATAAAGTTGTGAAAAATTGCGTAATGAAAGTGGGGACCTTGTGCTTTTAAAAAAAAAATCACATCAAATTTAAAAACAAAATCAAAGCTTTATGCAATCGTTAGAATTAATATTCTGTAAAGTGACTTCAGATGATGTTGGTGGCAGATCTGTGCATAGATCTTCTGCTGGAAGATTGATGGCAGATTTTACACCAACACACCAACACAACTTTCAAAATAAGTATGTGAAAGACTAATTGCATAGATCTATGATAATATAGTAGTTAAGAAAGTGTGTGTGTACGCTCGTGTGTGTGTGTGTGTGTGTGTGTGCGCACGCTCGTGTGTGTGTGTGCGCGCTCGGTGTGTGTGTGTGTGTGTGTGTGTGTGTGTAATAAAGAGAGAAAATATGAATTGCCAAAAAGGTAGCATTTTGTATAAAAGTGTTGAAATCGTGCCTCAGGATGTTTTCCTTTTTCTGTTCTTTTTTAAATCACATCACATGTGAATACACAAAGAAAGCTGGTGCTGTGATGGGCATTAAAATTCTGTGAAATGAATTTCTATAATGTTGGTGGCAGATCTGTGTGCTAATCTTCTGCTGGAAGATTGATGGCAGATTTTACACCAACATCACTTCAGAAAAATGTATTTGAAAGACTAATGGTGTAAGTTTTAAGTATAGTATTGAATAATGTGCCTGTGTTTTTTGTTTTTTTTCTTACTAATAAGAAATGTAATATGAACCAGAATTATGCAGTGAAAGTGTACTGGGATTTAGAGAAAAAAATTTTTAGTGAAACAATTACATTTTTTATTGTGAAAACAAAAAAGAAAGCCTGTGCTGTGATTGACATTAATATTCTATGAAATGACTTTAAATGATGTTGGTGGCAGATCTGTGTATTGATCTTCTGCTGGAAGATTGATGGCAGATTTTACACATCAAAAAGTGTATGTGAAAGACAAAGTAGTTAATGATTTTAAATATAGCAACGGGTAAAGTGTGACTGTTTTCTTTTTTCTTTTTTTATTTGGTAATGAGATAAAAATCAATGTAAATTGGCACGAAAAATGTAATGGTGTTTGTTGAGATTTTTAAAACTCTAAAATCACATCAAATATAAAAAGAAAAACAAAAATTTATGCTGTGCCTGTCATTGATATTCCAATGGTTCTATGTATGGTATTGGATGAATGTGATTGTGTGTTTTATTAGTCTTGTTATTTTGAATTATGAGATGTAAACAGCAAAGAATGATATAGCATGCAGTGTACTTGCGTAGAAAGTGTGTCCTGATAGGTTTTCTTCTCATTTTCTTTTTTTTGTTGTTGTAACTCGCATGAAATGTGGAAACAAAAAGAAAGCTTGTGTTGTGATCGGCATTGATATGTTAATATTTTGTGTATGATAATTGATAAATGTGGCTGTGTGAGTGTGTGTGTGTGTGTTGTTTTTGGTCTTTTTGTTTTAAATGAGATCAAAATTTTAATGGAAACTGACCCAAAAAAATGTAGTAAGTGGTTTAATAGTGTAGATCTTTCTTTTTTTTCAAAAATTGGTTTTTAAACTGCATCAAATTTGAAAACAAAAAAAAGCTGGTGTTGTGATTGGCATTGATATTCTAAAAATGTATGTCAAAGACTAATGATCTAAAATGTTAAGTATAACAGTGAGTACAGTGTGAGGTTTTTCTTTGTTTGGTAATGAGATCAACATAAATATAAACTGAGAATAAAATGCAATAGTTTGTATAAAGCTGTGAAATATGCGTAAGGAAAATGAGGCTTTTCAAGTTTTTTTATATTATATTAAATTTGAAATCAAAAACAAAGCTAATGCAGTGGTTAGAATTAATATTCTGTGAAATGACTTTAGATGATGATGGTGGCAGATATGTGTATTGATCTTCTGCTGGAAGATTGATGGCAGATTTTACACCAAAACATCTTACAAAAATTGAATGTGAAAGACTAATGGCATATTATTTAAAGTGTAGTATTGAAGAAAATATGCCTGTGTTTTTTTTTTTGTTTTTTTAAATAAGATCAAATCAAACTTAAAAAGGCAGATTAGCTTGTTGAATAATGATGTAAAGAGTTTGTGGAGAGATGCTTTCTTTTTTATTGTTTTAATCAATCAAATGTGAAAACACAAAAAGCCTGTGCTCTGATTGGCATTAATATACTATGACATGACTTAAGATGATGTTGGTGGCAGATCTGTGTATTGATCTGCTGAACGATTGATGGCAGATTTTACACCAACACAACTTAAGAAAAATACACGAGAAAGACTAATGGCATTTGATGTTAAATTTAGTAGTGAATAAAATGTGCCTGTGTGTGTTTTTTTTCTTTTTAGGGGAGAGGGGTGAAAACAAAAAAGAAAGCTTTGCCATGATTGCTGTTGATATGTATGTAAAGTGTGACTGCGAGTTTTTTGTTTTGTTTTTTGTTTTGGTGACAGATCTGCGTATATCTTCGGCTAAAGGATTGATGGCAGATTTTACACTAACACATCTGATAAAAATGTATGTGAAAGACTACTGGTATATGATTTTAAGTGTAGTGTGGGATAAAATGTGCCATTGTGATTGGTGTTTCTTTTATTTTAGGTAAGTAATGAGATCAAATGTGAATTTACAGGAAAATGTACATTGTATAAAAGTGTAGACATGCACTGGAGAGGTTTCCCTTTTTATTATTTTTTTTTAAGTCACATCAAATATGAAAACAAAAATGCTTGTGTTGGGATTGGCATTGATATCTTAATGATTTTATGTGTGGTATTGGATAAAACATGCCTGTGATTTTTTCTTCTGACTTTTTAAAATATTGAGATCACTTGTGAAATGACAAGAAAAATGTAAAATGTATAATAGTGTTGAGAATGTGCTCGAGAGGTTTTGTTTTCTTTATTTCAATTTTTTTAACCACATCAAATGTGACAATCAAAAAAGAAAGCTTGTGATGTGATTGACATAGTATTTTGTGAAACGACTTTAGATGATGTTGGTGGCAGATCTGTGTATTGATCTTCTGCTGGAAGATTGATGGCAGATTTTACACCAACACATCTTACAAAAAATGAACGTTAAAGTTCAATAGTGTATGTTAAGTGCAGTATTGGGTAAAATGTGCCCCTGTGGCTTAATTTTCTTTTTTTTAGGAACAAGGTAAAAAATGTGAATTTACACGAAAAATGCATGTTGTATAATAGTGCGGGAAATTCTCTTTTTTGTGAAATGTGAAAACAAACAAGGCTTGTGCTGTGATTGGTATTAGTATTTTAATGATTTTATTATATGGTAATGGATAAATGAGAGTGTCTGGTTTATTTTTCTTTTAATTTTTTTTAAAGAATAATGAGATCAATTGTGAAATGACCAGAAAACTCTATGTTGTGTGATAGTGTTGAAAGTGTGCTGGAGAGGTGTTTCTTTGCTTTTTAAAAAAAAATCACATTACATATGAAAAAGAAAGCTGGTGCTGTGATTGGCATTAATATTCTGTGAAATGACTTAAGATGATGTTGGTGGCAGATCTGTGTATTGATCTTTTGCTGGAAGATTGATGGCAGATTTTACACCAACACATCAAACTTTTCTTGTGAAAAAGTCTAATGAAAGAGTAAGGCTATTTATTTATTTATTTTTATCTACTAGTTAGTAAAATGTTCCCATGTACTCTCTCTCTCTCTCTCTCTCTCTCTCTCTCTCCTCTCTCTCTCTCTCTCTCTCTCTCTCCTCAAGGTTTTGTTATATTTTTTTAAAAATAAATTAATTTAAAAAATGGCAAGAACATTTTAATTTGTACAGTGGTGTGGAAAGTATGTGGGGAGGGTGGGGTCTTTTTCTCAAATCACATCAAATAGTGTGGGCTTTTTTCAATTTATTTATTTTTAATATAAAAAAAAAACGTATGTCGGAGTAGGATTGATTATTTCAAAAAACTATTTGTTTATGCGAATTTTTGTTTTTAAATGTAATAGAATAAAGTTTTTACTGTAGTAAGGACTGTTGTCTTTGGTGATTTTTTTCGCAACTTGGGTCTGTGTGTGTGTGTGTGTGTGTGTGTGTGTGTGTTCCTCGCTCTCTCTCTCTCTCTCTCTCTCTCTCTCTCTCTCTCTCTCTCTCTCTCTCTCTCTCTCTCTCTCTCTCCTCTCTCTCTCTCTCTCTCTCTCTCTCTTGGCAAGAGTAACCATGGTGTGCTGGTGGGAACAGAAAACAAATACTACAAAACTGCATACGCAGGGGGACAGGTGTAAAAACAAGCACATCCTCAAAAGGAGAGATAAATAAGTAAATGAAATAATAAATTGTGCGCAATGCTTGCTTTTTGTCACGTACACATAACAGCTTTCCTTCCGACAACCTACCTTTCTTAGCTCTTGGGGGTCGTGGCGTCGCCACAAATCCGGCGCCACACATGTCCAAGATGGTGGGAGAGAGTGTACGCATACAGTGACATATTGTCGTGGTGCCGTGGGATCTTTTACCGTGCAAAAGTGGGGGTTGGACGGGGCTGAAAACGGCTCTTTCGGTGGCATCTTTGCGCAAAACGGCAACTTTTACGGGAGGGGGGTGGGTATGCCTGCGCGCACGCGCCCGCGCTGGTGTTTGTCAGTGTGTTTGTTTCAGTGTGCGCATGTGGCAGGGACCCTGTATTTTCCTGTGCTGCATCATATTGCTGTATATTGTCATTATTCTTGTGCGTAATGCTTGCTTTTTGTCGCGTACCCTTCCCAGCTTTCCTTGAGACAAACTAGCTTTCTTAGCTTTTAGAGGCTGTGGCGTAGCCACAAATCCGGCGCCACACATGTCCAAGATGGTGGGAGAGAGTGTATGCATACAGTGCCATAATGTCGTGGTGCCATGGGATCTTTTACCGTGCAAAAGTGGGGGTTGGACGGAGCCGAAAAGGGCTCTTTCGGTGGCATCTTTGCGCAAAACGGTAGCTTTTTCGGAGGGGGGTGAGTATGCGTGCGCGCACGCACGCGCGCGCTGGTGTTTGTCAGTGTATTTGTTTGTGTGCGCGCATGTGGCGGGGACCCTGCAGATTGCTGTGCTGCATCATATTGCTGTACATAGTCATTATTCTTGTCCGCAAGGCTTGCTTTTCGTCGCGTACCCTTTCCAGCTTCCCTTCCGACAAACTAGCTTTCTTAGCTCTTTGGGGCTGTGACGTCGCCACAAATCCGGCGCCACATATGTCCAAGATAGTGGGAGAGAGTGTATGCATACAGTGACATATTGTCGTGGTGCCGTGGGATCTTTTACCGTGCAAAAGTGGGGGTTGGACGGGGCTGAATACGGCGTTTGCGGTGGCATCTTTGCGCAAAACGGCACCTTTTTGTGGAGGAAAGGAAGGAAAGCTGGTAAGTGTAATCGACGAAAAACACGCGGTGCGTGCAAGAATAATGTCAATATACAGCAATATATACAGCACAGCTATCTGCAGGGCCCCCGCCACATGCATGCACACAAACAAACCCCCCTCCAGAAAAAGGGGCCGTTTTGCGCAAAGATGCGACCGAAAGAGCCGTTTTCAGCCCCGTCCAACCCCTACTTTTGCACGGTAAAAGATCCCACGGCACCAAGACAATACCGCACTGTATGCATACACTCTCTCCTACCATACGCGTGGCGCCGGATTTGTGGCGACGCCACAGCCCCCAACAGGCAAGAAAGATAGTTTCCGGGAAGGAAAGCTGGTAAGAGTACGCGACACAAAACAAGCAATGCGCGCCAGAATAATGACAATATACAGCAA
>CM060345.1:7242363-7247834 GCA_030674155.1 Stramonita haemastoma | reverse complement strand
CTTTTTTCTTTTTTTCGTCCGTCGTCTTTTGGGTCGTGCGTCGTGTCGCCCGGCGTCGTCGTGGGTCTCTTTCTTCTTCTTTCCTCCTTTTCTCCCCCTCCTCCCTTTTTCCCCCCCCCGCCCTCCCCCCTTTCCCCTTTCCTTTCCCTTTTCCTTCCTTCCCCCTTTTTCCTTTCCCTTTTCCCTTTCCCTTTCCCTTTCCCTTTCCCTTTTTCTTTTTCCCTTTTTTAAATTTTCTTCTTTCTCCTCTTTTTCTTGTTTTTGTTCTTGTTCTTTTTCCCGGTTTTCTAAAAAAATTTTCCCAAAGCACCCGACCACCCTCATAGACAAGTGGTTGGGGGTTTTAAAGGGACAAAAGTTTTTTTTTTTTTTTTTAAATCTGAGTTTTGATGGGAATCGAACCTTGAACTTTTTGGCTTCCTAAGCTAGGGGGGCATAACCCCCAAACCACCAATCCCCTACGTAAGGTGGGGGTTGGGGGGTTGGGGGGTGGGGGGGGTGACTGTTCAAGGGGAGGAGAGGAAAAGAGGGGAGTGAGGGAGGGGAAAAGGAGGGGGGGGGGGGGTAGTGGGGGCAAGGGGAAAAAAGAAAGGGAAGAAGGGAGGGGTGGGGTGGGGGGGGGTGCAAGGAGGGAAGGGGGAGGGTTTAATTTTAAATGCCTTTGGCCTTTTTCCTGTCTGCGGTGCCACACACAAAAACACAAACACACACAACACACACACACACCACACACACACACACTCTGAATGGTAGCAGCGGAAAGAAGCGAGGCTTTTGGTAAGGACTTTCAGGGTTTTGGTCTTGGTGGCGAGATGAGAGAAGAGAGAGGGGGGGAGAGAGAGGGGGAGAGAGAGGGGGAGAGAGGAGGAGAGGAGGAGAGAAAGAGAGAGACGAGAGAGAGAGAGGAGGAGAAGAGGAGGAGAGAGAGAGGAGAGAGGAGAGAGAGGGAGAGAGAGGAGAGAGAAGAGAGAAGAGAGAGAGAGAGAGAGAGAGAGGAGAAGAGAGAGAGAGAGAGAGAGAGAGAGAGAAGCTAGGCTTTTGAATAAATACTTTCAGGTTTTCAGTCACATAAAATATCGCTTTAGCACAGACAGATATAATACATTTCCTGAGGGTTCTGTTCTCTTCTATTTTTTTTTTTGCTGTGTTCCCTTCCATTTTCTTTTTTGTCTGTTGTTGGGTTCTCTCTCTCTCTCTCTCTCTCTCTCTCTCTCTCTCTCTCTCTCTCTCTCTTTCTCCTCTCTCTCTCTCTCTCTCTCTCTCCGAAGTCTCTCTCTCTCTCTGTTCTCTTCCATTCCTTTTAATGTCTCAAGTCCTCAATTCTCTAATCAATTTTTGTTATTCATTCATTTATTTAGTTAGTTACTAAATTTATGTTTGGTCTAAAATGTTCAAACATTCTAATCAGATGTATGCTAATACCACAAGTGAATGTTATAATCGTTGTGCTTGAAGTTGTTTTCAGGTTGCATTCTTGGAAAGGATTGAGAACGAAAATTAATGTGGGGGAGGAGGGGGGTGGGGGGGGGGGGGGGGGGATAGCGAGTGTGTGAAATTGTAATGGGTCCGGTGGCCTTCTACAATAAAATCTTCAGAGTTCAGAGTTCAGTCTCTCTGTGTGAAGTCTCTCTCTCTCTCTCTCTCTCTCTTCTTCTCCCCCCTCTCTCTCTCTCTTCCTTTTCTCTCTCTCTCTCTCTCTCTCTCTCTCTCTCTCTCTCTCTCTCTCTCTCTCTCCTCTCTCATCTCTCCTTTTCTTTCTTTCTTTCTTTCTTTCTTTCTCTCTCTCTCTCAAATCTCTCTCTCTCTATCTCTCTCTTTCTCTCTCTGAAGTCTCTCTCTCTCTCCTCTCTCTCTCTCTCTCTCCTCTCTCTCTCTCTCTCTCTCTCTCTCTCTCCTCTGTTTTTTTTTGTATTGTTTTTTTTTCTTTATCTGTAGTTGCTTTGTCTTTCATTCTTCTTCTCCTTCTGTTTCTGTTTCTTCTTCTTCTTCTTCTTTTCTCCTTCTGTTTCTTCTTCTTCTTCTTCTTCTTCTTCTTCTTGCTTCTTCTTCTTCTTCTTCTTCTCTTCTTCTTCATCTTCTTCTTCTTCTTCTTCTTCTTCTTCTTCTCCTCCTCCTTTTTCTTCTTCTTTCTTCTTTCTTCTTCTCTTCTTCTTCTCCTCTCCTCCTCCTCCCCTACCTCCTCCTCCTCCTCCTCCTTCTTCTTCTCCTCCCTCCTCCTCCTCCTCCTCCTCCTCCTCCTCCTCCTCCTCCTCCTCCTCCTCTCCTCCTCCTCCTCCCTCCTTCCTCCTCCTCCTCCTCCTCCCTCCTCCTCCTCCTCCTTCTTCTTCTTCTTCTTCTTCTCCTCCTCCTCCTCCTCCCTCTCCTCCTCCTCCTCCTCCTCCTCCTCCCTCCTCCTTCCTCCTTCTTCTTCTTCTTCTTCTTCTTTCTTCTTCTTCTTCTTCTCTTCTTCTTCCTCCTCTCCTCCTCCTTCCTCCTCCTCCTACCTCCTCCTCCTCCTCCTCCTCCTTCTTCTTCTTCTTCTTCTGCTGCTCCTCCTCCTCCTTCTCCTTCTTCTTTTTAACCCTCTAGAACCCAGATCTGGGTCTACTTCTCATGGTCCTGCTTCCTGGCTTACACACATTACCGTTCTTTTGTGTCCAGCCCCACAGACAGGAAGTAATGTCCCAAGGGCTCATAAGTAAGGCTCCACTCCTGCTTTAGCTTGCGGGTCGTGTAGTACCTTCTATACAGTGCCAGTCAGAAAAAAATTCTCTTCATTTCGTGGTTTTTTTTTTTTTTTTTTTTTGGTTGTGTTTTTTTTTAAAAGTGAAAATAAGATGCACTGTGTGCTTGTTTTAGTGTGCTAGTCGGGGAAAAAATTCTGTTGATTTTCACTATTTTTTGGGTTTTTTTTTGTGGTAAGAATGAAAAAATGTACTGTGTACTTGTTTTATTGTGGTAGTCGGAAAAAAATTCTGCTGATTTTCTTCTTTTTTTTTTCTTTCTAAGAATGAAAAATTGCACTGTTTACTTGTTTAGTATCTTGTTGGAAAAAAAATTCTGCCGATTTTCTCAGATATTTTTTTAAAGTGTGGAAACATGCTCTGTGAAATTCTGTAGAATGCTAGTAGGAAAATATTTCCGCTGATTTTCACAGATTATTTTGTTTTTAAGTATGACAAAAATGCACCGTGTATTTGCTTTGAGGGCGATTGAGGATAGAAAATAATACCAGGTAGTCACCAGAAAGTTGGAATGATCATCAAAATCATGATCATCTCCATCATCATCATTATCATCATCATTAACCTCATCTTCCTTTTTTTCCTCTTCTTCTTCGAGCTTCTTACTTCATACTCTCCCCCCCCCCCTCCCCCCCCCCCCCCCCGTTTTCTTCTTCTTCTTCTTCTTCTTGCATTCTTCTTCCCTTTCTTGTTTGCACTCTTTTTCTTCCTCTTCTCCTTCTTCTTCGTTTTCTTCTTCTTCTCCTTCCTCTTCTCCTTCTCCTTCTCCTTCTTTTTTCTTCTCCCTCCTCCTCCTCCTCTTTTCTCCTCATCTTCTTTTTTTCTTCTCCTTCTTCTCTGCATTCTTCTTCTTTGCATTATTTTTCTTCTTCTTCTTCTTCTTTTTCTTCTTCTTCTTCTTGATCTTCTTTTTCTTCTTCTTCTTCTTCTTCTTCTTCTTCTTCTTCTTCTTCTTCTTCTTCTCTGTCGTCTTCATTCTCTTCTCCTTTAGCTTTTCTGCTTTCCTGGCTTCGCTGCTATACTTTCCTTCATTGTGTTGACCTTGCAGACCGGAAGTAATGTCCCAAGGGCTCATAATCTTCCATTGTCCTCTGCTTTGTCTTCCCTTTCCGTTCTTTTTCTTTGCCACAGTTGTTTCAACCCCCACCCCCCTCCTTCTCTCCCTCCCTCCCTCCCAACCTCCTTCCTCCATTAACCCTCATCCCCACCACCGGTTTAGTTACCTATCGATCTATCGATGTCTAGGGGGGTAAGGGTGGAGTGGGTGGGGGGAGGAAGGGGAGGCAATCCTTCAAATCTCTGTCTTGTAGACGTCATTTCCTGCATGCCATTCCAGTCCCACCCCACTTTCTTGTCATCTTTTCAGACTCTTTAGTCGTCGTGGATAAGTCTGTGTGTCTTCCTGTCTGTCTGTCTCCCCCTCACTCTTTCTTTCTTTGAGTTCCTCTCTCTCTTTCTCCCCTCCCTCTTTCCCTATCTCTCCCTCCCCCCTCCTCTCTCTCATTCTGTCCGTCTTCCCCCTTCTCCCTTCTCTCCCTCTCACCCCTCTGTCTCTCCCCTCTCTCCTAACTCTCACTCATTCACTGACTCTCTTTCTCCCCCTCCACCCCTTCTCTCTCTCTCTCTCTCTCTCTCTCTCTCTCTCTCTCTCTCTCTCTCTCTCTCTCTCTCTCTCTCTCTCTCTCTCTCTCTCTCTTCCACACGAACACATTAAGTTTCTGAATGGACCGGCTAAAGTACAACAGACTTAATCAACTAATGAAATTGGCGGCTGGATACATAACAGTATGCCTGCAATACAAACAGCGCATCATGTATCACACAGGGTTAGGAAGTATATAGGATTCCCTCCTCCACGGCACATACCGCGGGGACGGGACAGCCTAGTGGTCAGAACATTGCGCTCGCAATCTGACGACCTGGGTTCGATTCCCGGTCGAGGAGATTTTCCTCCTGGAGTTAACATCAGTGCCGACTCCACTCTTCCCAAAAAGTCCTTCGGATGAGACTAAAAACCGAGGCCCCGTGTGCGAACAGCGGAACAGGATTTAACGTGTGTGCAAGATGTTTTGCGTGTAAACCGAGGCCCCGTGTGCGAACGCGCGCAGAACATCTTGCGCACACGTTAAATCCTGTTCCGCTTTTCGTAAGAGTAGGTCAGTGTGTGCCGGTGGGAACAGATGACATTTACAAAACTGCAATACACACGGGGACTGGATGCAAATAAAGCACATGAGTGCTTATTCCATTATCCTCGATATAAAAGAATGATAATAAATTAAAAAAAAAAGATAAATAAGTAAGTCTGTTTTCCTTAAAGCGGTTGTGTAAAACCTTTCCAGTTCAGAGTCCTATCTCAGCCCCGATATTTATTATTTATTTATTTATTTATTTATTTATTTATTTATTAATCATTATTTTACTTTATTTTATACCACTTTATGTCACAGCACGTTTTCTCTGTGTGAAATTTCGGGCTGCTCTCCCCAGGAGATGGCATGGCCACAAGTGCAGCGCCTACCCATTATTTTTTTCTTTTTCCTGTCTGCAACAGAGCACGTTTCCCAATCAGTGGCTTTTTTCTACAGAATTTTTGCCAGGGACAACCCCTCTTGTTACCTTGGGTTCTTTTACGTGCGCTAAAGAGTGATGTGTAACACACGGGACCTCGTTTTATCGTCTCATCCAAAAGACTAGCGCCCAGACCACCACTCATGGTCTATGGGATGGGCCATTGGGGGGAAAAGT
>CM060345.1:7229863-7232363 GCA_030674155.1 Stramonita haemastoma | reverse complement strand
CCTCCTCTCACAGAAGTGTGTGTGTGTGTGGGGGGGGGGGGGCGGGGGGGGCTGCACACTCCTCCTCTCACAGAAGAAGGGGAGGAGGGGGAGGGGTGCGCACTCCTCTCACAGAGAGGAGGGGGGGGGGGGCTTCGCCTCACGACCACCACCACCACCATCACCACCACCACCACCACCACCATCACACCACCACCATCACCACCACCACCACCACCACCACCACCACCACCACCACCACCACCACCATCACCACCACCATCACCTCCACCACCACCACCACCATCTCCCTCGTTCTCAAAACCTCATTACTACATCTTTCTCCCCCCTCCCCTACCCTACCTCACCCCCCGACATCCTACCCCCCTACCCCCTACCCCCCTCTCCCCTCCTCCCTCCTCGTACAAAGGGGCCTCCCTCTATTGCGTGGCGACTGGACGTTTGACAGCTTTGCCCTGCGCAATGATTTTCTCTCCTCCTCTTTTCAGTCCTTCGCGTGGTTTATGGCCTGGGGTAACCACAAGGGTCACACACACACACATCAAGGCAGCCGAGTCTCCTTCAGAAAAACCCATCAATGACAGATCCCCCCAAACCAATGACTAGGAACCAAGGATGCTCTAGGCGGTCCTGGCCAAAGACTGTTCACACGCCAACTTTTTTTGGACGATTAGAAAAGTTGAAAGAGATACACACACATGCGTGCGCATGCACAAGCGCACACATACACGTGCGCAAGCACGTAAGCGCGCACACACGCGCACTTATGCACGCATACACACACACAAACAAACATACACATACACCCCCTCTCTCTCTCTCTGAAGCTCTATTTTGGTCCTTCTCCTCCCCTCTTACACACACACACACACCCTACATATACCACCTCTCTCTCTCTCTCTCTCTCTCTAAACACACACACCACACACACACTCACACACACACACACACACACACACACACACACACACACACACACACACACACACACACACACACACGTGCGCGCGCGCGCGCGCGCACAGAAGAGAGAGAGAGAGAGAGAGAGAGGGAGAGAGAGAGAGAGAGAGAGAGAGAGAGAGAGAGAGAGAGAGAGAGAGAGAGAGAGAGAGAGAGAGAGAGAGAGAGAGAGAGAGAGAGAGAGAGAGAGAGAACTCGAACTCGAACTCGAACTCGAATGTTTTATTGAGGAAATATGGATAAGCCAGAGGCTTCTTTACACCAGGTCCTCATAAAAAAACAAAAAACAAACAAACAAAATACCCAAAAAACCCCACCAACAACAAAACCCACTGGCAAACAATCATAAGAATTATATAACATATAGATATAGTAAAGCAAATGATAAGCTTAATTACTTAGTTATTTATATAACCAACTATCCAACTACACTCACAATTACAGGCACAAGCAAAATCTCAATATACACTATTCCAAGTCACAACCCTTAGTATTAGTCTTATCCAACTTCACACTCTAAATTACAAATTCAAATTATTCTACGCTAACAAGACAAAACACATCCCTACACTATTTCAATGACACGAAAGCGAGAAACTAAATTCAAAACAATCAGATTTTCCATTCTCTCTCTCTCTCTCCCCCACCCTCTCTCTCTCTCTCTCTCTCTCTCTCTCTCTCTCTCTCTCTCTCTCTCTCTCTCTCTCTCTCTCTCTCTCTCTCTCTCTCTCTCTCTCTCTCTCTCTCTGTGTGTGTGTGTGTGTGTGTGTGTGTGTGTGTGTGTGTGTGTGTGTGTGTGTGTGTGTGTGGTGTGTGTGTGTGTGTGGTGAGTGTGTTTGGGTGTTGTGTGTGTGTGTGTGTGGGGGGTGGGGGGTGGGGGTGGATAATTGTTTTTATTTGTCGTCTCCCCTTGTAATGATTTGCATGACTTTTTGTTGTTGTTGTTGATGGGTCCTACCTCAAGTTTTTGATGTTTTGTTCTTGTTTTTTTTTCTGTTTTAACTTTGTTGCTTGCTTTTGTTTCTTCTTTTTTATATGAAGTATGAATGTAAAAAAAGAATAATATTGTCACCTGATATGATTGTTTGACTTGTATCATTCTTCTTTTTTCTATGACTAATTTTTTTTTTTTTAAAGAAAAAAAAAAAACCCACAAAAAACATACCACCTCAAGTACATGTGCGCCTGCGGATATGTGCTTATAAATATAAGTGTGAGTAAGTGTGTGTGTGTGTGTGTGTGTGTGTGTGTGTGTGTGTGTGTGTGTGTGTGTGTGTGTGTGTGTGTGTGTGTGTGTGTGTGTGTGTGTGTGTGGGTGTGTGTATGTGTGTGCATTTGTGTGTGTGTGTGTGTGTGTGTGTGTGTGTGTGTGTGTGTGTGTGTGTGTGATTTTGTATGTGCATTTGCCTGCGAGCGTGCATGCGTGATTGAGTTGCGTATTATGTATGTATGTATGTATGTATGTATGTATGTATGTATGTATGTATGTATGTATGTATGTATGTATGTATGTGTGTGTGTGTGTGTGTGTGTGTGTGTG
>CM060345.1:7222363-7224863 GCA_030674155.1 Stramonita haemastoma | reverse complement strand
TGGAGGTGTGTGTGTGTGTGTGTGGGGGGGGGGGGGTAGAGTGGGGAGTAAGACTGTTGCGACAGATCACCAACACAACAACCGGGACCAGAAAGACTAATGTTGTTCGTGGCCTTTTCTTTCCTAAACAGTTTATCTCCAAAACAATCCGTCATTATCTGTATTCATTTTCTTTCTTTCCCCCCTCCCCCCTGCCCCTCCCTCCTCCTCCTCCCTTTTCTTCCGCTTTTCCCCATCCATCCCCCCTTTGCCCTTCGCGTGCAGGGGGCATGCTCCCCAATGAATATTCATAAGCCCTGTGGAAAACTGACCAATCAGTACTGTACTAATCATGGAGGAGGGTTTCGGTTGTTAGGGGCCGGACATCAAGAGTTGGTGTAGGCTACAATGATGCCGTTTTTTACTGTCTGGTTGCTTCAGTGGTTGGTTCATTGGTTGGCTGGTTGGTTAGTTGGTACATTGGTTGGTTGGTTCATTGGTTAGTTGGTTGGTTTATTGGCTGGCTGGTTCGTACATTGGTCGGTCGGTTGGTACGTTGGTTGTTGGGTTGGTTCATTAGTTGTTTTTTTTGGTTCTTTGGTTGGTTTATTGGTTGGTTGTTTTATTGGTTTGGTCCATTGGTCGGTTGGATCATTGGTTGGTTGGTTCATTGGTTGGTTGGTTCATTGGTCGGTTAGTTCATTGGTCAGTTGGCTGGTACGTTGGTCGGTTGGTTAGTTGGTTGGCTGGTTGGTTGGTTAGTTGATTGGCTGGTTGATCGGTTGGTTTATTGGTTGATTGATAAGAATTTTATTATGTCTTTGCTATGATATAGACGTGTGATCCAAGAAGCTTTATTGGTTTTATTACTGATTGCTTTATTGTGAATGGTGAAATAATATGCTGAACTGATTGCCTGATTGTGAATGGTTGAAATAATTATATGTTAAACTGATGAAATAAAAAACAAAATACAGACATGAGATTTAATGGTTGGTTGACTGAATAAAAGTTCAAAGAAAGGTGTGGAAAACAGTCAGAGAAGGTAGAGTGAGTCACCGAGGTTAAGGAGAGGAGAGAGAGAGAGGAGAGAGAGAGAGAAAAGGGAAGGGAGAGAGAGAGACAGAGAGAGAGAGAGAACACAGAGAGAGAGAGAGAGAGTGGGAGGGAGGGAGGGAGGGAGGGAGAGAGAGAGAGAGAGAGAGAGAGAGAGAGAGAAGGAGAGAGTGGGAGGGACGGAGGGAGGGAGGGAGAGAGAGAGAGGGGGGAGAGAGGGAGAGAGAGAGGGAGGGAGAGAGAGAGGGGGGAGGGAGGGAGAGAGAGAGAGGGAGAGAGAGAGAGGGAGGAGGGAGGGAGGGGAGGGGAGGGAGGGAGGGAGGGAGAGAGAGAGAGAGAGGGGAGAGGGGGGAGGGAGGGAGAGAGAGGGAGGGAGGGAGAAAAGAGAGAGAGAGGGAGGGAGAAGGGAGAGAGAGAGGAGGGAGGGAGAGAGAGAGTGGGAGGGAGGGAAGGGAGGGAGAGGGGGGAGGGAGGGAGGGAGAGGAGAGAGAGAGGAGAGGAGAGGAGAGGATGAGGGAGAGAGAGGAGAGAGAGAGAGAGAGAGATACAGAAGACAGACAGACAGACAGACAGACAGACAGACAGACAGGTAGACAGACAAGACAGAAAGACAAAACATTCCGAACATGCACAGGTACAAACCACGCACACAACACAAAATAATCAAGAATCAACCATTCCATTCCCAATACAAAAATTCATGTTGATTGCTTTCTCCTTCTTTTTCTTATTTTTTCTTTGTCTTCTTTTTACCCCCAAACCCTAAGATTCCTATCTCCCATTTTCTGCAAGCACCAACCACCAACCCCCTTATCTCAAAATAATCTTGCTTGTTCAATTCCCCCCCCCCCCTTTCCCTTCCCCCACCCTCCCTGGTTCTACCTCATCACGTGCCGGCCACATGCCCTCAAAAGAATATTCATGAGCGGCGTGAGGATGAGGCGGAAAAGTGTGGCCTCCCTTTATTGCTAATCATGAGGGCTTATGTTTGTGTCTTAGGGGCTAGAATATATGTTGTTGTTTGGTTCCCCAGCTTAATATTGTTGTTGTTGTGCGTTCCCCAGCTAATAATTGTTGTTGTGCGCCCCCAAATTAACTAATTGTGCTTCCCAGTAATTGTTGTTGTTATGCGTTCCCCAGTTAACAATTTTTTTTTTTGTTTGGTTCCCCAGCTTAAATTGTTGTTGTTATGTTTTCCCCAGCTTAAAAAAAATGGGGGAGGGAGGGGGGGGGTGTCACCCAGAATAAGCACCCCTTTATTACAACCCCGGAAAAATTTTCATGTGAATAGGAAATACCAAAAAACCCAAAGGAAGTTTTGGGTTTTTAAGGTTATTTAAGACCCGCCATATAGGGCCCCCCGTACTTCGATTTTGGGAAAATTTAAATTCCCCTTTAAGGAGAGTGGTGATTTTTTTTTATGTTAATGAGTTTGTCATGGCTAAGGCAAAACAACACAACATTT
>CM060345.1:7200240-7202797 GCA_030674155.1 Stramonita haemastoma | reverse complement strand
TGACAGCAATGTGGGAATGCGAGTGGGAAGAAAGGGAAGATAAGAGAGGAGGGAGGGGGGGGGGGGGCACCCTCGTTCGCACGTGCATTTGCATGCGCCTTTGCGCGTGCGATGATGTCGTTTCGGGAAATATGGGAATGACGCATGCGCGTGTGTTGGAGGTCATTGACAAGATGGATTTGTTCGCTGATAATTATACAGAAAACAAGACAAAGATATAGAATTCTCTTTCTCAAACGCGTGCGTGCATGCGCGTGCGTGCACACACATACGAACGCAGGCATGCACACATACACACGATGCATGCGCACATGCACACACATAAGGCATGCACACACATGCACGCATGCATGCACATATACACACTCATAAGGCATGCACACACATGCACGCACTCATGCATGCACACACACATACACACACCACACACACACACACACACACACACACACACACACACACACACACACTGAGGGGCAAAAAGGATAGACCGATGAGCGCATGAACGCATGCATCGACGCACGCACTCGCGAACGAACGCACACACACACACATACACAAACACACACACACACCACACACACACACACACACACACACACACACCACACACACACACACACACACAGGTACAACGCAAATGATAACACAGACGAACAACCAAACAGACAAACAGAATGAAAAAACAGACAGACAGACAGACGAACACATGAAAAGCAAAGACTTATGGGTTCCTGTCGTACACAGAGCTGCTTTAATCTCTCCTGACAGTCTGGATGCCAACTCTCAGGCGAATCACAGACAGTCACAGACAGACAGAGACACAGTGAAACAGACACAGTCACACAGAGAGAAAAAGACACAGTCAGAAACAGACACATTTACAGACAGAGAAACAGACAGACACAGTTACAGACACAGACAGAAAAAAAAATGACAGAGACAGTCACAGACACACAGTCACAGACAGACACAGTCACAGATAGACAGACAGACAGACAGAGAGGCAGGCAGACAGACAGAGAGGCAGGCAGACAGACAGAGAGGCAGGCAGGCAGACAGACAGAGAGGCAGGCAGACAGACAGACAGACAGACAAACAGGCAGACATACAAACAGGCACGCAGACAGACAAACAAACAAACTGATGGACAGACAGATAGACAGACAAAAAAAAAAACTCAGAGAGAGAGAGAGAGAGAGAGAGGGGGGGGGAGAGAGAGAGAGAGGGAGGGAGAGAGAGAGAGAGAGGAGAGAGAGAGAGAGAGAGAGAGAGAGAGAGAGAGAGAGAGAGAGAGAGAGGAGAGAGACAGACAGACAGACAGACAGACAGACAGACAGACAGACAGACAGACAGACAGACAGACAGACAGACAGACAGAGACAAAGACAGAGACAGAGAGACAAAGAGACACAGAGAGAGAGAGACAGAGTCAGAGACAGAGACAGAGAGACAGACAGACAGAGAGAGACAGAGAGGGAGACAAAGAGATAAAGATGTCAGGTGAGGTTTTTCCCTGGCTTAATCTCCTGCCTAAGTGCCAGCTCTCATGCAATCCCAGACTGTGACAGAGAGACATATACCAACAGAAAGAGACAGGTGTGTGTGCGTGCGTGCGTGTGTCTGGTGTGTGTGTGTGTGTGCGTGCGTACGCGTGTGCGTGTGTGTGTTGTTCTTCAGTTTAATGTTTATTCACATAAGTGATATTAGTGAGTGTGTGTGTGTGCGCGCGCGCGCGTGTGTGTGTGTGTGTATGTGTGTGTGTGTGTGTGTGTTGTGTGTGTGTGCGTGCGTACGCGTGTGCGTGTGTGTTAGTGTGTGTGCGTGTGTGTGTTGTGCGTGCGTACGCGTGTGCGTGTGTGTGTGTTAGTGTGTGTGTATGTGTGTGTGCGTGCGTGCGTGCGTGTGTGTGTGTGTGTGTGCGCGCGTACGCATGCGTGCGTGCGTGCGTGTGTGTTTGTGAGTGTGTGTGTGTGCGCGCGCGCGCATGTGTGTGTTTCTTTTCCTATTTCTGGCTAAATTGCCAACAACACAAAATTCGCAACAACCCCCCCCCCCCCCTCATACACACACACAAAACAACAACAACAACAACAAAACAAACTCAGAACATATTAAAACATTTCAATCTTTTTTCACGCCAACGAATGCAAAGAGCAATCATTAAAAAAAAAAAAAAAGAAAGAGAGAGATACAGCGTAGAAAGGGAATATTATATATCAAGCGCAGAGAATACACAAAAGAAAGACCACGAATAAATACGTAAAAAATACATCACGCACAGATGAGTGTGGGGAGGGGTGAGAAGAAAGACACACGAGGAGGAGAGAGGGGAGGGGGGTGGTGAGGGACAATCACATGTGCAGACCAGATTTCTAAAACATTTTCCCAACAATTCTGCATAACTTGACGCTAAGCACTTTTCCATTCTCTGTTTTCTGTTTTTGCTTCTTCTGTTAGTAGCTACGGTTTGTTGGGGTTTTTGTTTTGTTTTTTTCATGTGTTTTCCAGCTTATTTCTTCCGTTAGGTTGTTGCTTGTTGATTGGGTTGTTTTTT
>CM060345.1:7195240-7197740 GCA_030674155.1 Stramonita haemastoma | reverse complement strand
GAAGGAGCATCATTAAAAAACCCACAACAAAACCACAACAGAGTTTGACATTAAAAATACCATCCAAATAAGAGAGAGAGAGAGAGAGAGAGAGAGAGAGAGAGAGAGAGAGAGAGAGAGAGAGAGAGAGAGAGAGAGAGAAGACAGACAGACAGACAGACAGACAGACAGACAGACAGACAGACAGACAGACAGACAGACAGACAGAGACAGACAGATGGAGACGTCTAGACAGAGACAAAGAGAGACAAAGAGAGATACAGACAGATAGAGACACAGAGACAGAGAGACAGATAGAAACAGACAGAGATAAGGGGATAGGGACAACAAAAATCAACACCCCCTACCCCCCACCCCCCAAAAAACAACCCCACAACATCAACGACAATAAACAGCCACAGAAGAAAAACAAAGTGGGGATAGGGAGGGAGAGAGATTTGATTGATTTTTTCTTTTATATCGAGGATAATGGGATAAGCACTCTTGTGCTTTTTTTACGTCCAGTCCCCGTGTGTATGCAGTTTTGTAAATGTCATCTGTTCCCACCGGCACATGATGGCCTACTCTTACGAAAAGCGGAACAGGACTCGAACCCGGGTCGAGAGAGGGAGAGAGAGAGAGAGAGAGAGAGAGAGAGAGAGAGAGAGAGAGAGAGAGAGAGAGAGAGAGACAGAGACAGAGACAGAGAGACCGAGAGAGACAGAGAGACCGAGAGAGACAGAGACAGAGACAGAGACAGAGAAGGGAGGAAGGGGGGGGGGGTGGAGGAGGGTTACAGATTACGGAAGCCTTCTCCTATCAGTAAAAACGTGATGGAAATGCAGTATTTGCAACTTTTACCCCCCCTCCCCAACGCCCCTACCCCCCCACCCCACCCACTCCCCCCCTCCCTGTTCACACACTATCGCCCCTCTGGCGATTGCTGTCAGCTTTCATCCGCTCTCTGTCACGTGATTAGGTCAAAGATCACGTGGGGTGAGGGTCTTATCCAATCGTTTCTTTCCTTCTTTCCAGACAAGAGTTTTTTCTCTGTCGTGAGAAGTTGAATACTCCGGGCAGTTATCTTTGGGAGTGGCCCCCTAATTAGATTATTGCTAATCTCCTGCACGCCCCTCTGTTGTGTTGAGATCCCATTTGGTATAACAGCTTACAGGGAGAAAAAAAAGAGAGAAAAACTTGAGAAAAAAAATAAACAACTACTAAACTACCAGTAAGGAGAAAGAGAACATTTTGCTGATATATAAGTCAAAAGTTGAAATTTTTTTAGCATCAAATGAAACAGGCAATGTATACCCGACCACATAACAACCATAGAACATTTCTTTTTCCTTCTTTGAGACACTGGTGGGGCCTGTCAGTAGAAATAACATCCCCACTGTCTGGAAATTCTGTGCTAGGAAATCCCTCTTTTCTATCCTTCTCTTTTGTTTCTGCCATGTTCCTTTTCTTTCTATCATCTCCTTTTTGCCTATTTTCTGCATTCTTGGTCTATTCTCCTGCCTTTTTTTCAGAAAGACTTACATATAACAATTCTCTCCAAGGCAAAATTCAATGCGCTAGGCCTGACTTGTCAGGTGCTTAATGGTAGCGCAACGTATGTTCGTTCATATGACAGACAACAATATTTGTTGTCTGAGCGTTCAATGAAGAAGAAGAAGAAGAAGAAGAAGAAGAAGAAGAAAGAAGAAGGAGAAGAAGAAGAAGAAGAAGAAGAAGAAGAAGAAGAAGGAGAAGAAGAAGAAGAAGAAGAAGAAGAAGAATGAGAAGAAGAAGAAGAAGAAGAAGACGAAGAAGAAGAAGAAGAAGAAGAAGAAGAAGAAGAAGAAGAAGAAGAAGAAGAAGAAGAACAACAACAACAACAACAACAACAACAACAACAAGGAGAAGGAGAAGAAGAAGAAGAAGAAGGAGAAGAAGAAGAAGAAGAAGAAAGAAGAAGAAGAAGAAGAAGAAGAAGAAGAAGAAGAAGAAGAAGAAGGAAGAAGAAGAAGAAGAAGGATGAGAAGAAGAAGAAGAAGAAGAAGAAGAAGAAGAAGAAGAAGAAGAAGAAGAAGAAGAAGAAGAAGAAGGAGAAGAAGAAGAGAAGAAGAAGAAGAAGAAGAAGAGAAGAAGAAGAAGAGAAGAAGAAGGAGAAGGAGAAGAAGAAGGAGAAGAAGAAGAAGCAGAAGCAGAACAACAACAACAACAACAACAAGCAGAAAGAAGTAGATAAAAACAAAAAGTGACATCTCCTCATTAGTATAGTCGATCATATAACACCCATAGGACATTTCTGTGAAAGCCAACAAAAAAAGAAGTAAACAACACTAAAGCAACAAAAAACAACCTTAACCCAGACAACAACAACAGCGTTAACTACAGCATAAGCACAATAACAAGTTACTTATCTGAACTAGAAGAAAGACAAATATTATTGGCACAAAGTGTTCATGACAGAAGCCCTTCTATTATCTTTGGAACGTGATGGTAGTACACTTTTTGTGGTTTCTCTTCCTTAACC
>CM060345.1:7187740-7190240 GCA_030674155.1 Stramonita haemastoma | reverse complement strand
CAGTTTCTGCGTTTATTCAAAAAGGCCATAAAAAATCGAAAAGAAAGTGAAAAATTCGTCTTCTGTGGCATTTCGGCATGAAGGGCAAATATTATCGTTAAAGATTTTTTATCTTCACATTAAAAACCAATACTTACAATTTTTAAGGCCCACTGCTTTTTAGCCGAAATCTACTGAACTGATCTTGTACCATTGTTGGTTATAAAAGACAGAAATCTTTCTTTTTTGAAAAGACACTTTTGAGGAACTATACCCCAAATAAATTTGTCATTTTTTTTCTAAATCCGAATGCCAGTTTCTTTTTTGTAGAAATGAGAAAAAGTCTATCTTTAAATTCATTAATGAAACATATTCCAATCCTACTCTTTTACTCAGCCACACCAAAATACCAAATCCATTCACACATAAATTTTTTCTGTACAAATTGACACCCAATTGAGTCGACCCAAATTTCCCATGTTTGGTAAGTTTAAAGCATTTCATAACCTTTTCTAATATTCTAAACTGGTTTTTAAGAATTTTTTTAACCATTTTTTTTAATCTTTTTAATATTTCCTTATGTAAAACAAATATCTCCCCACTTTCCCCGTAAACTAGAGGGTTTTTTAAAGCATGTAAAGGAACAATTAAAATCTCTTTATAAGCAAATGTGTGAATTTTTTTTCAATTCGTTGAGAGAGAGAGAGAGAGAGAGAAAAGGGAGAGAAGAGGGAGAGAGAGAAGAGAGAAAAGAGAGAGAGAGAGAGAGAGAGAAAAGAGAGGGGAGAGAGAGGGGACAGACAGACAGACAACAGACAGACAACAGAAAGAAAAAGAGACAACAGAGACAGACAGAGAGAGAACAGAGGAAAGACAGCCAGACAGACAGAGACAACACAATGTGAAGATAAAAAAGGGACAGAGATAAAAAAGAAGGAGAAAAGAGATAGGAGACAGAGAGAAGAGAGCCAGACCAAGACGTAGGAAGGCAGTCAGGACAAAGACACACTCACACAAAACAGAACACACAGACAAACTGATATAGAAAAACCAAACAAGAACAAGAACATCAAAAAATAACAACAACACAAACCACACAACTATCGAGAGAGAGGGGGAAAAAAAACCAAAGGTAAAAAACGGGAGAATTTGTTGATTGCAAAGCCCTTTTTCTCCTCATCTTAAAAGAAGGTGAGAGAGGAAGTTTTGAGGGCTTGCCCCCCCCCCCCCCCCCGCCACCCCATTCCTCCCCCTTTTCCCCCCCCCCCCCCCCCCCCCCCAACCCCTCCCCCCCCCCCCCCCCCCAAAACTTCTTTTCCAATTCACACCATCACCCTAGGGCAACTCCTTTTTAGATGAAAGGGCAGCAGTCTGTCACGTGATCAGGCCAAAAAATCACGGGTGGGGGGCTTTTCCAAGGGTTTTTTTTTTTCCCCCCTTTTGGGACGCGGGGTTTTTTTTGAATTTTTTTTTTTTCCCAAAAAACCGGGGAAGAAAAAGGGGGAAGAAAAAGGGGGGGAAGGGGGAAAAAAAACCCCCAGAAAAAAAAAGAAAAGAGAAGAAAAAGAAAAAAAAAAAACAAATCAGGTTTACATCGTTCATGAAAAGGAATCAAAAGAAACACAGAATTCGATTTTTAAAAAATTTAAAGGGAAATGAGAAAAAGACACAAAACCACCCTTCAAACACCCCCCCCCTAAACCCCCCCGCCCTACCCTACCCCCTCCCCTTGTTTCCCCCCAAACCCCCTGTGGGGGCCTAATGACAATTTGGACCAAGACCTTTTAAAAAATTTTCTTTTCTGCCCTTGCTGTTTTGCGTTTCTGTTAGTAATTTCCCACTTAAAGGGCCACCTCTCTCTCTCCCTCCCCCTCCTCTCTCTCCCCCCCCTTTTTCCCCCCCTCCCTCCCCCTCTCCCCCCCCCTCTCTCCTCCTTTTTTAAAATTTTTTTTTAAAAAATTTTTTTTCTTAACAAAAAACAATCTATAATCAAAAAACAAAATTTTTAAAAGAATTCCCACAAAAACCACACAAAAAAAAACCCCAAACACACAACAAAAACACACTATCCAAAATACACACACAAAAAACACACTACACAAAAAAAAAAAATTCGAAAAAAAAAATTGCGAAAAAAGAAGAAGAAAAAAAGGGGAAGAAAAAAAAAAAAATTGCGGAAAAGAAAAAAAGAAGAAAAAGAAAAGAAGAAAAGAAAAGAAAAAACATCTCATCAACAGCCAATTGGGGTTGGTACAAATACACCAAACAAAAAAAATTTTTCTTTTTTTCTTCGCAATTCTTCTTCTTCTTCTTCGCAATTCTTCTTCTTCTTCTTCGCAATTCTTCTTCTTCTTCTTCGCAATTCTTCTTCTTCTTCTTCGCAATTCTTCTTCTTCTTCTTCTTCTTCTTCCTTCTTCTCTTCTCACATTCCTTCTTCTTCTCTCCCTCTTTTCCATGCTACTGTTTTTGTCTTTCTCCTGGTCTTTCAATTTAATTTTCTTAACAACAAAATCGGCAGCA
>CM060345.1:7175240-7177740 GCA_030674155.1 Stramonita haemastoma | reverse complement strand
CATAGGCCTAAATACATACATACATACATACATAAACACATACACACACACAGAGGCAATTTGTATGCATATATATATATGATATATGTATATATATATACATATATATATATAAATGTGTGTGTGTGTATACATAAAGTTGCATATTAAACAGAGCTGGCAAACAAACTACAGTGGCCGAGAGTGTGACAGAAAGAGACGTGTAATTCATCATAATTTGTCATGGCCAAGCTTTTTGGCGGGCCTACCACATTATATATGTCCCAATATGACGCCCCGTCTCCTAACATCAATTATCTTTACAAAGAAACAGAGATCTCCGTCTGTCTGTCTGTCTGTCTGTCTGTGTTTCTGTCTGTCTGTGTTTCTGTCTGTCTGTGTTTCTGTGTTTCTGTCTGTCTGTCTGTCTGTCTGTCTGTCTGTCTGTCTGTCTGTCTGTCTGTTTCTCTCTTCTCTCTCTCTATCTTCTCTTCTCTCCCCTCTCTCTCTCTCTCTCTCTGCTCTCTCTCTCTCTCTCTCTCTCTCTCTCTCTCTCTCTCTCTCTCATACACACGGGGACTGGATGTAAAAAAAAAAGCATATGAGTGCTTATTCCATTATGATCGAAATAAAAGAAGAATGAATTAAATGAATGAATTAATAACATTTGTAACATACTTTCTTTGAATCAATGGTTAAACTCTTGTTGTCATAGTCAGTTTTTTTGTTAGTTTGTTTGTTTGTTGTTGTTTTTTTGTTGATAATCAGGACAAGGGGCGAATGAAAAACAGCAGATGTGAATAGGCATTATGTAACCCTCGGAAAAGAAAGATCATTCCTCATATATTCTCTCAAGATGAATAAAATGGAGGAGGGTCGAAAAGCGAGAGGAAAAGATGATGATGATCATGAAGAAGAAGTGTCAAAGAAGAAGAAGAAGAAGAAGAAAGAAGAAGAAGAAGAAGAAGAAGAAGAAGAAGAAGAAGTGTAAAAGAAGAAGATAAGAAGAAGAAGAAGAAGAAGAAGTGTAAAAGAAGAAGAAGAAGAAGAAGAAGAAGAAGAAGAAGAAGAAGAAGAAGAAGAAGAAGAAGAAGAAGAAGAAGAAAAGAAGAAGAAGAACAACAACAACAACAACAACAACAACAACAACAACAACAACAACAACAACAACAACAAGACAACTTTCCTGAATAAAAATTATTTAAACGAAAGAAGAGGAGAAGGAGAAGAAGAAGAAGAAGAAGAAGAAGAAGAAGAAGAAGAAGAAGAAGAAGAAGGAGGAGAGGAGGAGGAGGAGGAGGAGGAGGAGGAGAGAAGAAGAAGAAGAAGAAGAAGAAGAAGAAGAAGAAGAAGAAGAAGAAGAAGAAGAAGAAGAAGAAGAAAAAGAAGAAGAAGAAGACGAAGAAGAAGGAAGAGGAGGAGAGGAGGAGGAGTACAAGGAGGAGGAGAAGAAAAAGAAGAAGCGCGTGTGAACCACACACAAACACACACACACACACACACACACACACACCCACACACACACCACACACACACACACACACACACACACCACACACACACACACACACACACAAACACACACACACTCTCTCTCTATCTCTCTCTCACATGTATGCATGCACACACACATATACACACACACGCACGCGCGCGCGCCAGTATGAATGCGTGAACGTATGCGTTGCATGCATGCGCACATGTGTGCTAGCGAGCGTGTTTATATGGTAAATGCATTTGCATGTGTGTAGAATAAAGATTAGGCAATTATTCTATAAGCCAGTGAACCAGTGTAAAATAAAGATTGGGTATTTTATTCTATAAGCCAGTGAACCAGAGTAAAATAAAGATTGGGCAATTATTCTATAAGCCAGTGAACTAGTGTAGAATGAAGATTGGGCAGTTAATCTGTAAGCCATTGAACTAGAACGAAAGGAGAGAGTAAACGCAGCAAGCTGGTAAAACGAGTTCAGGCGAGTTTTCTTTATTTTCTTTTTTCTTTCTTTGTTTCCTTTTCTTTTCTTTCTTTCTTTCTTTCTTTCTTTCTTTCTTTTCTTTCTTTCTTTCTTTCTTTTCTTTTTTCTTTCTTTTCTTTCTTTCTTTCTTTCTTTCTTTCTTCTCTTTCTTTTTCTTTCTGTCTGTCTGTCTGTCTGTCTGTCTTTGTCTTTCTTTCTTCTTTCTTCTTTCTTTTTTCTTCTTTCTTCTTTCTTTCTTTCATCATTCTTTCTCTCTTTCTTTCTTTCTTCTTTCTTTCTTTCTTTCTTTCTTTCTTTCTTCTTCTTTCTTTCTTTCTTTCCTTCCTTTCTTTTTTTCTGTCCTTTCTATACTTCTTCTTTCTTTTTTCGTTCGTTCTTTCTTTCTTTCTTTTTATCTTCTTTTTTCCTCTTTCCCTTCCTTTCTTTCTGTCTTTCTTCTGTCCTTCTATACTTCTGTCCTTTCTTTTTTCTTCTTTCTTTCATTGTATATTTCTGTCCTTTTTTCTTTCTGAAGTTTTCAGACTCTTTAGTGGTACGATAGCATT
>CM060345.1:7155240-7157740 GCA_030674155.1 Stramonita haemastoma | reverse complement strand
GGGAGGGGCGAGGTTTGGGGGAAAATAAAAAAAAGAAAAAATTTGTTTTAAATTGGATAATTTTATGATTAATGATTTTTAGGTTTAATATAAAACCAACCCAAAACACACAACAACAACCAAAAACAACAACAAAATAATAATAAAAATAATATTTTTATATTAATTATTACAACAACCCCAAAACCGGGGGAGGGGGAGGGAATTTGAAAGGGGGGGAAGGGAGAAGGGCGGGGAGGGAAAGGGGAAAGGAGAGCGGCGCGAAGCAGCAAAAAAAAAGACACAAAAGAAACAGAAGACACAGAAAAAGGCCCGAGAAGGAAGCGAGAGAGAAAGAAGAGAGAGAAGAGGAGAGAGAGACGAGAAGAGAGAGAGAGAGAGAAGAGAGAGAGGGGAGAGTGGGGGGAGAAAAAGAGAGAGAGGGAGGATAAGGAGAGAGAGGGAGAGAAAGAAGAGAGAGAGAGGGGGAGAGGGAGGGAAAAAGAGAAGAGGGAGAGAAGGTAGGAAGAGGAAAAAAGAAGGGAAGGGGAGGAGAGAGGGGAGAGAGAGAAGAAGAAGAGAGAGGGGGCAGTAGATTGAAAAGAGACGGAGAAGGGAAGGGAAGAGGGGGAGGGGGGGAAGGGGGAGGGAAAAAGAACAGAAGAGAACAACAGAGAGGGGAAAAAAAGGAAAAAAGAAGAGAAAAAAGGGGAGAGAGAGATGAGAGAGAGGATGTGAAGAAGAGAGAGAGAGGAGAGAGAGAAAAGGAGGAGGGGAGGGAAGGGGGAAAAAGAGGGAAAAAGGGGGGGAAAAGGGGGAGAGAAAGGAGAGGGAAAAGAAGGGGGAAGAGAGAGAGAAAAGTGGGGAAAGAGAGGAAGGAGAGGAAAAGGGGAGAGAGGAGAGAGAGGGGAAAAAGGGAGAGAGGGAGAGAAAGAGAGAGAGAGAGAGAAGAGAGAGAGAGGGGGGGGAGGGGGGGGAAAAAAGAGAGGAGAGAGGAGAAGAGAGGAGAGGGGGAGAGAGGGGGACCAGAAGGGGAGAGAGGAAGGAGGACAGAAGAAGAAGAAGAGAGAGAGAGGGGAGAGGGAAGGAAGAGAAGGGAGAGAGTGGAGAGGAGAGAGAGAAGAGAGTAGGAGAGAGAGAGGAGAGAGGAGAGGAGAGAGGAGAGAGAGGGAGGAGAGAGAAAAGAGGGAGAGAGAGAGAGGAAGGAGAGGAGGGAGAGGGGGAGAGAGAGAGAGAGAGAAGAGAGGAGAGAAGGGGAGGGGAGGCGAGAGAGAGAGGAGGAGAGAGTGTGTTTTTCTGTGAATAGGTGAAGTCATATGATTAAGTGGTATCGGCTGGGGAATATAAAACACACACAACACACAACACACACACACAACACCACACACACACACAACAATATATTAAATTTTATTATTTATATATTATAATATACCCCCACACACAAAAAGGGGAAAAAGAGAGGAGAGGGGAGGGGAGAAGAGGAGGAGAGAGAGAGAGAGAGGGAGAGAGGGGACAGAGAAGAAGCCCGGGAAAACGACAGAAAAAGACAGACAGAAGCAGACAGGAAGGACAGGAGAGAGAGAGAGGGGGAGAGGAGAGGGGGGAGGGAAGGAGAGAAGAGGACGAGAAGAATGGAGAGAGGATTTGGGGAAAAAGGAGAGGAGAGAGGAGAGAGAGAGAAGAGAGGAACAGAAGACAAGTAGAGCAGAAACAGAAATAGAGATAATTAGAGTTAGAAGAAAGGAGGAGGCAATAAAAATGAAAAAGGACCTAAAGAAAAAGAAAGGGGAAGGGGATATTTATAACACAACAACAGAGGGGGGAAAGGGGGGGGGGGGAAAGGAGAAGGAGGAAATAGAAAAAAAAAAAAAGACCCCCCCCGATTTTTAAAAAAAGAAAAGAAAAAGTGATAAGAAAGGAAGGGGAAAAAAACAAGGAAGAAGAAAAGTTTGAAAGAATTTAAAAACGAGATAAGGGGGCGAAGTTAAGGGAAGGGGGAAGAGGAAAAAAAAAAACCAATAAAAGAAAATTTGGGGGAAAAAAATAAAAAAGGAAAGGGAAAGGAAAAAAACAACAGACGTCAAAAACAAAAAGGAAACAAGCGACAAAATAAAAAAAAAAGAAGAAAAAATAAACAAAAAATAAAAAGAAAAATAACGGAAAAAAAAAAAAAGAAAAAAAAAAGAAAAAAAAAAAAACGAAAGAATTGAACCAAGAAGGGGAATGGATGGGGAAAAGAAGAGTGAAGATGGACGAAAAGAAATTTTCAAGATATTTTCCCCCCCCCTTAACTGTGAAATATTTCCAAATCAAAACCCAACTTCAAGCTGTTATTTTTATTAAATTTTTTTTTTTTTTTTAAAACCCCGGGGAGGGGAGGGAGTGGGGGAGGAGAAGTGGGGAGGAGAAAAAGGGGAGAGGGGGGGGGGAGGGAGGGGGGGGTAGGTGGGTGGAAGGGGGGAAGGGGAAAGGGAGGGAGGAAGGAGAGAGGGGGGGGAGACAGGGGGAGGGAGAAGTA
>CM060345.1:7149605-7155140 GCA_030674155.1 Stramonita haemastoma | reverse complement strand
ACTGGTATATGATTTTAAGTGTAGTGTGGGATAAAATATGCCATTGTGATTGGTGTTTCTTTTATTTTAAGTAAGTAATGAGATAAAAAAAAAAAAATGTGAATTTACAAGGAAAATGTACATTCTATAAAAGTGTAGACATGCACTGGAGTTTCCCTTTTTAGTTTTTTTTTTAAAGTCACATCAAATATGAAAACAAAAATGCTTGTGTTTGGATTGTTATTGATATCTTAATGATTTTATGTGTAGTATTGGATAATACATGCCTGTGATTTTTTCTTCTGATTTTTTTTTAAATATTGAGATCACTTGTGAAATGACAAGAAAAGTGTAAAATGTATAATAGTGCTGAGAGTGTGCTCGAGAGGTTTTGTTTTCTTTATTTCATTTTTTTTAACCACATCAAATGTGACAATCAAAAAAGAAAGCTTGTGCTGTGATTGACATAATATTTTGTGAAACGACTTTAGATGATGTTGGTGGCAGATCTGTGTATTGATCTTCTGCTGGAAGATTGATGGCAGATTTTACACCAACACATCATACAAATGAATGTCAAAGTCTAATAGTGTATGTTAAGTGTAGTATTGGGTAAACTGTGCCCCTGTGGCTTATTTTTCTTTTTTGAGGAACGAGATTTTTTAAAATGTGAATTTACAAGAAAAATGCATGTTGTATAATAGTGTGGGAAATTCTCTTTTATAAAAATCAGATTAAATGTGAAAACAAAGCTTGTGCTGTGATTGGCATCAGTATTTTAATGACTTTATATATGGTAATGGATAAATGTGTGTGGTTTATTTCTATTTTATCTTTTTAAAAGAATAATGAGATCAATTGTGAAATGACGAGAAAATTCTATGTTGTATGATAGTGTTGAAAGTGTGGTGGAGAGTTTTTTTTGCTTTTTTTTTTTTTTTTAAATAACATTACATTTGAAAATAGAAAAGAAAGCTGTTGCTGTGATTGGCATAAACATTCTGTGAAATGAATTAAGATGATGTTGGTGGCAGATCTGTGTATTGATCTTCTACTGGAAGATTGATGGCAGATTTTACACCAACACATCAAACTTTTCTAGTAAAAAAAGTCTAATGAAAGAGGCTATTTATTTATATATTTTAATCTCCTAGTAAGTAAAATGTTCCCATGTATGCTCTCTCTCTCTCTCTCTCTCTCTCTCTCTCTCTCTCTCTCTCTCTCCTCTCTCTCTCTCTCTCTCTCTCTCTCAAGGTTTTGTTATAGTTTTTAAAAAATGAAAGCAAGAAAAATGGCAAGAAAATTTTTATTTGTACAGTGGTGTGGAAAATGTGGAGGGGGAGAAGGGGTCTTTTTCTCAAATCACATCAAACAGTCTGGGCTTTTTAAAATGTATTTATTTTTCATAAAGAATGTATGTTGGAGTAGGATTGATTGCTTAAAAACACTATTTGTTTATACGTATTTTTGTTTTTAAATGTAACAGAATAAAGTTTTTACTGTAGTAACTGCTGTCTTTGATGATTTTTTTTGGCAACTTGGGTCTGTGTGTGTGTGTGTCCTCTCTCTCTCTCTCTATTCTCTCTCTCTCTCTCTCTCTCTCTCTCTCTCTCTCTCTCTCTACTCTCTCCTCTCTCTCTCTCTCTCTCTCTCTCTCTCTCTCTCTCTTGGCAAGAGTAACCATGGTGTGCTGGTGGGAACAGAAAACAAATATTACAAAACTGCATACGCACGGGGCAGGTGTAAAAACAAGCACATCCTCAAAAGGAAAGATAAATAAGTAAATGAAATAATAAATTGTGCGCAATGCTTGCTTTTTGTCGCGTACACATAACAGCTTTCCTTCCGACAACCTACCTTTCTTAGCTCTTGGGGGTTGTGGCGTCGCCACAAATCCGGCGCCACACATGTCCAAGATGGTGGGAGAGAGTGCATGCATACAGTGCCATATTGTCGTGGTGTCGTGGGATCTTTTACCGTGCAAAAGTGGGGGTTGGACGGGGCTGAAAACGGCTCTTTCGGTGGCATCTTTGCGCAAAACGGCAGCTTTTACGGGAGGGGGGTGGGTATGCCTGCGCGCCCGCGCCCGCGCTGGTGTTTGTCAGTGTGTTTGTTTCAGTGCGCGCATGTGGCAGGGACCCTGCATTTTCCTGTGCTGCATCATATTGCTGTATATTATCATTATTCTTGTGCGTAATGCTTGCTTTTTGTCGCGTATCCTTCCCAGCTTTCCTTGCGACAAACTAGCTTTCTTAGCTTTTGGGGGCTGTGGCGTCGCCACAAATCCGGCGCCACACATGTCCAAGATGGTGGGAGAGAGTGTATGCATACAGTGCCATAATGTCGTGGTGCCGTGGGATCTTTTTCCGTGCAAAAGTGGGGGTTGGACGGGGCCGAAAAGGGCTCTTTGGCTGGCATCTTTGCGCAAAACGGCAGCTTTTTTCGGAGGGGGGTGGGTATGCGTGCGCGCACGCACGCGCGCGCTGGTGTTTGTCAGTGTATTTGTTTGTGTGCGCGCATGTGGCGGGGACCCTGCAGATTGCTGTGCTACATCATATTGCTGTACATAGTCATTATTCTTGTCCGCAAGGCTTGCTTTTCGTCGCGTACCCTTTCCAGTTTTCCTTCCGACAAACTAGCTTTCTTAACTCTTTGGGGCTGTGACGTCGCCACAAATCCGGCGCAACATATGTCTAAGATGGTAGGAGAGAGTGTATGCATACAGTGACATATTTTTGTGGTGCCGTGGGATCTTTTACCGTGCAAAAGTGGGGGTTGGACGTGGCTGAATACGGCGTTTTCTGTGGCATCTTTGCGCAAAACGGAACCTTTGTGTGGAGGAAAGGGAGGAAAGCTGGTAAGTGTAATCGACTAAAAACACGCGGTGCGCGCACGAATAATGTCAATATACAGCAATATATACAGCACAGCTATCTGCAGGGCCCCCGCCACATGCATGCACACAAACAAACACCCCTCCAGAAAAAGGGGCCGTTTTGCGCAAAGATGCGACCGAAAGGGCCGTTTTCAGCCCCGTCCAACCCCTACTTATTCACGGTATAAGATCCCACGGCACGACGACAATACAGCACTGTATGCATACACTCTCTCCTACCATCTTGAATATGCGTGGCGCCGGATTTATGGCGACGCGACAGCCCCCAAGAGCGAAGAAAGCTAGTTTCCGGCAAGTAAAGCTGGTAAGTGTACGCGACACAAAACAAGCAGTGCGCGCAAGAATAATGACAATATACAGCAATATGATGCACCACAGGAAACTGCATGGTCCCCTCCACATTTGCGCACGCAATCAAACACACTGACAAACAGCAGCGCGCGCGCGCGTGCGCGTGCGCGCACGCATACCCACCCCCCTCCATAAATAGGTGCCGTTTTGCGCAAAGATGCGACCGAAAGAGCCGTTTTCAGCCCAGTTCAACCGCCACTTTTGCACGGTAAAAGATCCCACGGCATCAAGACAATAATTATCGCACTGTATGCATACACATTCTCCTACCATCTTTGATATTATGCTTGTGACACCTGTCGCTTCTGTCACTCTCCTGGGCTTGTGACACAGCTGTGTGCTGCTGACTGGCAACATCTGTCATTACTGTGCACGCTGACACAGCTTTGTCGGTTGGTCACGTTTTTTTTAATCTAAAATCAATGACTATACTGTTTTACTCTGTCTGTCCGTCTGTCTGTCTCTCACTCTCTCTTTTTCTCTCACACACCCACACACACTATATGCACACACTTCACACACACACACACACACACACACACACACACACATTACATGCACACACTTCACACACACACACACACACACACACACACACACACACACACACACACACAACACTACACTACACTACACTACACTACACTACACTACACTACACTACACTACACACACACATTCACACACACACACACACACACACACACACACACACACACACACACACACACACACATACATACACACACACTACACTACACTACACTACACTACACTACACTACACTACACTACACTACACACACACTACACACACTACACTACACACACTACACTACACTACACTACACTACACTACACTACACTGCACTACACTACACTACACACACACACACACTACACACAATACACTACACACAATACACTACACACAATACACTACACTACACACCACACTAAACACAACTACACGCACTACACTACACTACACTACACTACACTGCACTACACTACACACACACACACACACACACACACACACACACACACACACACACACCACACTACACACACACACACACACACACACACACACACACACACACACACACACACACACACACACACACACACACACACACACACACACACACACACACACACACACACACATAAGCACACACGCACACACACGCGCGCGCGCGCGCAAACCACAACCGGCATAACAAGAGTAAAAAGTAACAAGGCCATCTTGTAGCACTCATATACATACATTCATACATTCATACATAAATACATACATACATACATACATACATACATACATACATACGGACATACGTACGTACGTACGTACGTACGTACGTACGTACGTACGTACATACACATATATGTATGTACGTACAAACACGTACGTACGTACGTACGTACATACATACATACATACATACATACATACATACATACATACATACATACATACATACATACATACATACATACATACATACATACATACACACACACATACACACATACACACATACAATACATACATACATACATACATACATACATACATACATACATACATACATATCATACATAGTATATATATGTACACCCTCTCTTCACCCTCCTTACCCCCCTTCACCCTACTGCCCCCCCCCCCCCCCCTTCCCCCCACCCTGCCTTCCTTGATTCTACCTCGTACCACAAGGACGGTAGGTGCAGCACAGCACCGCACAGTACAGCACAGCACAGCAACAACTACAGCTTCGAGCAAACAGCAACAACATCAACCGAAAGAGTCGTGCGTCTGACGCGTGCGGCATGTGTGCCTCTTTCTCTTTCTCTCAATGTGTTTCTCTCTCTCTGTCTGTCACTGTCTTTCTCTCTGTGTCTCTATCTGCTTGTCTGTCTTGTCTGTGTCTCTGGCTGTCTGTCTGTCTCTGGCCCGTTCGTTTTCTTTCTTTCATGTCTCTGTGTCTGTCTGATGTCTCTCTCTGTCTGTCTGTCTGTGTCTCTCTGTCCCTGTGTCTCTCTGCCCCTGTGTCACTCTGTCCCTGTGTCTCTCTCTCTGTCTCTGTCTCTGTCTGTCTGTCTGTCTGTCTGTCTCTCTCTCTCTCTCTGTCTCTGTCTGTCTGTCTGTCTGTCTCTCTCTGTCTGTCTGTCTGTCTGTCTGTCTGTTTTGTCTCTCCCTCTCTCTACCCTCTCACTGTCTGTCTTTTTGTCACCGATCTATCTCACTCTATATTTAGTTCAGCAAGGCGAACACATACCGAAAAGTTAGTGTATAAAGACGGTAGG
>CM060345.1:7142105-7144605 GCA_030674155.1 Stramonita haemastoma | reverse complement strand
GCAGGGATCACCAGCATTGAGGCCATGTTGCTGAAAACGCAGCTACGCTGGGCAGGGCATGTCTCTAGAATGGAGGACCATCGCCTACCGAAGATGGTTCTCTACGGTGAACTTTCCACCGGACACCGCTACAGAGGCGCACCAAAGAAGAGATTTAAAGACTCTCTGAAGAAATCTCTGTCAGCCTGTCTCATAGACCATAACCAGTGGTCAGTCCTTGCTGCTGACCGGCAGGCCTGGCGACACACTGTGCATCAGTCGGTCTCCTCCTTTGAGGACAATCGCAGAGCGGCCCTTGAGGAGAGGCGAATGAGGAGGAAGAACCGCGTCCGCTCTACATCAACCCCAGAATCGACTTTCCCCTGCAGCCGCTGCGGCCGGGTTTGTTTGTCACGCATTGGACTGAACAGCCACCAGCGAGCCTGCACCAGACGTGGACAGTGCCCTTAATCTTCGTTCGCGAAGCCAAGCCATGATGATGATGATGGAGTAGTAGTAGTAGTAGTAGTAGTAGTAGTAGTAGTAGTAGTAGTAGTAGTAGTAGTAGTAGTAGTAGTAGCAGCAGCAGCAGTAGTAGTAGTAGTAGCAGCAGTAGCAGCAGCAGCAGCAGCAGCAGCAGCAGCAGTAGTAGTAGTAGTAGTAGTAGTAGTAGTAGTAGTAGTAGTAGTAGTAGTAGTAGTAGTAGTAGTAGTAGTAGTAGTCATTCAATAAGCTTTTGCTCCGTCCGAGTGTGTTGTTGTTGTTGTTTGGTTGTTGTGTTGGTTAGTGGTGGTGGTGGTAATTGTGTTTTTATGTGTGTGGGTTTTTTTCTTCTTCTTTTTTGTTTTTTTGGTTTAAATCTACGTTTCAATTTGGTCTAGCGTGAAAATAAAGCAAGGTGGGTTTTTTTTTTCTCTCTCTCTCTCTTCCAAAAAATTTGTATAGTCCGATTTAGTTTAGGCAGTGTGCAGTATTTGTTTTTTTTTTTGTTTTTTTTATAGATTTGTTTCCTTTTTAAAGGAAAGCTGTGTGTTTTACACAAACACAAAAAAAATTCAACACATAATTGTAGAATATACTTCGTGCTGTTTCAACCACATACAGAAGGCTACAACCTCGAACGATAATATCCACAGTTGTAGAAGCAAAAAACAACAACAACACATCCCCCCAAAGAGAGGGAGGGAGAGAGAGAGAGAGAGAGAGAGAGAGAGAGAGAGAGAGAGAGAGAGAGAGAGAGAGAGAGAGAGGAGAGAGAGAGAGAGAGAGAGAGAGAGAGAGCCCTACGCCATTATCTGAAAGTATGTAAAAAATAAAAAAAAATAAAAAGCACCAAAAAAACCCAACCCAAAATAACAATAACAATAAATCAAAGACCCCCCCCCCAACCCCAAACCCAACTGTAACACAATCCCTCTTGCTTTGTAAATGAAGTCTTCTTATCACTCACTATCAGTCAGTACACACAGCTAAGCTTAACAGGTTTATAGGAGGACGTTCTGTTGATAGGTCTTGTCACATCAGCGTTTGATCTTTAGCAAGTTGCTAAGCCATCTTTAGGATACTCCCATTTACACCCCTCCCCCTCTCTTTCCCCCGGGCTGTTCAGTGAAGCGTGCAAAGTCAATACAAATCCACCGCGACGAAAGTCTAATCGAGAAACTGACCAGGCACGAAAAGAGGATAGGAACAAGGAGAAGAAAATAAAGATAAAGACAAAAAAAAACCAACAAAAAAAGTGAGAGGAAGAGGAAGAGGAAAAAAATAAAAGAAAATAAAACAAAACGCTCTTACAAAAAAAGTAAACACACACACACACACACACACACACACACACACACCACAGACACGAAAGATCAGGGGGAAGGAAAGAGAGAAAACTCTGTAGAGCATTCTCGAGGAAAGGAGTTGAGAACAGTCTCCTTTTATTTTCTCGTCTGCTGTTTCACTTCTGCTACTGGAGTTGTGTGAATCTTCGACGCTGTCGAGTTTCTTCAATGTGACAGTGATAGTGTGTGAAGTGGAATTTCGCAGCTTGTGATAGTGCTTTGGACAAAAAAATCGCGTGGCAGGCAGTTCTTTTGTGAGGTGTTGAATATCATGCGTCGATTTTCAGTCGTCTTTTTCAGTTAATGGATTTTGTTGTTGTTGTGGCTGACTAGTGTACGTGTCCATTTTTTTTTTTTAATTGATGTCGTCTGTGATATATTGAGTATTAACAAATTGATTTTGTTGCTAGATGGTCTGTGTAATTCTCCATACCCTAAAGGGGGTGATAGAATGAAATTATTTGGAATTTGAGTAGGTTAAACACAAAACGATGTTTCGATTCTGTTTGCGTTTGTTGAAAAGGCAGTTTTTTTTCAGCATGATAAATTGTTCTCAATAATCATTTTTTCTGGCCAGTGATTATCAATGCTTTAGCCACAGATCTAAAAACAAAAATCCGCCATAAAATTCGTCTTTCTCTTTAGAAGAGATAGTTGTTGTTGTTGAGCGTTCCCCAGATTAACACCCTAGG
>CM060345.1:7113647-7116147 GCA_030674155.1 Stramonita haemastoma | reverse complement strand
CTAGCAGACATAGCGTGTAGGATACAAGCGACATTGCACACATAAAATTAGAAAACCAGACATGCAGATTATACAACATGCAGATATAGCAACATAGCAGTTTAAATAGCAGATATAGGCAAGATAGCAGACATAGCAGATATAGCAGACTAGCAATATAGCAGACATAGCAGATATAAGACGCAGATATAGCAGACATAGCAGATATAGCACACATAGCAGATATAGCACACATAGCAGATATAGCAGACATAGCAGACATAGCAGATATAGCAGACATAGCAGACATTGTAGATATAGGACTCCACTCTGACTCACTCCCCAAAAAGTCCTTCGGATAGGACTGTAAACCGAGGCCCCGTGCGCGAACGCACGCAGAACATCTTGCACGAAAGTTAAATCCTGTTCCGCTTTTCGTAAGAGTAGGCCATCGTGTGCCGGTGGGAACACATGACATGATTTACAAAACTGCATACATACGGGGACTTGATGTAAAATAAAAAGCACATAATGCTTATTCCATTATCCTCGATATAAAATAAAATAAAATAATAAATAAATAAATAAAAATAGGAGGCATAGCAGACATAGAAAATATAGCAGATTTAGCAGACATAGCAGACATAGCAGATATAGCATACATAGCAGACATAGCACACATAGCAGATTTAGCAGACATAGCAGACATAGCAGATATAGCATACATAGCAGACATAGCACACATAGCAGATTTAGCAGACATAGCAGATATAGCAGATATAGCAGACATAGCAGATATAGCAGACATAGCAGATATAGCAGACACAGCAGATATAGCAGCATAGCAGATATAGCAGACATAGCAGATATAGCACACATAGCAGATATAGCACACATAGCAGATATAGCAGACATAGCAGACATAGCAGATATAGCAGACATAGCAGACATTGTAGATATAGGACTCCACTCTGACTTACTCCCAAAAAGTCCTTCGGATAGGACTGTAAACCGAGGCCCGTGCGCGAACGCACGCAGAACATCTTGCACGCAAGTTAAATCCTGTTCCGCTTTTCGTAAGAGTAGGCCATCGTGTGCCGGTGGGAACACATGACATGATTTACAAAACTGCATACACATGGGGACTGGATGTAAAATAAAAAGCACATAAATGCTTATTCCATTATCCTCGATATAAAAGAATAAAATAAAATAAATAAATAAATAAATAAAAAATAGGAGGCATAGCAGACATAGAAAATATAGCAGATTTAGCAGACATAGCATACATAGCAGATATAGCATACATAGCAGACGTAGCATACATAGCAGACGTAGCATACATAGCAGACGTAGCATACATAGCAGACGTAGCATACATAGCAGACGTAGCATACATAGCAGACGTAGCAGGCCTATTGCCACTGTAGCCTGTGTGGACATGTCAGGTAATTGGGGTCTGGTTTACGGCATGTGAACTGGCACGAGTCATCTGAGATTGGCACACAAGAAAGGTGTGAGGCAAGCGAGTATTCTACCACAACAGAAAAAAAAAAGAAAAGAGAAAGGAAGAAGGAAGAGAGAAAAAGATGGAAAGAAAGGAAGAGAGAAAGAAAGAGAAAAGAACGAAATAAATAAATAAAGAAAGAAAAAGCACGAAAGAAGGAAAAAAAAGAAAGAAAGAAAGAAAAAGGAATAAAGACAGAAACAAAAAGAACGAAAGAAGGAAAGAAAAGGAAATAAAGAAAGAAAAAGAAGAAAACAAAAAAGAAAAGAAACAAAAAAAAAGAAAAAGAAAAAGAAAGAAAGCAAGAAAACAAAAGAAAGGGAAAAAAAAAAAAAAAAGAATAATAAAAAAAAAGCTCCCCCCCCCCCCCTCCCCCTCCCAAAACATACAACCCAAAAAAAAAAAAATTAGGGGGGGGGGGGATTTGGAGGAGGAGGAGGAGGAGGAGGGGGGGAGGGGGGGGGGAGGGGAGGAGGAGGAGGGGAGGAGGGGGAAAGGGGTGATTTTTCTAATGCGAGATACGCATGAAACAATGCAAAAAAAAAAAAAAAATTTACCCAAAAAAAAGAAAGGGGCTCTGTGATTGTGAAAAAAATAAGTCCCCCCCCCCCCCCCACAAAAAAAAGAAAAAAAAAAAAAAACTGAAAGGTGAAAGGTCGTTTTGTGTGGGTTTCTCTATATCACGGAGTGTGCCCGTTACATTTTTTTTTGTTATTTTAGTTTTTTTCTTTTCTCACACCTGCGTTGTTTTCATGCAATGTTTTGCTAACATTTTGAAAAATAATGGTTTTGACCCCCGACGAAAAAAAGCAATTTCCCTTTTCTTTGTCGTCCTCGTCGGGGGGGGGGGGGGGGAGGGGGGGGAGGAGAAGGAGAGAGGGGAGAGGGAGGGAGGAGAGGGGAGAGGAGAGAGAAGGGGGAGAGAGAGAAAAGAAAAGGGGAGAAGAGAGGGTGTGGGTGTGTGGTGGGGTGTGTGTGTGCAGCTAGGGAGAGAGAGGAGGGAGAGAGAGAGAG
>CM060345.1:7110518-7113547 GCA_030674155.1 Stramonita haemastoma | reverse complement strand
CGCCACAAATCGGCGCCACACATATCCAAGATGGTGGGGGAGAGTGCATGCATACTGCTGGCGTATTGTCTCGGTGTCGTGGGATCTTTTACCGTGCAAAAGTCGGGGTCCGACGGGGCTGATAACGGCTCTTTGGCTGGCATCTTTGCGCCACAGGTTAGCGTTTTTCCGGGAGGGGGTGGGTATGCTTTGGCGCGCGCGCGCGCTCGCTGGTGTTTGTCAGTGTGTTGGTTTGTGTGCGCGCATGTGCAGGGGGCCCCCCACTTTGCTGTGGTGCATCATATGTGTGTATAGGTCATTATTTTGTGCCCGTGCCTGCTTTTGTTGCGTACCCTTACCAGCTTTCCTTCGCCCGAAACTAGCCTCTTAACCCTGGGGGCTGTGTCGTCGCCACAAATCTGGCGCCACACATATCCAAGATGGTGGGGAGAGTGCATGCATATGCGCCGTATTGTCTTGGTGTCGTGGGATCTTTTACCGTGCAAAAGTCGGGGTCCGACGGGCTGAATACGGCTCTTTGGCTGGCATCTTTTGCGCCAGAAGGGTAGCTTTTTCGGAGGGGGGTGTGGTATGCGTTTGCGCGCGCGCGCGCGCTCGCTGGTGTTTGTCAGTGTGTTGGTTTTGTGTGCGCGCATGTGCAGGGGGCCCTCCACTTTGCTGTGGTGCATCATAATTGTGTATAGGTCATTATTTTGTTCCCAGTGCCTGCTTTTTGTGCGTACCCTTACCAGCTTTCCTCGCCCGAAACTAGCCTTCTTAAGCCCGTGGGGGCTGTGTCGTCGCCACAAATCCGGCGCCACACATATCCAAGATGGTGGGGGAGAGTGCATGCATATGCGGTGCGTATTGTCTTGGTGTCGTGGATCTTTTACCGTGCAAAAGTCGGGGTCCGACGGGCTGAAACGGCTCTTTGGCTGGCATCTTGTGCGCCAAAGGGTAGCTTTTTTTTTCGGGAGGAGGGTTGGTATGGCGTTTTGCGCGGCGCGCGCGCTCTCGCTGGTGTTTGTCAGTGTGTTGCGTTTGTGTGCGCGCATGTGCAGGGGCCCACCACTTTGCTGTGGTGCATCATATGTGTGATAGGGTCATTAATGTTGTTGCCCCAGTGCCTGACTTTTTGTTGCGTACCCTTACCAGCTTTCCCTCGCCCGAAACTAGCCTTCTTAAGCCCTTGGGGGCTGTGTCGTCGCCACAAATCGCGCCACACATATCCAAGATTGGGTGGGGAGAGTGCATGCATACTGCTGCGTATTGTCTGGTGTCGTGGGATCTTTTACCGTGCAAAAGTCGGGGTCCGACGGGGCTGATAACGGCTCTTTGGCTGGCATCTTTGCGCCAAAGGTAGCTTTTTCGGAGGGGGGTGGGTATGCGTTTGGCGCGGCGCGCGCGCTCGCTGGTGTTTGTCAGTGTGTTGGTTTGTGTGCGCGCATGTGAGGGGGGCCCTCCCACTTTGCTGTGGTGCATCATATGTGTGTATAGGGTCATTATTGTTGTGCCTAGTTTTAGAGAGAGATGAGAGAGAGGAGAGAGAGAGAGAGAGAGAGAGAGAGAGAGAGAGAGAGAGAGAGAGAGAGAGATTTATCTAACCATAGGCCTAGTTGGGTTCTTTTTCAAATGTAGTTAAGCCTCTCCAGTAACCGGTAGTTGTACTGAAATACAAACCAATCAGAAAGACGCACCACCACACCAAACTGCTGCTGCATATAAAAGGTTCTTCGTGTTCTTGTCTGAGCATATAAATCTATCTAAAAGCAGCGCGAAATAATCCCTTCCCCCCCCCTTTTTTTTTTCCAAGGGTGCCTTGAAATTTAACGTTTGTGACACACCTGTAATAGAAGGTAAGATGTTGCTGCTTGGGTATTGATTTGAATCTAAACATTTTTGCAGGTCATCAGACAGTAGTTTATTCAAATTTTGTTGTTTTTGGTTTTTTTGTTTTTTTATACTTTCCAGTGTTGCCTTTCAAACCACATACATAAACACACCCTCAGTACATGCATGTAGGGAGTCATTCAGGCAAACACACACAACTTATTCTTACATGCAAACATATATACGCATTCATTCATTCGTGCAGATAGACGACATGCATGCACAGAATGGCAGACACAAACTGCTACAAACTTATACCCATTTTTAAACACTCCCCCTCCCTCCCCCCTGTTTTGTTCTTTGAATGCTCACACAGTAGCAACAAAATCTGTCATAATAGCAAAACATGTCGAGTGCTGCTGTGAAGCACCTCACGAGTCAGGCCCAGGGCATTCCCCTTCAAGGTAGGAGAGAACTGTGATCTTTAAAGTCTTTCTGCAAACAACATTGGCAAATGGACAAAGAAGGCAGACAATTGACTTGTCTATTGGACCAAGGCAGAAGCAATGAGTGAGGTAGAAAAGTGAATTTGAAAAGAAAATTTGCAGAGAATTTCCAGAAAGTGTTGATGCTATCTATATTGCTCTCGCCCCCCTCTCCCCCCCCCCCCCCCCCCCCAACCTTTATGCCCACTGGGAGATCTGTCCATCTGATATCCCAGATTGTAAAGAGACTTTAGCAGACACTTAAGCAAATTGCCGCCAACTTCTCTTTCTGGAGAATGGGGTGACATTCCCAACTTATGTCCTAAATTCAGCCACCAATCACAGCAAGGCAGCACCTTGTTTGAAAATAAGCTGAGCCGCCATCCTGCCCCTCCCCCCCCCCCCCCCCCACCACACCACCCCACACCCAACCAATTTGAATTTGAAAACAAACGGTGCTGCTGCTTTAACCGCCACGCTGATAGATCTAAAAGGAGGTCACCCACGCTGCGCTCGTGAGCACCACAGCACCCACGAAGCCACACCACACACACACACACACACACACAGAGTACTTGATATGGCTTTCCATACCTGGCCAGAGTCGGTAGTTGTGATTAACAGTTTTTGAAAGTAATCACGTTTTGATTTGCTTGTATTATTTATAGGCATAGTTTATTTTAAAGTTGTTGAAATCATGTTAGCAAATTAATGTTGGTGAAATGTTTGTTGTTG
>CM060345.1:7098018-7105518 GCA_030674155.1 Stramonita haemastoma | reverse complement strand
GTGTGTGTGTGTGTGTGTGTGTGTGTGGTGTGTGTGTGTGTGCGTGCGTGCGTGCGTGCGTGCGTGGTGTGCGTGCGTGTGTGTGTGTGTGTGTGAGCGCGTGCTGCGTGCGTGGGGAAAAACAAGCAATGAAGGCATAAAAGGAAAAAGACACGCGCACACATAAACAACAAACATAAAAACCCTTCAACACAAAAAACTAAATACAATTCGTTTCTCTGTATTTAAACATTAAAATACAATTTCAATTCAAATTTCAATAAGAACCGAAATTTTCCTAGGCAATGGTAAGCCTAGGATAGCATATGTGGACGTGGAAGATGGAAAAGAGAGAAAAAAGGCCTCTTCAAATTACATCGTGATCAAAACAAACCAGTCAACAAAGTATTTCAAAACACCCACAAAACACTTCTGTAAACAATACTTATCAGCAATGAAACCTATAAGCTCACAATGTGGCCAAGCCTAACAATGAAAAGAAAAATCCCGAAAGCAAAAACAAACAAACAAAAGAGCAAAATTGTATAAAAGATATATCAAATGGGAGCGAAACATTAATTTAAGGTTATGCAAACCAGTTTTAATCAAACTCGATACATTAGAAGATAAAAATATACTAATAAAGATGAAGGAGAAAATGCAATTATTCAGGATGATGGTACATAAGGTATTACAATTCTATAAACCAAAACATTCATATGAAAAATAATACATTCCATGTGTTGTGTGTGTGTGTGTGTGTGTGTGTGTGTGTGTGTGTGTGTGTGTGGAGAGAGAGGGGGGAAAACAAAGAAGGCATAAAAAGGTGGAAAAAACGCACAAAAAACCCACATACGCATAAAAAACAAAGATAAAAACCCTTAAACACAAAAACTAAATAGATCATATCTCTATTTAAACAGTAAAATTCAATTTTAATTCAACGTATGAACCAACACCTATACAGTGATAAGTCTAGGATAGCATAATGTGAGAGTGGAAAGGGAAGGGAAGGAAAGGAAAGGAAAGAGAGAGAGAGAGAGAGAGAGAGAGGAGAGAGGAGAGAGAGAGAAGGCAAGGCAAGGCAAGGCAAGGCAAGGCAAGGCAAGCAAAGTATTTTATTCGAGGATAATAGATAAGCACTCGTGTGCTTTTTTACATCCAGTCCCCGCCCTTTTCAGGGATACATCAAATTGAGAAGATACTAAACAATAAACTTTACGCAATACCAAACAACACCCAAGAATAAGGACACTATATATGATAAGGTAATACAAAAAATGCACTCAATCAGAAAACAAAAATCTGAAGTCACAATAAAAGATTTTGATTATGGAAGAGAAGAAAGCGTTAATAGATAAAGAGCAAACAAGAGAACAAAATGAAATAACTAAAAAAAACCATTAATCCACCACCATCTGTCAATTATACATGTGATATAAATCATACATTTGGATAAAAAGGGAAATTTTAAGAACTAATATCCTTATTTGAGGGGAGGGGGGGAGACATGCTACCAATAAAAATATAAATAAAATAAAATAATAGAGAGAGAGAGCTAGCTTCAAATTACATCATAAAAAACCCAGTCAATAAAGTATTTGAAAACATCCATAAAAACACTTCTTTAAACAATAATTATCATCAAGGAAACCTACAGGCTTGTACTGTGTCCAACAGCCTAACAATGAGAAAGAAAAAATAACCTGAGAAGCAAACATATAAACAAAAAACAAAACAATGACAAAACAAAACTGTGCATATAAAAATATCAAATAGCAACGAAACATCATTTAAAGTTATACGAACCAAGTTTAAATCGAGCTCAATGTATTAAAAATATCATATATACTATTAAAGAAGAAGACTGCAATCATTTAGGACGATGGTACTGAAGGCATCACAATTCCTTAAACCAGAACATTCATATAATGAAAAACAATACATTCCAAGGGAATAGTAGGGGGAGCCATTACTAAGAAAAATACACATACAAATAGACAAAGAAAAAAACAATGTAACGACAAGCAGGTAAAAACACGCCAAGATATAGTATGTATGGAAACATTTATATAAAAGATTGTCCAGTAATTAGACATAATCTAATGCATTTTTAAATAGTGTAATACATGATGGAAAATTAAGATATTTTCAAATAATAATACACATAAAATAAAAATCCTAACACAGCAAATAAAAGAGTTTTAGTATTAACAAAATGTTCAGTTGATTGCCAATAACATGGATTTCAAAAAACATACAAATGCTCAGTTCATAAACATACTATTCAAAACATGTAGTAGGGGTTCTGTTGTGTAAATAACATAAAGTGCTCAGTTCATAAACATACTATTCAAAACATGAAGTGGGTAAATAACTACAAGTGCTCAGTCCATAAACATACTATTCAAAACATGTAGTAGGGGTTCTGTCGTGTAAGCATATTAATAAGTATTTTTGAGCTGAAGGGGGAGGCAGGCTTTCCTCAATGCTCTGACCAGCAGCAACGTGACACTGATCCACTGACTTTTTCTCTGATTGAATTCTCATACCAGGTTTGAAATTATCTCAGACCACAATGACCTGTTCATTCCAACAAACTATTAAAACATTGAAAAGACAAAAGCTTAATTCTAGCCATGTTATCGTTACAGCCAGACAGTACAGACGCTTCAACAATTAAGTGCAAAACATCGGCTTCAAAAAGTTGTATACAACAGTTAAGTCAGGGCAGATTTCTCTGCGTGAAATTCTGGCTGCTCAGAGAGAGCCGTCGCCACAAGAGCAGTGCCAGCCATTATTGTTCTTTCTTTTCCGGGATGCAACTGCATTTGTTTCCCTATCAGAGTTGCTGTTTTGTACATAATTTTGCCGGGGACAACTCTTGTTGCCGGTTTTTAATTTTTTGTTTTTACTTGAACTATATAAAATTATGTCACAAACAGGACCTCGGTTCATCCGAAAGACTAGTACCAGACCACCACTCACGGTCTAATGGATGAGGTAAAAGTTTGAGGCCTAAACGGGAATCGAATCACCACACACTTCCGATCCGGACTTTTCGACTTTTCGCTTTCTAGGCAGGTGCGTTACCTCCAGACCACCGATCCACTGTATGTCTTAGAAAGAGGGAGATGTACAAAGCTTGGTATTTTCATCAGGAAAAAGTCAGTTGGGTAGTCAAGCGCCATTGGTGTGTGCTCACCACTAATTATAAGGTACAACATTATTAATTTTGTAACTGTACAATTATTTTATACATATAATGCAGAAAAAATGAAAGCAATAACTCATGAAATACAAGAAAAATTGAAGCAATATTGGTTACAGGAAACATCTTTTGCTGCTCCCCTAAAAACATGCCACATTTTCCTCCCTCATTCAGAGGGACAAGCTTGGAATTTTCAATAATTATACAGGTAATGGAATTGGGTTGTAAACAGCAAGATCATGCTTATCTGGATTCGGAGCAAAAAGAATATTCTAACATTAAAGCAAACAATTTAGCTTGCTACTGGCAAAGGGGGTTCTACTTCATCCTTTCATGGAAATAGAAATTGAAAAGCAGCTTCAACCCCAATTTATCTTAAAGTTATGTACACACAATTTTGACTCTGGAATAATAGGAAATATAGTGCGGAGGGGACAGCACACTAAGTGAAGGGCATTAACTGTGTAGCTTAAGTCTACCAGATACCACAAAACCACTGAATAATTTCACCAAAAAAATGGACAGGTTAGGGGTATGCGTTATTCCATGTCCTTTAGGTAAAAATAAACAAACTGATACAGGCAACAAGCTTCACAATACCATCCGTCATTTGAAGGTGAACAATGGGGCATTGTTTGGAATGGTTGCATGCAGTAAACCAGTCACACAGTTACCAAGTAAGTGGAGATATCATTTGAAGGTGAACAATGGGGGCATTGTTTGGAATGGTTGCATGCAGGTAAACCAGTCACACAGTTACCAAGTTAAGTGGAGATATCATTTGAAGGTGAACAATGGGGGCATTGTTTGGAATGGTTGCATGCAGGTAAACCAGTCACACATTACCAAGTTAAGTGGAGATATCATTTGAAGGTGAACAATGGGGGCATTGTTTGGAATGGTTGCATGCAAGTAAACCAGTCACACAATTACCAAGTTAAGTGGAGACAGCTCAAGCCTCCAAAAGGAATATTGAAAGATCAAATGCCAACAAAAAATACGGAGCATGTAATTTTAACTGCATTATGCAATTCATTCATGGGCAATGCTACGTTTGGAGAAAACAAAAGAAAAAAAATCAGTAGTAAACTGCTTCACTCTGCGTTCAGTACTTAAATTGAATACATAAAAATGCAAACATAAAAAATCGCCTTTTGGTTATAAAATCCAAGATAACTGGACAGAAATAACTTTTCAATAGAAAATAAATATATGACCAACGGGAAAAGAAAAATGGAAAAGTCAAACACTTTAAATACAAAACTAGACGTCTACCAGCAATCCTTGATGAAACACGTTTTTTCTACTTGAAAAATGCATAAAAAGCAATTTTTTTAAAACACTGCAGTCAATTGTTTCGTAGAACTTCTCATAAAAAAATTGCAATCATTCTAAACCATTTTTTTCTACTTTTATACACGCCTCTTAGAGCTCCAAAGCAAAAGCATATAGAAAGGCTGAACAGAACAAAACAAAACAAAACAGCCTGTACCACTCTGTCTCATCGCAGTGATCTGCTAGAACATTATTTTACAACATTTGCTACACGGGATGGGAATTTTGGAATACACACATTTAAAGTAAAGTCAACATTTTGCAAAACAATAGCGCAAATGGACATAACAGATACAGTACAAAGATTGGACAAAAAGAAAAAAGCGAACAATAAACCATGCAGTACTGAGTAGTGGTTGATGTGAAATTTGTCACTTTAGTCTTGCTAAAACAACCAGGTTTTTTGTGGGGCCTCTAACGTCTTTGCCCACTGATTTTTTCCTTCATTCTCTTTTCCACCTTTTACTGTTCTTCATCGATGGTTTTGGTTTGTTTTCTTAAAATTACAATGCCTATCTCCCCCTCCCCCCCCCCCCCACTTTTTCCATTCCAGGTTGAACAAAAAAGCAAAAAAGTTATATACACTTGTAAAGACAATGGAAATCAAAGACTGCTGGGAGAGATGCAGATGGAGCAGTCTATCAATTTAATGGGCTGGGAGTGCCATGACCTGGTTAATAGGCATATCTTTGACCTACAGCAAAGCAACAGGCAAAAAGGAAATAAGTTAACAGGATACACCAAGTCAAGATACCTGCAATCTTATGCTCAAAGAATGAAGGGCAACATGGTTTTCTTATACCAAATTTTGTGGAAAATTCAAAAAAGGGAAAAGTCTTTTCTGATGAAGGCTGATAATTACGGTGTACATGAACATTTTTTCGTATTGAAATACTGCAATTCAGTTTGCGACATTCCAATGCTTTCTTCATACCCCCCTTTCCAAAACTATTAAAAATCAGTCAATAATGGTTACAGCTACAAATCCAGCAATTTATAAGGTTTTAATAAACCATATACAGAAAAGTTAAATTTCGTGACTATTATTTCAGTAAGCATTGTTTTATTTTACAACACCCAAAAAAACAACACGCACACATACATGGACACACAGCCGCACACAGACAGACACAGACAGACACAGACAGACACAGACAGACAGACAACAACAACACACACACACACACACACACACACACACACACAACACACACCCACACACACTTACACAGACACAACACTTACACAGACACACACACTTAGACACACAGACACGTACACTTACACACACACACACACACACACACACACACACACACACACACACACAACACTTAGACACACACACACACACACTAAGACACACAGACACAACACACACTTAAGACACACAACACGCGCATTGACACACACACTAGACACACACACTTAGACACACAGACCACAGACACAATCACAGGTAGGCAAATACCTCTGGTGTATATTCCAAGCACTTTGTAGCAGCAATACATCCCCCACTCTCTCACTCATACCTCTGTCTCATCTCATACCGTCGCCCCCCACTTCTACTCCTCCTCTTTATCATCTCCACCCCCACACACACCATCACATCACACACCCCACACACACACACACACACACACACCACACACACACCACACAACACACACACACCACAACACACACACACCACACACACACAACACACACACACACACACACACACACACACACAACACACACACACCACACACACACACCACATTCTAAAACCAGCACCCTATGCTTTTGAACATACATTTTCCCCCTAAAATTCTCTCCCCTTGAATTGATTGAAGCATGTTTTATAAACCAGCTACCTCTACTTTTTCTGTTGAATTATTTTCTGAAGTGCTCTCCACCCTCCCCTCAAACTAATGACAGTTCGACACCCCCCCCCCCCCTTTCTTATATCTCGTACAAACTAATACTAATATGAATAATGTTAGTATCTAAAAAAAAAAAATCCCCCCCAACAAAAAAATTAGAAAACTCAACCGATTATGAACACTTTATAAAAATGAATTTTAATATCTTACGTTTTAAAACAAATCTCAAAAACACGAGAAATTCATCCCCATCCTCAGTCACTTCACCTCTTTCCCCATCTCCATGTTATATACCTGAACATTCAACACCCCCCCCCCCTTCCAATCCCTCCACCCCTTCCTAGCATCCTTTTTCATAAAAAGTCTAGCACCCCTGTCCTTACTAACCCTTGCAGTAGTATACTAATGATATAATCTTCTATACCTTCAGTCGGGATACAGCTACCTTAATGGTGGGCAAAAGTGGTTAATTACGAAAAAAAATCAACCATTGTGGAACCTTACACCTCTAGCTAAGGAACTTTTTTTTTAGGTATTTGGTTATGATGATAACTTTAACATTTTTTGGTGCCGATCATTACTGTTCGCGTATGTTTTTTGATTTTGCTTTGTTTTTTTTTAAGCATGCTGATAAGCAAGTATGTACTATCCATTTACTCTTAATAAACGATCCAAATCAATTTTCAACAGAAAAGAAAAACAGGGTTTATTTAGCCAGTGTGTCAGCATACACCATGTTGTCTACCTGCCTTTTGTGTGCACATGTGGGGGTTACAGTTAAGGGTTGAAGTTTAGTGTTAGAATTAGTGTTAGTTAACAACAGGGAAGGGATGTCCGTCAGCTGGTCGGTCTGAATGTTAGAACACACGTGGACACAATAGCACATGGACAAATGGTATGTAGCTATAGACACATGGCATTTATTTCGTATTTATCATCCTACCGACCACAACGGCTATTCGTATTTTGCAATGGTTAGGAGCTTTAAATCCGAGTCACCTGTTCTATCAAAAAGCTGAGGGTATGCATTAGACTCCCTATCGGTGAAAATTCCAGTTCTGCTATCATTAAGAGAAAAGTTCAGACCTGAAATATTTGGAAAAGTTA
>CM060345.1:7076772-7097918 GCA_030674155.1 Stramonita haemastoma | reverse complement strand
GGGGTGTTCCGCCACAAATCCGGGGCCACACCTAGCAAGAGGGGGGGGGAGATACGCAACGTCCATATTGTCTGGGTGCCGGGGGTCTTTTCCGGCAAAACGTTCCACGGGCGAAAAGGGGCCTTTTTTGGGGGCCCTTGGCTGAAAACAGCACCGTTACATCAAGGGGGGTTTTTAAATCACGCGCGCGCGTGGCCCCGGGGGTTTTATCTTTTTTTGTTGGCGCCATGGGGGGGGGGCCCCCACTTTGCCGGGCACAATGGTTAGCGTCTTTATTTTTTGGCGAAAGGGCCTTTTTTTTGTGGCGTACACTTACCATTTTTCCCCCACAACTACTTTCTTCCCTCGGGGGGTGTGCGTCGCCACAAACCGGCGCCCCCACCCCAAGATGGGGGGGAATGTAGCAACAGGCCCCTAGCTCGGGGCCGTGGGGTCTTTTACCTTTCAAAAGTCGTTCCGAGGGGCTGAAAAGGCTTTTTGGGGGCCCCCTGGCGAAAACGCACCTTTATCTCAAGGGGGGGGAAAAGAAGACCCGCGCGGCGCGCTGGTGTTTTCGGCTTTTTTTTGGGCGCGCTGGGCGGGGGCCCTCCCTTTGCCTGGTGCATCAATGGCTTTTTGCTGTCATTTTTTTTTCGGCAAGGCTTTTTTTTGTGGCGTACCTTTACCCTTTCCCCCCCCGACAACCCCAGCTTTTTTCCTCTGGGGGGCTGTGTCGCGCCAAAAAAACCCCGGGCCACCCTATGAAAAAAGGGGGGGAGATGTACGCAACAGTGCCATATTGTCCGGTGCCGTGGGTTTTTTTCCGTCAAAATAGCGTTCCGAGGGGGGTGAAAACGGTTTTTGGGGCCCATCTTGGGCTGAAAACAGCCCCTTTAAACAAAGGGGGGGGGTAGTTTGCCCCCGCGCGCGGGCGCGGGTTTGTCAGTGCGTTTTTTTGTGTGCGGCATGTGGGGGGGACCCCCCCTTTGCCATGGGGCATCATAGGCTGTATGCTGTCTTATTTTGCGCGCAAGGCTTTTTTTTTGTGCGACACTTACCACTTTTCCCCCCGATAATACTTTCTTACCCTCGGGGGGGTGTCTCCCAAAATCCGGCCCCACACCTTTCAAGATGGGGGGGGAATGACGCAACATGCCTATTTCCGGGCCCGGGGGGGTCTTTTACCGGGGCAAAATAGCTTCCGGGGCGGGGCTGAAAACGGCTCTTTGGGGGCCCCTCTTGGCTAAAAAGCACCGTTTCACAAGGGGGGGGGTAGAGCACCCCCGCGGGGGCGCGCTGGTGTTTGTCGCGTTTGTTTGGTGCCGCGCATTGGGGGGGACCCTCCCCTTTGCCATGGGCACATAGGCCCTTTTATTGCTGTCATTATTCTTGCCGAAGGGGGCTTGTTTTTTGTGGCGTCCCCCTTACCATTTTTTCCCCCGACTAACAACTTTTTTCCCCTCTGGGGGGCTGTGTCCCCCGCCAAAACCCGGGCCCACACCTATGAAGAGGTGGGGGAGAGTGACGAAAAAACAGTGCCATTTGGCCTCGGTGCCGGGGGGCCCCTTTTAAAACCGGGGGAAAAATTTTACTTCCGGGGGGGCAAAAAACGGCTTTTGGGGGGCCATTTTGGCTGAAAAAAACCCTTTATCATCAAGGGGTTTGGAATATGCACGGGGCCGCGGCGCGTTTGGTGTTTGTCAGTGCGTTTGTTTGTTTGGGGGCCAGTGGGGGGGGCCCTCCATTTTTCCCGGTGCAAATAGGCTGTATCTTCATTTTTCCCCGGCGCAAGGCTTGTTTTTTTTGGCGTACACCCTTCCAGTTTTTCTTTTTTTCGGAGAAGGAAGAGGAGGGAGAGAGAGGAGAGAGAGAGAGAGAAGAGGGAGAAGAGAGAGAGAGAGAGAGAAAAGAGAGAGAAAAGAGAGAGAGAGAGTAGTGAGGGAGAGAGAAGAGAGAGAGAGAGAAAGAGAGAGAGAGAGAGGAAGAGAGAGAGAGAGAGAGAAAGAGAAAGAGAGGAGAGAGGAAAGAGAGAGAGGAAGAGAGAGAGAGGAGAAGAGAGAGAAGAGAGAGGAAAGAAAGAAAAAAAGTGAGAGAAAAAGACAAGACCCTAGAGGAGACGGGGCAGAGAGGAGAGAGAAAGTTTTCCCCGGCTACAAAAGGGGGGGGATGTGGGGGTTTAAAAAAGAAAAAGGGGCCCTTTTAAATTTAAGTGGCAATTTTCTGAAATAACAACCAATCGAAAAACCCCCACCAACACACAACTGCTTTTTTAAAAAAACTTTTTCGTGTTTCTCCTCTGAGCATATAAACCTATCAAAAGCGCGCGAAACGACTTTCCGCCCCCTTTTTATAACCCCCACAGCAGGATAGGCTCCATTCCATCCTCCCAAACCCCAAAAAAACAACTGCTCACCGGGGGGCCCCAAAACTAAAAGGGGGACACCCTTAGGGAAGATTTGGGGTGTTTGGGTATTTATTTAATCAAACTTAATTCAACAAAGAAATGTTTTTTTATTTTTGTATTTTGGGTTTGTTGGTTTTTTCTGTCAACTTTCCCCTTTTAAAAACAATTCCAACACACCGCCCCCCTCCCCCCGTAGGGAGAAATGAAGGTCACCCCTTTAATACATCAAAAAAAAACCAGAACAATTTTTGAAAGACGCTCATGCACAAAACCGGGCACAATTTGAACAAACTTTTTACCCTTTTTTTTATCCCCCCCCCTCCCCCCATTTAGCAACACTTGGGGAAACGCCCCCCTTCTCTTTTCAAAATGGGGTCACATTTCCCCAAATGTTTTTTAAATTCTCCACCAAAAGACAAAAGGGGAGCCCCTTGTTTGAAAATAAACTTGGCCTCCTCCCCCCCCCCCCCCAAATTTGAATTTCAAAACAACGCAGCTGAAAAAAATGGGGGTCGCCCCCTGTTCTCGTTGCACTGCCCCGCACACACCCACCCGGCAACCACCACGCACACCCCCCACACACACACCCAAAACCAAAAAGAGTAAAAGGGGAAAATTAACCTTTTAAGTGTAGGAAAATTTTCTCCCTGAAATAAGAAAGATTTAAATTTCCCCTTGGGGGAAAAAAAAGATACTGAATCAAAGTAAATTTTTAAAAAATATCTTAAACCATAGTGCAAATGAACACTTTAGGATAGAAGGGTTTGGGGAAGCTTTCCTTTAAAAGGGAATCAAACCCTGTTAAAATTGGGGACAACCCTAGATAAAAAAAAAGTTTTAAAAAAAATAACAACATAGACACAACCTTTTTCAAAAATTTCCAAACCCAAAACAAATGTACAAATCAACTTCTTGTTTTAAAATAGGCCCCCAAAAATTTGAAATTCCCCAAAAAAAAAGAAAAATTTCAAACGCTTTTTAAAGTTAAAAATTTAAAAAAATTTTTTAGTGTTTCGGTTTCCCCCGGGGAAAATTCCCCGTCTAGAAAGCGAAAAGGCCCGGGGGCAAAGGGGTCGGTGGTTCGAACCCCCAGTAATTTTTAAATCACTACTCCCTACAATATACTATCTACTACTACACTACTACTAACCACAATACAATAACACCCTACTACACTACTACTATTTCACTACACTTATCCACTATACTCTGCACTACTAAAAACTACACACTACTACTACTACAAAAAAGGCGCGCGCGGGGCCTACTAAAACAAAAAAAGCTAAAAATACAAACACTACTACTACACTATACTACTACTACAAATACAGAAAAATGTTATGATGGGTGAAGGGGGGATAATGATGGGGGGGGGTAAAAAAGTAAAAGAGGGATGGTGGCAATTTCATTATTTTTTTTTTGTTGCTTTCAATTTTTTTGTTTAGAAATTTTTGTATTTTTTTTTTTTTTTTAAAAAAGCTGTTTTTTTTCCCCTTTTATGTTTATTGTAATTTACTGGGGTGGGGTTTTCTCTTGTTTCGCGGAAAATGAAAACCTTGGGTCAAACAAAAACGCTTGCAAGGGACGACCCGGGTTATTCCCGTTGGGGGGATTTTTTTCCCAGAGTTTAAATCCATCTGACTCCATCCCCCAAATGTCTTTCCGGGGCCCAAAACCCCCCCCGTTGGCCCTCCCGAACTATTGCCCAAAAATCCTTTTTCCCCTTTCGAAGATGGCCCTCTGGGCCAGTGGGGAAAGATGACCAAATTGACAAAACCATACCCGGGACTAATTAAAAAAGGGGAAAGGCCTCTTCCATATCCCATAAAAAAAAATCCTAATAAAAGTAATAATTAAAAAAAATAATAAAAATTATAAAAAATTAAAAAATAAAAAAATAAAACCGCCCTTTTCCAAACAAACCCTCCAGGCACACATCATATCATTTCCCAAACCTGAAGCAAACTCCCCCAGAGTTTACCGTCAAAATTTTTAAAAAAATTCCCCCTTTTTTTTGAACGTCAAAAACAACCATTTTCCCTTTTATTTTTTTGTTTTGCCCCGAAAAAGGGAAACTGAACGGATTACACTTTGGAAACACCGTAATTTTGGTTTTCCCCAGCGCAAATCTCCTCTTAACCCCCCTCTGTGGCATTATTTTTTTTTTTTTTGTTTTTTTCAATTTTTTGTTTTTGGGTAAAAATTGTTTTGGTTGTGTGTTTAACTGATGTTTTTTCCTTTGTATGCTCATTTTGGTTTTGGGGGAGGGGGTTGTTGTGTTTTCTTTAAAAACAATTTTTATGTATTTCTTTCATCGAAGTAATATGGAAACCCATCTCATTTCATTCTAACTAAAGCAAGAAAAATTTTAAAAACTCCAAAAATTTTTTCAAAACAGTGGGGTTTAAAGGCCCCAAAAACTAAAAAATCCTTAAAAAATTTTTGGGCCCCCCCAGTAATCGGGGCAGAACATCATAAAAAACTAGAAGCTTTTTTTTAATGCTCCAAAATATTTATTTTTGGGAAACTTTAAGAAAAAATTTTTAAAGCAAACAGGTTTTTTTTTGGGGTTCCTTTTTTTGCATTAGCAATTAAAACACATGAAGTCGAAATACTGCCGTTAGATGAATAATCCTACCGAAAGCTTGCATGCCCCAAATATGTACTGAGAAGTTCATCACCCAAAAACTTTGCGTCAAAAGATGTGAAAATAAAATCTGATGGGCCTACAATTTTTTTTTTGCAAAAGGACGCAGCAAATGGAGTGCACTTGTGGCGACGGGTTCTCTCTCCCGGGGAGAGCAGTTTCACGCAAAGAAATCTGCTGTGACATTAAGTGGTATATAAAAAAATCAGAGTTAGGTTACCAAAATTTGATGGAAGATGAGTCTTTAGGAAAATAAGCTGGTCGATACTCTTTCAGGGCTTTATTTTTTTAATAAAACATACAGAGATTGACAGAAAAAAAGATAAGGGATGCATTTCTAAAAATAGAAATGTGTATGAATCAAATGCCTGCACGTTCATTGTACTCGCAATTTTGCAAGTATCCTGTTGGAAAAATTCCAGTTTGTCAAAGCTTGTGGCTTTTTGGCCCAATATAGAACTAGCTGCCTACTGCCAATTGAGCGCAGAGTTATCCTACCCTTGGACGTGACATGCGCAGCAGACAGTTCCGGTTATAATGTGAGCACGAATTCATGTTTTCGATTCAGATTGCCAGTTGGTTTTCTGTGCCCTCATCCAACAAGTTCGAGATCAACTGGAGGTGATAATCTTTACGCAGATGGTTTCATTCCATACAACGGTTAGTGGTATTTTCCATTCTATGTATGCCTATATGCTAGGACTACCAATGGTAAATGTCTTTCTTGGACATAGATTTTTAGTTTCAAAATGTAGGGGGGTAGTTTTGACATGACAGTACTTCAGATGCGCACATGCACACACGAGCTCGCGCGCCCACGCACGCTCTCGCACGGGCACACACACGCACAGAGGTTACTGATTGGTTTTGTACTAATGTAATCAAAGCCTTTGTGGTTTAGAGGGAGAGGGGGGGGCAGGCACAAATATGTGATAAGATTTCCTTACATACCACTGGTCATGAAGGCCTGTTGACGCACAAGCTCACAAATTGTCAGATTTTTGCGTATGCAGCCCTTCTCTCTCCAACTCCCCCCCTCCACCCCCCATTTAGGTCGCCACATTCCGATTTCTGATATTGCCGTCATTATGTGATCTTTAACGTGCATATTTGATTTTCTGCATGTGTCGATATACACGTACTCACACACGCGTACATGAGTCACACACACGTACTCACACACACACACACACACACACTACTCGCCTACTCTGTCTCTTCTTCTGTCTCCGTGTCTCTCTAGACTAGTGGTCAGATTATTACGCTGGCAATTTTACGACCTGGGTTCGATTCCGGTCAACGAGATTTTTCTCCTGGTTAACATCAGTGCTGACTCTACTCTCCCCAAAAATCTTTCAGATGAGACTGTAAACCGAGGCTCTGTGTGCGAACGCACGCAGAACATTTTGCGCACACGTTAAATCCTGTTCCACTTTCCATAAGAGTAGGCCATCGTGTGCCGGTGGGAACAAGACATTTACAACACGGGGACTGGATGTAAAAAAGCACAAGAGTGTCTATTCCATTATCCTTGATATAAAAGAATAATCACACACACACACAAACGCGTGCGTGCGCACGCACACACACACACACACGCGCACACACACACACGCACGCACACACACGCACCGCACACACATACACACACGCACACACACACACATATACACACACATATACACGCACACACACACGACCACAACACACACACGCACACACACACACACACGCGCGCTTTCTACTCTTCCTTAAATTTCAGTAATTTTTTTTTTTAATTAGTTTCTTTTTTGTTATCAGAAACTTCCCAGCAACCTCGGAGCATCTCGCCACAAACTTCATGTTGTGATCCACATTGGTTTTTAGCTGGGCTGGGCCTGTGTTAGATAGAGGGTAGGGGATGGAGGAAGGAAATGTTTGCACAAAGCCTTCATAGAGCTTTGTTTCCATGGTCTTCAGACCAGGCATATGTCAGACTTTAAATTTCAGAATGGGGATATTCTGCTATCCCTGAAGTTTTCAGAATGGGGATATTCTGCTATCCCTTAAGTTTTCAGAATGGGGATATTCTGCTATCCCTGAAGTTTTCAGAATGGGGATATTCTGCTATCCCTGAAGTTTTCAGAATGGGGATATTCTGCTATCCCTGAAGTTTTCAGAATGGGGATATTCTGCTATCCATGAAGTTTTCAGAATGGGGATATTCTGCTATCCCTGGAGTTTTCAGAATGGGGATATTCTGCTATCCCTGAAGTTTTCAGAATGGGAATATTCTGCTATCCCTGAAGTTTTCAGAATGGGGATATTCTGCTATCCCTGAAGTTTTCAGAATGGGGATATTCTGCTATCCCCCGAAGTTCTCACTGCTGATGGGTCCCACCTGTGCAGATTTTGTCAGCGAAGTTCTTTGTCAGACGATGTCTTTGCCATTGAACTGAACTGACAGTTGCCTTTGAACGATCACTGGGCACCACAATAATTTCTGATTGCATCTCCGATCCTTGGTAAAAGATTGAATTAAATAGAATAGAATAGGACAGACTAAAATATATGAAATAAAATTAAAAAAAATTTTAAAATAAAATCTATAAAATAAAAATTTAAAAACGTTCTGCCAAACATGATAAAATAGGGAATAAAACCAAAAACTAGCATAGCAGTAGAAAATAAAATTTGTTTTAAAAAAATGGCCTAAAAAAAGAGTAAAATCAAATGTTCAAACTAGGGACAAAAAGTGCAAGAGATCTAAGGAGAGCAATCTCGGTGACATTGATGTCTTGGTGTTCAGTGACGCCACCTACAAAGGCATTTTGAGATATTGGTGATGAGGAAGAGTTACCTCATCTTTGGGACAGTTATGAGGAGTTGACTCATCTTAGGACAGTGGTTATGGGGAGGCTCACTTTGGACAGTGTTTGTGAGGGAGTGTGACTTCATCTTTGGGACAGTGATTGTGAGGGAGTGTGACTTCATCTTTGGGACAGTGTTGTGAGGGAGTGTGACTTCTTTTGGGACAGTGGTTATGAGGGAGTGTGACTTCATCTTTGGGACAGTGTGGATTGACATGTTAGGGAGTGTGACTTCATCTTTGGGACAGTGTTGTGAGGGAGTGTGACTTCATCTTTGGGACAGTGTTTGTGAGGGAGTGTGACTTCATCTTTGGGACAGTGATTGTGAGGGAGTGTGACTTTCTTTGGGACAGGTGTTGTGAGGGAGTTGACCTTCATCTTTGGGACAGTGGTTATGAGGAAGAGTTACCTCATCTTTGGCGCAGTTTATGTGGGAGTGTGACTCGGCCGTCCCCTCACATTTTCCAAACATTTCCTTCATTTTTTTTTCCTTCCCATCCTTTGTTCGACACTAGTTCTGGCCTGGTTAGTCATCATGTGGACCACATAGGAGTCATTGCTATAGCAACGGAGCTGTGCCATGTGGACCACATAGGAGTCATCGCTATAGCAACGGAGCGTGCATGTGGACCACATAGGAGTCATCGCTATAGCAACGGGGCTGTGCCATTGGTGGAAGCTGCACACTGAGTGGACATTTTTCTTCTGACGCTGGCTGTCATCTGGAGAATTCTCCCCATCAAGAGCCTTGCACTGTAAGTAATGATGAGAATAATTATGAAAAAAAATTTAAATATATATTGGAATTTATATAGCGCTTTATCTTGTAAAACAAATCAAAGCATTTCCATACAAGCTGTTATTATACATGCAACCAGTCACGGCTTTAACAAATACAAATTCTCTCTCTCTCTCTCTCTCTCTCTCTCTCTCTCTCTCTCTCTCCTCTCTCTCTCTCTCTCTCTCTCTCTCTTCTCTCTCTCTCTCTCTCTCTCTCTCTCTCTCTCTCTCTCTCTCTCCTCTCTCTCTCTCTCTCTCTCCTCCCTCCTCTCTCTCTTCTCTCTCTCTCTCTCTCTCTCTCTCTCTCTCTCTCTCTCTCTCTCTCTCTCTCCTCTCACACCACACACACACACCCACACACCACCACACACACACACATACACACACACTAAGATAAGGTGATGGGTATTTGGGCTGCTGAAGGCAGGGACAGATAGGAGATGGGTACATAAATAACTGTATAGCGACAGTTGATCTTTTTTTTTAAAATACAGGATTCAGGTTTCACCGTTATTCGTCTGACACATTTTTCTGTCCTGTCTTTTTCCTCTTTGTTAGTCCTGTGTCCATTAGTTCTACACATTACTGTTTATTCTGTTAATTTTGTTTATGCTCTTTTAAACAACGCAAAGGAGGAGAAAGGGAGGGGGGGGATTGGAATTTATATTCTGCCCCATTCTCTACTCTATTCATTATTTACTGACGGGGATCTTCGCCTGCTCTAAACTTCAGTTGGTTTTTTTCGGTGTGTTGTTACTGTCCATCACTGTTTTTAAAGTAACTGGGCTGTATGGCACACTTTGTAGATAATAATCCTTAATTCAGTCTCTTTAAAGTAACAAGGTCAGCTTTTGTCCAAGAAAACCAGCAGAATTTTCAGTGTTACTGATTGGGACTGCCTTGCTTTCAGGGGCCGTGGGACTGGAACCAAGGACCCCATGTGCAGTGGCCGCCATCATGAACTGGTGTCCTTTGTGGAAGAGTGGTAATGCTAGGGTTTAAGAAAGGTATGTTTTCTTTGTTGTAATTGGGCCGGGAAAGCTAAAGATAGAATGTGTATCTTTGGGTGAATGTGAGTTTTGTTTTCAAAGTGCTATTATTTCAAATATAAGCAAACGGGAGTGAATCTGGAATATGATACGTTTTTAAAAAGTACTTATGAAGGTATTTGTGTCCTCAAATTGACGAGACTAAATCATTTTAATTTGAACTAGTAAATCAAAATAAGAATGTGACACGTCTTTTTCATGTTAATCTGTTGTTTAAGGGATAAGATGAAATCGGGTTTAAGCTAACAGAGCTGTGAACATTTTCCCCTTTACTGACGACTTGAGGAAAAAGTAGTGGAGGAAAACAAGTGCGGGTAATCACTTACAACTTTCAATCATTTTAAAACGACTTATCAAAGATTCAATTTAAAAAAAAACAAATTAAAAGTAAATTATAGGGAATAGTGCTCACTGATGACTTCTTAACTTCTTTCAGGAGCTCCAGGACTGGAGTCGAATGCCAAAGACCAGACACGCCATCCGACACCAATGTCAGTTACCAGGACGTGACGAGGTAACATCAAATTTCATCTGTTCCTTTTCTGGCCCAGGCCAAAGCTTTGTCAGTTATTGATGTGAGCTAGGGGCCACGGTCTAGACTGACATGGTGTTGATTTTAAAATGGTGTATGGAGATTGTCTTCAGCCGTGACAAGCTCTAGCAAAGAATTCGGCACTCTACAGGAGAAAAATCCTCTGAAGTTGGAGTCGACTGCCTTTATGGTGAAGTACTCGTAAAGTCATACACGTAAACTCCTCATCCAGAATGTACTCCACAAGCGAGCATAACGAAAAATAGCCAACAAGGAACATAAAATAGCCCAAATAATCAGTATCACAGACCCAGGCAGCCATTTCCCACACCTACTTATCTTATTTCCCCTGTATAAAAACATGCAAAACACTCATGTACGCAAACACTCAGCTTGATTAACTCGGAGCTCTAGCCGACGAGTAATTTTTTTTAATACATTAATAATATAAAGATATCGTGAATACTGCTACTATACTGACGATTGTAAAGTGTGTAATAGTAACAATGATACTGACAATTGTGTGTGTATCAGTGAATAATATAGCTGACGATTGTAACTTGTTTCTGGCAGGAGGAGGACACCGACACCATCGAAGACTTCGCCGTCGCTGCAGAGAAGTTCGCCATTCGCTACAGAGGCGTCGCCGTAGAAGACTTTGCTGTCGCCGCAGACATCGCCGGCGCCGCGAACTTCGCCGCAGATGACATTGTGCCAAGGACATCGCCCAGCTGAGGACATATCCGCGCCGAGAACATCCCCAGCACATTGTGGTGCAAAACTCACAAGATTTTGTGGAGCTGGTTGGGGGAAAACTGTGACATCAAAGATGTCAGACATGTAGTAGTAGTAGTAGTAGAGTAGTAGTAGTAGTAGTAGTAGTAGTAGTAGTAGTTAGTAGTAGTATGCATTTTACGTCTTAATACGTAAAGTGATACAGGGAAAGAAACAAATGACCAGCACCACCACCACACACACACACACACACACACACACACACCACAAGTCACACACACAGTCACACACACACACACGTATACACCACCAGTCACACACACACATACACATACATCGCACACACCACACATCACCATCACCCACCCACACACACACAATCACACACACTCACCACCCACCCTCACACACACACCCTACACACACACTCACAAATCTCTCTCTCTCTCTCTCCACACACACACACACACACACACACACAACACACCACACAACAAACACACATCAGTCCTCATCTCATCTCTCCACAGTCTCTACCCACATCTCCCACACTCTCAGTCGCCACCTCACATCTCTCTCTCTCTCTCTCTCACCACGAACACACACACACACACACACACACACACACACACACACACACACACACACACACACACACACAAAGTTATAGTAGTGTAAGGTCGTTTCAATTTGTTGTCTTACATGTAAAATACCACACAAAAGGAAAGAAAAGACTGTGTTTATTTATTTTAGTTATTTTTTTTTTTTTTTTTTCGGGGATGATGGAATAAGCACTCTTTTTTTTCCTCAAGTCCCCGTGTGTAAACAGTTCTGTAAATCTTGTCATCTATTCCACCGGCACACAATGGCCTGCTCTTCCGAAAAGCGAACGGGTTTTAACGTGTGCGCAGATGTTGTTGTGTGTATGTGCTTTATAATTTTTATTTTATTTATTCATTCTTTTATATCAAGGATAATGGAATAAGCACTCATCCAGTCCCCGTATGTATGCAGTTTTGTAAATCTTGTCATCTGTTCCCATCGGCACAACACAATGGCCTACACTTATGAAAAGCGGACAGGATTTAACGTGTGTGCAAAAAGTTCTGCGCGCGTTTGCACACGGGTCTCGGTGTATAGTATCATCCAAGGACTTTAGGGGGGGGGTGGAGTCATCACTGATAGTCCAGGGTAAAACCCCTCGAACGGGAATCAAACTCGGTGGTCAATTGCGAGCGCATATTCTGACCACTAGGCTATCCCATCCCCATGTGTATGTGTCTGTGTGTTTGTGTGTGTTCGTGTTGTGTGTGTAGGATAGTGGCTAGCACTTGTCGTAATCTGACCCTGTGAGTATGCAGTTTTTTAATTTGACTTGTGTGTGAGAGTGTGTGTGTGTGTGTGTGACTGTGTGATGTGAGACTGTATGTGTTATGAGTGTGTATGTGAGTAGGGGGGGGGGGGGAGTTGAGTGGGATCAAAGGAGGGGACATGGGCGTTTTGGGGAAAAAAGATGTTAGCAGGAGGAGTTTAAAACACAAGTCAGGATCGGTGGGGATAGAAGGAAAGAGGGCGAGTGATGGTGATAGATTTTTCGTGACCTACATTTTCTGTTTTTGGCCATAATTTTAAAAATATCTTTTTTCTTTTTTTTTGTGGGGGGGGGGGGGTAAATCCTTTTTTAATGAATATATAGCCGGAGATTCCGTGTTGAATTCCTAGCCTTCCCGTTTCTTCCTAGTTTGACAGGAAAATTGAATTATATGTTTAAAAAACCATCAATGTTAACCAGAGGAAAAATTCCCTCGACCAGAATCGAACCCGGGATAGGACCAACAAAGCCTTAGCCGTTGAGAGGACCGGTAATATTGTAAATTTCGAATAGAGCTCCACATCCTTGCGTTTACAGCTAAGTACCATCAGTTCTATCTGCTGCTGTGTCCACATGCTTTGCAACACTGACCAGTCAACTGACTGGTAACCCTTCCCCTTTTTGCATGCTTCCCCTTTTCATGCTTCTTCCCTTCTTGCTTGCTTCTCCTTTTTGCATCTTGCTTCCCCTTTTGCATGCTGCTTCCCTTTTACACACTTCCCCTTTTTTGCATGCTACCTGTTCATACTAATCCTAACCTGTACACTAACCCTGGCCCGTCATGTGGACACAAAAGGCAGGTAGATGACATGTTACTAGCTGACACAATGGCGAATTTTTTCTTCTTGGGGGTTGTAGGTGGTGGTAGATTTAAGGGAAAGAGGTGCCAGGAGTGGGGGTGGGGGTGGGGTGTAGTAGGCAGTTAGGGCTGTAGGACTGGGGGAGGAGGTATGACTGTGTGTGTGTGCGTGTGTGTGTGTGTGTGTGTGTGTGTGTGTGTGTGGTGTGTGTGTGTGTGTGTGTGTGTGTTGAAGATTACATATATGTAATGTAATGTATGCATGTATGTAATGTAATGTATCAGTGTATGCATGTATATATGTATGTATTATGTGATGTATGTAATGTATGTATGTAATGTATGTATGTATGTATGTATGCATGGTTTTCTTTAATTAATAAAAGAAAGAATAAAATGATTAAGGAGAAAAATATGGGCTGTTTAAATGTGTGGACAGTGTTTGGGGAAAGGGGTTATCATTATTATTTTTAAAATACACAATAAATGTGAAAGGAACAACAAAAAGTGTCCTGTGATTGCCATGTTGGTGGCAGACCTGTGTATTGATCTTCTGCTTGAAGATTGATGGCAGATTTTACACCAAAACACCTTCCGAAAAAATGTAGGTGTAAGAGTACTGGTTTATGATTTTAAGCAGAGCAGTGGGTAAATAGTGACTGTTTATTTTTTTTTATATATATTTGGTGATGAGATCAAAATTAAAGCAAATTGGCAAGAACAATGTAATAGTTTCTAGAATGTTGTAAAAAGTAAGATGTTTTTTTCCTTAAAAATCACATCAAATGTCAAAAGAAAAAGAAAACTTGTGCTGTGATTGGCATTAATATTCTGTGAATTGACTTTAGATATGTTGGTGGCAGATCTGTGTATTGATCTTCTGCTGGAAGATTGATTGCAGATTTTTCATCAACACATCTTCTGGCCATATGTCTTACGGTAAAAGGTGCCTGTGAGGGTTTTATTTTATTTTTAAAAATGGAATCAAATGAAGATAGTGAAGAAAACTATAGGTTGCATAATGGTGTAGACAGTGTGGGGAGGTCGTTTTTATCTTATTAAAATAATCACCTTAAATGTCAAATGAATAACAAAGATCATCATATGATTGCCATTTTGGTTGCAGATCTGTGTATTGATCTTCTGCTTGAAGATTGATGGCAGATTTTACACCAACACAACTTAATGAAATAATATGTGAAAGAGTAATAGTGTATGATTTTAAGTATAGCAGTGGCTAAAGTGTAACTGGCTTTTTTGCTTTTTGGTGGTTTTTCTTTTTAGTAATGAGATAAAAACGAATGTAAACGGGTAAGATAAAAACAATAGTTTATACAATGTTGTGTAAAGTTTAGATCTTTATGATGTAAAAAGTAAGAAGATTTTTTTTTTTAGCTTTCCTAAAAAAGCACATCTGTGACGCTCCACCACATAATGAGACGGAGTGCACATGAAGTCAATTTTTAGTTATTGACATGTTATTAATGTCCAATAAAGTGGCTATCAAATATAAAAAACAGATTGAAAATCAGACAATTCTGTGCAACATTATTACAAATTGAAATGATAGACTGCAGGATGTGACAAAATGAGAAACGGGCAAGTTTATTTTAGTAACAGGTTGTCAGAATGAGTGCTTTGGTATTTTCAAAACACATTTAAAAGCAAGAGGAATAAAAATTATGCCTTGATATTTCATTATAAGATAAATAAACAGATGTAGTTTAATAATCAATCAAAATCTCAAAATTGACAGCTTGACCCCCACCTGCCTTTAAAGGCTCCTAGCGCAAAATTGGGTAATGTGCTAAGCGACTCATTTCGTGGTGGAGCGCCACACACACACACATATATATATATATATATATATATATATATATATATATATATATATATAATATATATATATATATATATATATATATATACACACACACACAGCATAATGCAAGCTCCTAACATTAGCACACACCCATCACAGTATAAAGTGCACCCATAAGTCAGCAATATCTTAGCCAGTTATAAGCTCGCCCAAGTAAATCGCAAACATTCCTGTGCACACCAGAATGCACACAGCTCGCACAGCCCATCCCCCCCTACACACACAACAGAAAACATCTGCACACCCAAGTAAAATCACAAACATTCCTGTGCGCGCCAGAATGCACACAGCTGGCACAGCCTCTCCCCCCCCCCCTACACACACACAACAGAAAACATCTGCACACGCATTTTTATGACATAATGTTATAATTTTGATAGAGATACATCAATTTAATTAGTACTCTATTCTATTATGATAGACATTACATTTTGAACATGCAACTTCTTCCCAAGTGCTGTCTCTACTCTCCCCAAAAGTCCTTCTGGTGAGACTATAAACCATCGAGTTCTGTGTCTGTTATATAATGTATTTAGATGTGTTGTTCTGTGTTATGTCATGTGTATGTTGATTTGTTATATAATAAATGTACTTTAATGTGTTGTGTGTGTTATATATTGAGATGTGTTAGTCTGTGTCGTGTTATATAATGTATTTAGGTGTGTTCTGTGTTTGTTATATAATGTGTTTAGATGTGTGTGTTCCGTGTCTGTTATATAATGTGTTTAGATTTGTTGTTCTGTGTCTGTTATATAATGTATTTAGATGTGTGTTGTTCTGTGTCTGTTATATAATATGTTTAGATTTGTTGTTCTGTATCTGTTATATAATGTATTTAGATGTGTTGTTCTGCCTGTTATATAATGTATTCAGATGTGTTGTTCTGCCTGTTATATAATGTATTTAGATGTGTTGTTCTGTGTCTGTTATATAATGTATTTAGATGTGTTGTTCTGTGTTTGTTATATAATGTATTTAGATGTGTTGTTCCATGTTTGTTATATGATGTATTTAGATGTGTTTTTCTGTGTCTGTTATATGCTTGGATGTGTTATTGTGTGTCTGTTATACTGTATTTAGATATCCTGTTGTTTTGTTATATAATGTATTTAGGTGTGTTGTTATGTGTCTGTCATATGATGTATTTATGTGCATTTTCAGTGTGTATTTAGATGTGTTGTTGTGTCTGTTGTATTGCATTTAGATGTGTTGTTGTGTCTGTTATATAATGTATTTAGGTGTGTTCTTCTGTGTCTGTTATATAATGTATTTAGGTGTGTGTTACTGTGTCTGTTATACAATGTATTTAGGCGTGTTCTGTGTCTGTTATATAATTTTTAGGTGTGTTGTTATGTGTCTATTATATAATGTACTTAGGTGTGTGTTCCGTTTCTGTTATATATTTAGATGTGTTGTTCCATGTCTGTTATGTAATGTATTTAGGTGTGTTGTTCCATGTCTGTTATGTAATGTATTTAGGTGTGTTGTTCTGTGTTATATGTATTTATATGTGTTGTTCTGTGTCTGTTATATAATGTGTTTATATGTGTTGTTCTGTGTCTGTTATATAATGTGTTTATATGTGTTGTTCTGTGTCTGTTATATAATGTGTTTATATGTGTTGTTCTGTGTCTGTTATATAATGTGTTTAGATGTGTTGTTCTGTGTCTGTTATATAATGTGTTTAGATGTGTTGTTCTGTGTCTGTTATATAATGTGTTTAGATGTGTTGTTCTGTGTCTGTTATATAATGTGTTTAGATGTGTTCTGTGTTATGTGTTATTCTGTTTGTTATATGTATTTAAATGTGTTTTATCCTGTGTTTGTTATATGATGTATTTAGATGTGTGTTATTCTGTGTTTGCTATATGATGTATCTAGATGCGTTATTCAGTGTCTGTCATATGTGTGGATATATTATTGTCTGTTACATAATGTATTTAGGTGTGTTGCTCCGTGTGTGTTATATAATGTCTTTATATGTGTATTATTTTGTGTTGTTATATGTATTAAGATGTGTGTTATTCTGTGTTTGTTATATGATGTATTTCTATGTGTGTTATTTTGTGTTTGTTATATTATTTAAATGTGTGTTATTCTGTGTTATATGTATTAAGATGCGTTATTCTGTGTTTCTTATATGATGTATTTATATGTGTTATTCAGTGTGTTATATGCTTGGATGTGTTATTGTGCGTGTGTTATATAATATATTTAGATGTGTTTTTATGTGTTCGTTATACAATGTATTTAGGTGTGTTGCTCCATGTCTGTTATGTATTTAGGTGTGTTATTTGTGTCTGTTATATATGTTATTCTGTGTTATATAATACAATGTGATAAGTATTCTATGTTTTTATATATGTATTATTTAATATATTTATGCATATTATTCAGGTTATATGTATTTATTTGTATCACATTTAGTGTTTTATAATGTATATATGTTATGTTTTCATGTTATGCGTTTATAAATGTTAGATCATGTATGTGTATGCTATTTAGTGTTATATGTATTTATGTTATTAATGTTATATGTATTTTTCTGTGTTTAGCATTATATGTATTCATATATGTGTTTAGTGTTCTATGTAGTTATATGTTATTACATAATGTATTTATGGTTATTTAATGTTATCGGTATTCATATGTATGTTAGTGTTTATAATGTATTTACACGTTGTCAGTTTTAGCGTATATTTAGATTTGTTTTTGCTACATACTGCATTTCAGTGTTATTCCATGCATGTTGGTGTCCATTATATAATGTATTTAGATTTGTTATTCTGGGTCATATGTAATGCATGTAGATGTTATTCAGTGTTTGTAGGTGTCTATGTATTTAGATGTGCCATGCATAATGTATGTTATTCAGTGTAGGTGTTCATTTTATAACATATTTAGATGTGTTAATCATTGCCGGTTATATAATGTATTTAGATGTATTATATGTATCTATATGTGTTATTCAGTGTTACATAATGTAGATTATACAGTGCTGGTTATATAATGTATTTAGATGTTATTCAGTGTTGGTTGTGTAATGTATTTCGATGTGTTATTTAGTGTTGTATAATGTATTTAGATGCGTTATATAATGTATTTAGATGCGTTATTCAGCGTGTTATATAATGTATTTAGATGTTATTAGTGTTGGTTGTATTACGTATTTAGACACGTTATTCAGTGTTGGTTATATTACGTATTTAGATTATTATTAATGTTACGCATTTAGATGTATTATTCAGTGTCAGTTGTATATTTAGATGTATTATTAATATGTATTTAGATGTGTTGTTCAGTGTCGGTTGTATTATTTAGATTTATTTTTTGTTATATAATTGTTTAGAAGCGTTATTTAGTGTCTGTTATGTATTTAGATGCGTTATTTAGTATCCGTTATATGTTATTTACTCTGTACATGTCCATTAAAAAATGCCTTTTGTTTTTATGCCTATCTAATAGATATACAGCACATGTCCTTCCAAGTCTCTCTTTCTTTGGTATCTGTAACATTATCAGAGGTTTGTATTTTCAGTGTCTTTATATCCTAAATCGTGTGACAATGTATTTGATAGGTCCATTTTAAATCTCTGTTTTCAGATGTGGTGTCTAGATATGTAGTTGTATTTTAGATGCCTTTGTCTTGTTTGTATTTTAATACATATATTGGCATCTGTATTTGGAAGTGCTTTTGAAAGACTCCTTCAGATGCATTGGAAATGTCTGTTTTAGATGCATTTTTAATCTTGTGTTGAGTGTCGTTAAGTCTATAATTTGATGTGGGTATCCTGTATGCATCTTAGAAGTCTGTATCAAAACACCTTTATGTAGCAACTGGAATTTCAGAGGTTTTGTGAGATACCATGTCTGTAATTACACGATTAGATGTTTTTGACGTAAAGATCTGCATTCCACTCGATGAATGTTTTTGTTGAAAAATCTGCGTTTAGATGTATTTGAAATGATAATAATCAAATCAGTATTTTTGGATATGTTTATACTTAATTTTTTTAAAATCTGTATCTTTATGTACGTGTCGGATCTTTGTATTTTAGAAACCTGTATTCAGATGTCTGTATTATGAATATCTGTAATCAGATGTTCCTACTTTTGGGGCCTACGCTTTAATGAATAATGGCATGAATACTGGTGTACTTTTAAACATCCAGTCCCTGTGTAAATTTTGTCCTCTGTTCCCAGTGGGAACAGCCCAAATTTTACGCAGAGAAATCTGCCACGACTACAGGTAGTGGGCAATAAAATAACAAAAAGACAATAATTTTTTTAAAATATCACAAAACATACACTGCCACACCACTCTGGGGGGCAGGGCAGGGCAGGGCAGGGCAGGGCAGGGCAGGGCAGGGCAGTCTAGGGTTAACTGCAGTGTTCAGACTGTGATCTGACTGCAGGTTACAGCCACCACTGAGAGCAGACAGACCAACGCCTGTTCCTGGGGATTTTCCCTCTGGATTTAACTTCAGTGCTGACTCCATTCCCCAATAGCCTTTTGCATGAGCCTATACACCAAAGTCTTGTGTCCAAACACATGCAGAGCATGTTGCACCCACATCAAAACCTGTTCCATATTTTGGAAGAGTACCCTATTGTGTGCTGGTATAAACAGTTGACACAATGTAAAAACAGACAGCACACTGGTATATTTCACTGGCATCATATTTCACACTGGTATCATACTTCGACATATCCCTGAAGTTGGAATGCAGCTAACTTACTGGAGGGCGAATACTTGAAGATACAAAATCTCACCACTGGAGCTCTGAGCATTGGGGGAAAAAAACACACCAAAAAACCCACTTTGCCAATTCTCCACTTTAGAAATACAGACATCTGGATACAAGCACTTGAAGAATAGCAGTAGAATGCAGTTGGTTGTGATGGATTGGTATTACTGTCACTCTTGATTCTGATGTGGCAAATCCACATTCAGGACTTACTGATTCTCTCCTCCTCTCTCTCTCTCACACACACACATACACACACCACACCACACACACTCAGAAAAACTCAAAAACGCGTGTCATGTGTGTGCATGAACCCCCTGTACAGAAACTGAAAAACAAAGTTGTCCACTGATTTTTTATTGAGTACATCAAGTGAAGGCAAAGGGGGTGTGTGTGGTTGTGGTTATAATGGATATTTTAATTTTTTTTTATTTCAACAGTAAGGGTGGAGGATGGATGTGTAAACAACATTACAGTACACCACACTACTACACTACACTACACTACACACAGCATAACACTGCTCAACATCAGTCCATTTCAGAAAATGTATGTGTGCACAATGTGAAGATAAGTTTTTGTGGCCGGTGTCTGCCAATGCCTGGGTCTCTTCCATTATGGACACTGCCTGCACACAGAATGATAAGAGACACACGTCAGTCACTGAACTATCGCAGCACTAATGTCACACTGAACTATCACAACATTAAACTTTCACAACACTGAACTATCACAACATTAAACTGACAACACTGAACTATCACAACACTTATGTCACACTTAACTATCACAACACTGAACTGTCACATACCACAGTCATACTAATTCTATGCCATTTTGCCAGTGAAACGTTTACTTTGTTTTTTCCGCAAAAAAAAAAAAAATCTTCCCTACAGACGGTGATGTTGAATGATAGTTTGATGTGACCTACCTATATGCACACACTATTCATGGAGTAATATGTCTACTTCTGTCTAAAATGTTTTTCAGAGTGTGCGACCTTACAAAAATGTGGAATGGAATTCTTGCTTTCCTTGCAGAGCACACAGTTAGCAGCAACTTCAACTGTGATAAATGTGGTGGGCTTTTCCATCTCTCTCTCTCCCCTTCTTTACAACAAATGGCAACAGCCGGTGTACCTACAAAAGCAACATGATTTTTTGTTAAACACAATGCTACGAACACTGAAGACATGGATTGGCCAGGTCAGTTTTTTCCTTGTACAATTTCAATATGACAGGGGAGAAGAAAAAAATGTGGAGAGAGATGTTTTGAATTTATGAAATAAATCTGCAAATAAGAACAAAAAAGAAATTTTTTTTTTTTAAAAAAGTGTGTTTTTTTGTGTGTGATTGATCTGTTGTTGTTGT
>CM060345.1:7074072-7076672 GCA_030674155.1 Stramonita haemastoma | reverse complement strand
AGGTCTGGCGTCCTAAAACCCCCAAAAAAACTAAGGGCGGGAAGTAAACCTGCGGCAGAGTGTTTTTTTGATATTTCAAAACAAAAATAAGGGAAAAACAATTAAGAAAAATATCAAAATAAGTAAACAATAAATAAACACATTTAAATATTTAAAATTGCTCTAATTTTTTTCTTTTTTTTGTTTTTTTTAGCTTCGCTGGTAGATAATCGAAAATAAATCTGCAAGTAACACCAAAGTTTCCCTTGGTAACCACGAAACAATAGGCTCCCCCATAGTAAGGCGTTATGCCCCCTAAAACAACCCTTTAAATTAACCATGGGGGTTTTGAAACAAAGCTTGGGGGGGGTCCAGACAAACGCGTTCATTTAGTAAGTTGGATCAGGGTTGAGCGGCATGGAGGCTTGCGGAATCATGAAGGTCAACAACGAAAGCCCGGGAAAAAGAAGGCGGAATGACCGGCAAGAGGGGAAAATCGCCGCGAGAGACGAAGTTCGGCCCCTAGGGGAAAAAATTCCCCCTTCCCGTGGCGGAGAAGAGATGAAGGCGGAGGTAGATCCTGACCCAAAACCCTTTCGGGTGGTGGAGGGGGGGGAGAAGGGGGGGGGAGGGCGAATTTGGAACAGGAGGGGGAAAAGCGGGGACACCCGGCGCCGTACCGGGGGGGGGGTTTGTCTTGGGCCCGGCTCGGAAAAAGCCTCCCCGGCCCGACCCCCTCAAACCCCCTGAGGTAAGGACGGTTGGGGTAAAAGATTATAAATAGTAGGGTTGGGTGTTTTTTTTTTGAGTCTGTGCCGCCGGTGTGTGTTGTGTGTGTGTTTGTTTGTTAATGGCCTGCGTTACATGGTATGTGTGTGTGTGGTGTTTCCCTGGGTGAGGTGTGAGTGAGTGGTGTGCATGGTTGTTTTTTGTTTTTTTTTTGTTTTGTGTGTGTGTGTGGTGTGTGTGTGGTGTGGTGTTTATTTATTTATTTTTTTTTTTTTATTCTTTTATATCGGGTAAATGGGTAACAATCATGGCTTTGTGTGTGTGTGTGTGTGGTTTTGTGGTGTGTGTGTGTGTGGTTTTTGGGTGTCGCGCACGCGCGTGTGTGGTGGTTTTTGTGGTGTGGGGTGTGCTGAGTGAGGAGTAATTTTTTGTGTGGGGTGTGTGTTGTGGTGTGTTGGTGTGTGTGTGGTTGTTGTTGTGTGTACAGTGTGTGTGTGTTGTGTGTGGGTGGTGGGGTTTCCGTTTGTGTGTGTGGTGTGTGTGTGGTCCTGGTGTGTGCGTGTGTGTGTGGTGTTTTTTGTGTGTGGGTTTAACGTGTGTGTTTTGTGTTTGTTTTGGTGGGGTTGTGTGGTGTGGTGGGTGTGGTGGGTGAAAAATTTAAGTTTCAGTCTTCCCCCTTTCCCCACAAATTTTTTTTTCCCCCTTTTAAATACAACGCATGCTCACTCACACATAAAATTTTCATCTTAGTCAAAGTCTGACTTAGAAATATCTACAAGCACCTAAATATTAGAGTAAAGTACATTATAAATGAACATACTGAAAGTACTTTTCTCGGCTTGTTACAGTAACACTTGCTTTAAATTTTAAGCTCATGGTATTTATCAGATTCTTTTAACCTTTTGTAGCATACAATCTGTTAGCATGTGTCTACCATTCATGGATTGCAAAATCTTGGTTATTCTGTGTTCATTTCAGACTGAACCATTTTTGGCAGTGGGTACTTTTGTCCAAAGATCTCAGCAGACTCCAGGTTCAAGTCCCAGAACTGTCAACAGTGCTACAGGTGAGAAAATTGATAAAGCAAAATATTAGTGGATCGGTAGTCTAGAGGTAACACGCCTGTCTAGAAAGCGAAAAGTCCGGGTCGAAGTGTGCGGTGGTTCAAATCCCATTTTGGTCCAAAACTTTTCCCCCATCTTTTAGGCCATGAGTGGTGGTCTGGGTGGAAGTCTTTCGGATGAGACGATAAACCGAGGTCCTGTGTGTTATACATAATTTTTTAGCGCATGTACTAAATGAACCCACGGCAACAAGAGGTCTCTGGCAAAATTCTGTAGAAAAAAGCCACTCTGATAGGAAAAGTAATAGTTGCAGACAGGAAAAAGAAAAAAAAAATGGGAAGGCGCTGCACTTGTGGCAATGCACTGTCCCTGGGCAATGTAGCCTGAATTTCACGTAGAGAAATCTGCTGTGACATGATAAAGTGGTAAAAATAAATAAATACATAAATTAAAAAATTCAGAGGGAAAAAGACAAAAACATTCTGCAGAAATTTTGTTCAGCTGTTTTCTCCAGCCAGTGTTTATTTATTTATTTATTTTATTTATTTTATTTATTTATTTTATTTTATCTATTTTATTTTTTATTCATTTTATTTATTCTTTTATATCTAGGGTAATGGGATAAGCACTCACATGCTTTTTTTTTTTAATCCAGTCCCCGTGTGTATGCAGTTGTGTAAATATTTTCATCTGTTCCCACCGGCACACGATGGCCTACTCTTACGAAAAGCGGAACAGGATTTAACATGTGCGCAAGATGTTCTGCGGGCGTTGGCACACAGGGCCTCAGTTTAAAGTCTCATCCGAAAGGACTTTTGGGGAGAGTGG
>CM060345.1:7064072-7069072 GCA_030674155.1 Stramonita haemastoma | reverse complement strand
GTCTCTATCCTACCCCCCCCCCCAAAAAAAAAAAAACCCAACAAAACCCCGCTTTCCTTTCTCACAGAAACCAGTGTGTACACCCCGAGCCACAGCTGATGCGTACAGAACCGTCAACACACACAAATAAATAAATAATTAAATAAATAGATAAATAGAACAATATCATTTGTGAATGTGTCTCTATCTAAAAAAACCAACAAAAACCCGCTTTCCTCTCTCACAGAAACCAGAGTGTACACCCCGAGCCACAGCTGATCGTTACAGAACTGTCGACGCACATAAATAAATAAATAAATAAATAAATAAATAGATAGATAAATAGAACAATATCATTTGTGAATGTGTCTATCTAAAAAAAACAACAAAAAACCCGGCTTTCCTTTCTCACAGAAACCAGAGTGTACACCCCGATCCGTACAGAACCGTCGACACACACAAACAAATAAATAAATAAATAGATAAATATAACAATATGTTGTTTGTGAATGTGTCTCTATCAAAAAAACCCCAACAAAACCCCGGCTTTCCTTTCTCACAGAAACCAGAGTGTACACCCCGAGCCACAGCCGAACGTTACAGAACCGTCGACGCATCATCGCCCAGTTGAAATCGGGCGACCTTCACCTTGCCGACCATCTGGATGTTCTGGCAGAGGGGTCAGAGTCCGTGCATCGTGTCTCGGCCGCCTCAAGTCTGGAGGACCTCGCTGCAGCGGGTGGGGGGGAGGAGGAAGGGGAGGAGGGGGAGGGGGAGATGTTTCCTGGAAACTGTGCTGCCATGGAGGAAGGGGAGATAATGGAAAAAGAGTGAGTTTGGTTGTTTGGGGGTGTGTGTAGGGTGTGTGTGTGTGGGGGGGGGGGGGGGGGAGGGGGTTGTGTGAGTGTTTTTTTTCTGTTTATTTTTATTTGTTAGTGTTGTTGTTGTTTTTTTGTTTTTTGTTAGTATTGTTGTTTCTTGTTATTATTATTATCATTGTTGTCATTGTCGTTATAACTATTCTGTTCGTCATTGTTATTGTCATCGTTATTATTAATGTTTATTATCATCACCATCATTCTTCTTCTTCTTCTTCTTCTTCTTCTTCTTCTTCTTTGCATCATCATCGTCATCATCATCATCATCATCATCATCATCATTCTTATTGTTGTTATGACCATTGGGCCAAAGGGCCTTGGTTTATAGTTAGTTATGATGATGGTCGTTGTTGTTGTTGTTGCTATCATGTTGTTGCTGCTGCTATGAATGCTTGTACTGTTGCTGTTGTTGTTATTGTTGTCATAACCATTATTATAGGGTTGTGGTTTTTACATCATTCATTTGCATTGTCTTGAATCTTAAGTTGAAGGAAAAGCATAGCAAACTGTGTCCACTAAGTATTTGCCATTGTGTCATACTACCACTACTACTACTACTACTACTACTACTACTACTACTACTACTACTACTACTACTACTTTTACTACTAATACTACTACTAATACGACTACTAATAATACATGGAATTTATAGATTCATATATGTATATATATTATGACAGTGTGTTGTGAGGTAGGAAGATGAACACACATAATGTAGGTTAAGTAAGTATTTATCTATTTTCTTTCTTTCTTTCTTTTTTCTTTTATATCGAGGATAATGGAATAAGCACTCATGTGCTGTTTACATCCAGTCCCTGTGTGCATGCAGTTTTGTAAAATCTTGTCATCTGTTCCACCGGCACACAATGGCCTACTCTTTCAAAAAGCGGAACAGGATTTAACGTGTGCGCGAGATGTTCTTGCGTGTGTTCACACACAGGGCCTTGGTTTATAGTCTCATCTGAAGGACTTAACACGAGCATTACAAAACACAAGCAGTCCTGAGAATGTTTAATAAAATACTGTGTAAAAGCTCTAGCTCCACACACTACTAAAGATCTTTAAAAAAAAAAAAAGAAGAAGAGAAGAAAAAAGAAAAAAAAAAACCCCATACCCTTCCAACCCAAAAAGCTAAACAAAAAGGGGCATTCAGTCAAAGGGAAACTACTTGTACTGTAAGAAACCATTTGTGAAGTTACCTCCCTTTAAGTATCAATTGACCGCAGTAGAGTGTTTTTTTTTAAAGATTTGAATATAATTATTTTTGATAATGCAGTTTTTTTGTGTTTTGTTTTTTAAAAGGATGACAGTGCTAAAGAAGTTCAATAATTTTTCCAGTGAATATGAAAACTTTTTTTTTTTTTTACATCATAACTGGTTCTTAAGGCTGGAAAAACATGACTGCGTGTTGTTTGGGCCCAAAACTCTTCCCCCATCCGTTAGAGCATGAGTCGTGGTCTGGGTGCCAGTCTTTCGGATGAGACTATAAACCGAGGACCCGTGTGTTACACATCATTATTTGGCGCTTGTAAAAGAACCCACGGCAACAAGGGGGTTGTCACTGGCAAAATTCTGTAGAAAAAAAGTGACTCTGATAGGGAAACACAGTTGCAAATGGGAAAAAGAAAAAAAAATAATGGGTAGGTGCTGCACTTGTGGCAATCCGCTTTCCTCGGGGAGAGCAGCCTGAATTTTACACTGAGAAATCTGCTGTGACATAAAGTGGTATTTAAAAAAAAGAAAAAAGCTGTTAGATTCAAGATTCAAGATCTAATTTGCCTTTGACCCCTCTTGGGGCATGGAAGATCTCAGTAAACAAAATTAACTGTAACATATATAACTTGCCTTAACAAAATATGTTTATGGAAGATCTCAGTGAACAAAATTATCTGTAACATATATAACTTGCCTTAACAAAATATGTTTACAACACTGAATTTGACAGAAATAGAAATATAGTCAAGCTTTTCACCAATGTCGTGCAAATTTACTCTTCAACTAGAAATTTGCTAAGTTTTGTTAATGTCTTTTTGTCAAAGAGAACAAATGACAAAAGGTATACATGGATCTTGGATACAAATATTCATGAGGCAGGACATTCTTCTGAAGCTTAAAAAACTTTGAACATTCCGTTATCAAGGGAAACTCATCTTCAAGCATTTTATACCTTGTCAATTTAGCAAGTGAGTGTCCACAAATGGGTTAAAAATATTTATATGGTATGGGGATGGGATAGCTCAGTGGTCAGAGCGCTCGCTTTCCCCCAGCCAATGTTAAGCAGCGTCGAGCATGGTTACCTGTTGGATGGGTGACCGTTTGCACGCCTTGGCTACAGTACATTCTACCCCAGTTCACCCAGCTGTCAATGGGTACCTGCCCTCTTTAGGGTCAGGGAAGGTAAAGCAGCGAGGGAGAGGAGATGGGCGCCACCCTCAATATGCTGGCCCCTAGAAAAGCTGAGGTCTCTGATGCCTCGTTCCCCTACGACCACACAGGTTATGGGACACCTTTACCTTTTTTTTTTTTTTTACCATTATATGATATTGTGTTGTATTACATTGTGTTGTTTTGTATTGTGTTGTTTTGTATTGTATAGTATTGTATTGTATTGTATTGTATTGTATTGTATTGAGTTCATGCTTTTTTCAGGGAGGAGAAAACACCTGGGAACCTGCAGCTTCAGAGCATCTGTGCAGCACCACAACCAGGTAAAGACTGCTATTATAATATCTGTCTGTTTATATATATATGTATATGATGCATGCTATATCCAAGTGGTTAAGACCGTTCAACTTCAATCCCATGGATCCATGAAGTCAGAGTTCCAATTTTGGCAGTGTCTGGTGAAATTACGGATTATGGAGGGACGGTGGCAGGATGGTTAAGACGTTCACCTGCCAATATGTAAACCGTGAGTTTCTGGGTTCGTACCCAGCCTCGCCCTTTCTTCCAAGTTTGACGAAAAAATCGAACTGAATGTCAAAGTCATTCGGATGAGACTCGAAACCGAGGCCCCGTGTGCGAATGCACGCAGAACATCTTGCGCACACGTTAAAACCCCGTTCCGGCTTTCGGAAGAGTAGGCCATCGTGTGCCGGTAGGAGTGGATGACAAAATTATAACAAACCAGCATGCACACAGGTGTTGTGTTCAGACACCATCCCTGAGGAAAAATCGGGGAGTTGGAGTCCCAGAGCGGCTCGGGGAAGTAGGTACATGGCAACGTTCTGGTGGCTCCTGCGACGGTACTGGAACCATTCGTATCAGTCATTGCCTTTCCAATGAATCATTCCAGTGCCATGGAGAGGGGGGATCTGCTGCATGGGTAACAGCTTGCCCTCCATAGATACTTGCCCAGGCTTTGCGCTCTAAAGACTAGAGCGCAACTCCATAGTCTTCCGAGACTGATGGGTGCCTACTACTACTGGTGAAATTAAGGGTGGGGATTTTTTTGTTTTTTTTTTACATTCTCCCAGGTCAACTTCAAGTGCAGACCTGCCACTGCCTTTTATTCCCTTCATGTGTATAATTTACGCATTCAGAAGATCAAATATACACAGTTAAGCATCTCATAATTCATGTTGGCCTTCAGTGGGTTACGGAAACATGAACATACCCAGTATACATCCCCGAAGTTGGAAGGTTGCTACCTTCATGTTGTCAATGGGTACTTGCCCTCTTTAGGGTCAGGGAAGGTAAAGCAGCGAGGGAGAGGAGATGGGCGCCTCCCTCAACATGCTGACCCCTGGAGAAGCTGAGGTCTCTGATGCCTCGCTTCCCTATGACCACACAGGTTATGGGATGTCTCCACCTTTACACTCTGTCTGTCTGTCTGTCTGTCTGTCTGTCTGTCTGTCTATGGTGTATGTGTATGTATGTATGTATGTATGTATGTATGTATGTATGTATGTATGTATGTATGTATGTATGTATGTATGTATGTATGTATGTATGTATGTATGTATGTATGTATGTATGTATGTATGTATATATATATATATATATATATATATATGTGTATGTATGTGTGTGTGTGTGTGTGTGTGTGTGTGTGTGTGTGTGTGTGTGTGTGTGTGTGTGTGTACTTGAGACAGACAGACAGACAGACAGACAGACAGAGTTTCTAACATACTAACACGA
>CM060345.1:7030176-7063972 GCA_030674155.1 Stramonita haemastoma | reverse complement strand
GGACTGATGGTGCCATCTTTTCTTTTCTGTGGTAAGTACTGTCTGTACATTTGGGGGGGGGGGGGGAAACGGGGTAGGGATATGGGTGGGGTATACATAGTATCTATATATTTATTTTTTTGTGTTACAGAGTTGGTGTTCCCAAATGGCTGAGGACTGATAGTGCCATTTTTTCTGTGGTAAGTACTCAATCTGTACTTTTTTTTGGGGGGGGGGGAAGTGGAGGGGGTATAGATAGTATCAATATTTCAAATTCAAATTTAAATATTTTTATTATCTCACGCACAGAGAAGTTTATGCTGGTTACAAGCCATACATAAAACAGGAAATAGTAAAAATATTTATCACAGAGGAACGACACAGTACAGTATACAACCATTACCTGGTACACATTACAAGACAATTCTTATACCAATACCAGTACCAGCACTTCAGTTAAGAGGAATTCATGTGGTCACAAGCCAAATACTCACAAAAATGATAAACAGAAACACTTCTCACAGAAAGTAATAATATTCAATCTTTAAAAACATATACACAGCTGCTGCTCATTATAGCAGAAACTGAAAGCACTTCAGCTTGCTAAAGGGAAGGGGTGCACTAATTCTAGCACTGGGCCCTGCACCTGGGACTGAGTTCTGCTGGATTTGTGTGTTGATTGACTGATGGTGCCATCTTTTACAGTGGTAAGTACTCAGTCTCTACATTAGGAGGTGATGGGGGGGGGTAGATAATATTTATATTCTTTTTTGTGCCTTACAGAGGTGGTGTGTTACAAGGATTAGGGGGGGGGGAGTGGGGCAGGGGGGAGGAGGGGGGGAGGGTTGGGTATAAATAGTATCTATATCTGTTCCTTTTTGTGCATTACAGACTTGGTGTTCCCAGAAGGCTGAGGACTGATGGTGCCATCTTTTTTTTTCTGTGGTAAGTACTCGGTCTGTATATTTTGGGGTGGGAGGAGGTGGGAGAAAGGAGGGGATGGGAGGGGGGAAGGGTGAGGAGGGGGTAGGGGTGGGGAAGGGTGAGGAGGGGGAGTATGGGTAGGGGTGTGGGGAGGGGGAGTCAGGGTGGGGGTGGTGGGTGGTGGGTGGTTGGGTATGTCTAGTATCTATATCTCTTCCTTTTTGTGAGTTACAGAGTTGGTGTTCCCAGAAAGCTGAGGACTGATCGTGCCATCTTTTTTTTCTGTGGTAAGTACTCAGTCTGTACATTTTGGGGTGGCAGGGGGTGGTGGCTGGAAGGGGGAGGGGGTAGTAGTGGGGTGGGAAAATGCTGAGAGGTAGGGATAGATGGGACATAAGGCTCAGGGGGGGGGGGGGGTAGGTGCATTTGGGTGGTCTGGGGATGGTGGGGGTTTGGGTATAAAAGTGTCTATATCTATTTTTTGCGTTACAGAAGTGGTGTTCCAGAAGGCTGAGGACTGATGGTGCCATCTTTTTTTTCTGTGGTAAGTATTCAGTCTGTACATTTTGGGGTGGGAGGGGGTGGGAGGAGGGAAGGTGTGGGAGGGGGAGGGGTGGGTGAAGAGGGGAGTAGGGGTGGGGTGAGGTCAGTGGGTATAAATAGTATCTATATGTATTCCTTTTTGTTGCTTACAGAGTTGGTGTTCCTAGATGGCTGAGGACTGATGGTGCCATCTTTTTTTCAGTGGTAAGTACTCAGTCTGTACATTTTGGGGTGGGAGGAGGAAGGGAGGGGGTGGTGGGTGGGGTATAGATAGAACATATATTATTCCTTTATGTGTGTTACAGAGTTGGCGTTCCCAGGACTGAGGACTGATGGTGCCATCTTTTTGGGGGGTAAGTACTCGGTCTGTACATTTCAAGGGGGGGGGATAGTTGTGGGGGGAGGGAATGCAGAGGGGTGGGGATGGATGGGAGATAGGGCTAAGGGGGTGGGGGGGGTGGAGGTGTATTTGGGTGGTCTTGGGATGGTGGGGGGTGGGGTATAGAAAGTGTTTATATATATTTCTTTTTGTGCATTAAAGAGTTGGTGTTCTCATATGGCTGAGGACTGATGGTGCCATCTTTTTTTTTAATCTGTGGTAAGTACTCAGTCTGTACATTTTTTGGGTGAGAGGGGGTGGGAGGGGGAGGGGTGGGTGAGGAGGGGGGAGGGGGGAGGGGTGGGGAAGGGTAAGTAGGGAGAGTAGGGGTGGGGAAGTGAGGAGGGGGAGTAGGGGTGGGGGGTGAGGAGGGGGGTAGGCGGATGAGGAAGGGCAGTAGGGGTAGGGATGGGGGTGGTGAGGGGGTTGGGGTATAAATAGTATCTATATCTGGTCCTTTTTGTGCGTTACAGAGTTGGTGTTCCCAGACAGCTGAGGACTGATGGTGCCATTTTTTTCTGTGGTAAGTACTCAGTCTGTACATTTTGGGTGGGAGGGGGTGGGAGGAGGGTGTGGGAGGGGGGGGTGAGGAGAGGAGTAGGGGTGGGGAAGGGTGAGGAGAGTAGGGGTGGGGATGTGTGGAGTAGGGGTGGGGGTGAGGGGGGTGGGGTATAGATAGTATCTATATCTGTTCCTTTTTGTCTGTTACAGTGTTGGTGTTCCCAGACGGCTGAGGACTGATGGTGCCATCTTTTTTTCTGTGGTAAGTACTCAGTCTGTACATTTAAGGGGGGGTGGAAGGGGGAGGGGGTAGTAGTGGGGGTAGGGAATGCGGAGAGGTGGGGATAGATAGGACATAAGGCTGAGGGGGGAGGGGGCTGGAGGTGGGTTTGGGTGGTCTGGGTGTGGTGGGGGGTTGGGTATAGATAGTTTTTATATATATTTCTTTTTGTGAGTTACAGAGTTGGTGTTCCCAGATGGCTGAGGACTGATGGTGCCATCTTTTTTTCTGTGGTAAGTATTTAGTCTGTATATATATTTTTTTTTTTGGGGGGGGGGACTGTAGAGGGTGTAGAGAGTCTCCATATTCCAAATTAAAATTAAAACATTTTCCTTATTTCACAGAGAAATTTATGTGGTTAACAAGCCGTATATAAAAAAGTAAATAGAAAAAACATGGTATAGAAAAATACATAACTTGCTTACCATAGGTATATGTTGACACTCAAATGTCATTGTAGTTGTCACAAGCACCCTGTTAAGGTTAGGCGTTTTCTTAAGATTCCACACAGAAAGATGGAGTATGTTCCAAATGCAATTTGTTGGATTCCATTTCACTTTGGTGTATATTACAATGAAAAACACTTCTCTCTCTCTCTCTCTCTCTCTCTCTCTCTCTCTCTCTCTCTCTCTCTCTCTCTCTCTGTCTCTCTCTCTCTCTCTCTCTCTCTCTCTCTCTCTCTCTCTCTCTCTCTCTCTCTGTGTGTGTGTGTGTGTGTGTGTGTGTGTGTGTGTGTGTGTGTGTGTGTGCTTCATCCCTGTAGTGATGTAGCTGTTGTTTCTACACATTCACTGTTGTGTGTTACAGGGCTGGTGAACCAAGACTGAAGGGATCAGGACAGGAGGCTGCCATCTGCATCACAAGTTAAGTGCACTGTGTGTCTGTGTGTGTAGTTGGCATTTACTTGTGACTGAAAGGTGAGAAGGTCAGAGGCTGGCTATTTTCTTCCCACCTAAGAGCATGTCACCAATCCACTGTTACTTCCTTTTGTTGGTCATGTTTTTACTAACCAACGCAAATGGTCAGTCGGGGGGGGGGGGGGGGGAGGTTCTGAGTGTGTTATTTGATAACTGTGTTTATTAAGTTAGGTGCACAGGTGAGTTTGATGTTCATTATCTAGGTGTGCACAGGTGAGTTTGATGTTTGTTTATCTAGATGTGCACAGGTGAGTGTGGTGTTCATTTAGTCTTCAAATTAGTCTTTCTACATGCAGGATTATCAGAAGAATCTTGTGTTTTGCATGTGTGTGTGTGTGTGCTGCATTGTCAGTGACTAAAGTGTTAATTGTATGTTCACAGGGTTGGCACATGCAGACAGCTGAAGACTGTGCAGAGAGAGAGGAGACAGGACTTGCTGACTGGGGATCTACAGGGCAGGTGAGTGCTGTGCACACCACTGTCAGTCACAGCAGAATTCTCTGCAGCAAATTTCAGCACATCATCTCAAAAGCAGTGCCACACATTTTGAAGATGTATTTTTATCTTCAGAGTTTAAACACAGAAAGTAAAAATGTTAACCCCCCTGTAACTGACATCAGCTAAGCTAGGAGGCTAGACTAAGGAAATAGCAACATACCCTGGCAAAATTCTGTAGAAAAAATGGTACTCTGATTGGAAACAAATACAGTTGCAGTGAGGAAAAGAAGAAATAATAATGGGTGGTGCTGCTCTTGTGGTGACACACTGTGTTCCAAGGGGAGAGCAGCCAAATTTGATCCAGAGAAATCTGATGTGACTTTAATTTGTATAAAATAAAATAAAATAATTATAAATAAATATTCATGAAACAGCAAACCTTTTGCATCTTTGAAAAAATTCAAATAAATGTTGAAATGGCAGAGTGACTTGTTGTGAAGTGATTTCAGCATGGCACACACACACACACACACACACACATTTTTAAATATGAGAGGATTGTGTATAGATAAAAGCAACATTCCTCTCATATTTAAAAAGGCAAAAGTCATACCAGTCCACAAATCTGGAGATTCTTCTTGTCCTTCAAATTACAGACCAATTTCAATCCTATCGGTCTTATCCAAACCCATTGAAAAACATATCCAAAAATCTTTATATTCCTACTTTGTTAACAACAACCTAATAAATGAAGATCAGTCAGGCTTTCGCAAAAACTATTCTTGTCACACAGCTCTAACTCAACTAACAGACAGTCTCTTACACAACATAAATGAAAATAACTATACAGGCCTAATTTTTGTTGACTTTGAAAAAGCATTTGATGTAATTAATCACTCCCTGCTAGTGCGTAAACTTCACCTATACAAACTAACACCTGAAATAATCAATCTTTTAAAAAGTTTTTTGTTAGATAGACAGCAGTTGGTAACTGCAAATAATCAAACATCAGAATTAGTATCTATTAGATATGGAGTACCACAAGGATCAATATTGGGTCCTCTTTTGTTCTCAATATATGTAAATGACTTACCCTTATTTCTAGATTGTAGCTGTGAAATGTTTGCTGATGACACATCCCTCTATTGTAGTGATACTGACCCCCACAGACTAACACTCAAACTTCAAAACAATATCAACAAATTGATTACTTGGACTCAACTAAACCATATGTCCTTAAATGCTCAAAAAACTAAAAGTATGTACGTACTAGCACGACAAAAGAGGCAAAAAATGAAAAGTAAATTTCAACCTCTGTTGATAGATCAAAAAATCATTGAAGAAGTTGACTCACACAAAATTCTGGGTGTAATTATCGACAATAATCTTACTTGGACTGACCATGTGATGGCACAAGGAAAACGTCTTACAAACAAGGTACGTCAGCTATCAAAAATAAAACACTTTCTAGATAGTCATTCACGCAAACTCTTTTTTTGTGGACACATCTTGCCTATAGTTGACTATGCCTCATCTCTTTGGGACAACTGCAGTGAAACTAATTTGAAATTCATCCATCGATTATATAAAAGAGCGCTAAAACCTGTCCTATTAAAATCAAGCTCCCTAACCATCAATGATTATAAGCTAACAAATATTCTTACATTTCAAAACAGGCTTTATCTCAATAAAGCTCTATTTGTACAAAAAGTTGTCAGTGGAAATGCCCCTCCCAAGATCACCAATAGATTCAAAATTAATGAGCACAGGCATAACCATCTACTAACATTTCCCAGACCCAGAAACAATCTTTACAAAACAAGCTTCCTATATTCAGGTAGTGATTTATGGAACAAGCTCCCAAAACATTTAAAATGTATCAAAAATAAAAATCAGTTCAAAAATCAGCTGAAAAATCACTTAATGCGCTTATGCAAAAATGTTTTAGAACTACACATCAATCCAATCAACCATACTTAGAACAGACTAAAGATATTGATACTCTCTGCTAACCCCGAAAAATCTTTCACGTGTGGCTCACTGTGACTGAAAAAGCTACACTTTGCTTGCTATATATGTATGTGGAAGGGGGAAAAGGTGGAGAAAGGGTTGTTTTTTTTTATTATTTTTTTTTAATATATAATTTAATTTTGAACAGGATAGGGAATAAGTGATGTATGTAAACACGTGTATATTCTGCAAATTCACAAGGAGAAAACCAAACCACTGATTTGACGACTAGATTGGATTTTTTTTTTTTTTTTTTTTTTTTTTTTCACTTACCCAGTTTAATAGTTTCAGGATAAATATTTAATTTTTATTTTATTTTATTAATTATACTAATGAGACTATTAGCACTATTATATTTATATTATTTTGATAAGTGGAAAGGCCTTACTTTTTTGTTCTGGTTGTTGTTGTGTATGTTTTTTGTTGTGTTTTGTTTGTTTTTTGTTTGTTTGTTTGAATGTTTGTTTGTTTGTTTTTGTTCATATGTGTAGGGTTTTTTATTTATGAAATATAATCATAAATCATTATTATAATTCTTCTGGTTGTTGTTTGTGTTTTCCCCCTTCCTCTTGATACCCCCTCCCCACCCGTTCCCACCCCCCTCCAAATTTTTTCTTTTTTGAGTGTGTGGGGTTTTTTTGTGTGTGTTTTTTTTGGGGGGTTGTGTTTGTTTGTTTGCTTGTTTTTTGTTTGGTTTTTGCTTTAGTTTTGTTTTGCTTGGTGTTTTTTTTCGTTCATTATGTTTGTTTGGTTCTCTGTTGCTTTGGTTTGTTTATTAGTTTTTTGGTTAGTTTGAATGTTTGTTAGTGTATATGTTATTTCCTCTCAGTGGAGATTGGTATTATCATATGTATTGTTGCGTTTGTTTTTCGGGGTTTTATTTTTGTTTTTTTGTTTGTTTGTTTTGTTTTGTTTTGTTTTTTCTTTTCTTCCTCATAACATAAGTATGAATTGAAGTGTGGAGATAATGTAATCTGACATAAGTTGCTTATTGACATTTCATGGATTTTTTTATTATTATTATTTTTTTATTATTTTTTTTTTAAGTCTTAAATAATGGTTGGTGACATTGTATTGATATAAGCTGTTGACACCATATGATTTAAAAAAAAAAAAAAAAATTTTTAAATGTGTGCATGCCCATATGTTTGTTATGTTATTCCACTCAGTGGTGATGGGTATTATCATATGGTATTGTTATTTTAGTTGTTTTTTCTTTTCTTTCCTTCTAATATATAATCCGTGTGGATTGGTTTTTTGATGTTTTGGTCTGATTGTTTGTTTGGTTTTTTTTTTTTTTTTTTTTTTTAAGTCTTAAATAATGGTTGGTGACATTGTATTGATATAAGCTGTTTGACACCATATGATTAAAAAAAAAAATTTTTTTTTTTAAATGTGTGCATGCCCATATGTTTGTTATGTTATTCCACTCAGTGGTGATGGGTATTATCATATGGTATTGTTGCTTTAGTTGTTTTTTCTTTTCTTCCTTCTAATATATAATCCGTGTGGATTGGTTCTTTTGATGTTTTGGTTTGATTGTTTGTTTTTTGGTGTGTTTTTATGTGTTTTTTGTTTGTTTGTTTGTTTTTGTTTTTCTTTTGTTTGATTGTATGTTTGTTAGCGTATATGTTATTTCCTCTCAGTGATGATGGGTATTATCATAAGGTATCGTTGTGTTTGTTGTTTTTTCCTTATCTTCTTTTAAAAATATAAAGTATGAATTGAAGTATAGAGATATTGTAATTTGACATAAATTGCTTATAGATTTTTTATTATTTTACTTATTTATTTTGAAAATTTGTTGTTGTTGTTGTTGTATTTATTCATTTTTTTTTAAAATTTGTTTTATTATTATTATTATTATTATTATTATTATTATTATTATTATTATTATTATTAAGTCTTAATGTTTTTTGGTTACATTGTAATTGATATAAGCTGTTGTGTGTGTGTGTGGTGTGTGTGTGTGTGTGTGTGTGTGTTTGTTGGGGTTTTTTTTGACACTATATGATTTTTTTAAAAAGACTTTAAACGTGTGCATGTACCTACGAGTATACGAGCTGAGTGGAAGAGCGCAAACCGTGTGTGTGTGTGTGTGTGTGTGTGTGTGTGTGTGTGTGTGTGTGTGTGTGTGTGTGTGTGTGTGTAGATGCACGGGTGTGTGTGTGTGTGTGTGTGTGTGTGTGTGTGTGTGTGTGTGTGTGTGTGTGTGTGTATGGGTGTGTGGGTGTATGTGCATATGTGTGTATGGCTTTCGAGTAGATTTTTAATTTTTTTTTTTTTTTTTTTTTTTTTTTTAATTTATTTTATTTATTTTATTTTCTCTTTTGGTTGTTGTTATAGTAGTTGCTTGTATTATTTATAGGCATAGTTTATTTTAAAGTTGTTGAAATCATGTTAGCAAGTTAATGTTGGTGAAATGTTTGTGTTGTTGTTTTAATTGTTTGTTTGCTTTTTCCCCTTTTCTTTCTTTCGTTGGTTTTTTTTGTTTGCTAGGGATTTTCTACTTTGTCTTTTGTTGGTTTTTTGTTTTGTTTAGGATTTGATTTTTGCTATTGTTTTGATTTTTTTCTTTTCTTTTCTTTAGATAGATGGCTTGATGGAAAAAAGCAGATCGCTGCTTACTCAATGTACCATCTGGAAATAAAAATTTGATTGATTGATTGATTGACACACACACACACACACACACACACACACACACACACACACACACACACACACACACACACACACACACACACACACCTATTTTGATATCTTCCTTTTTGAAAGTTTCAAAACAAATTAAAATGTTGAACAGTGTAGGCCTCTGTGTGTGTGTGTGTGTGTGCTTCATCCATGTAGTGAGGTAGCTGTTGTTTCTACATCTTCACTGCTGTGTGTTACAGGGCTGATGAACCAAGGTGAAAGAGGATGAAGGGATCAGGACAGGAGGCTGCCATCTGCATCACAAGTTAAGTGCACTTTGTGTGTGTGTGTGTGTGTGTGTGTGTGTGTGTGTGTGTGTGTGTGTGTGTGTGTGTGTGTGTGTGTGTGTGTGTGTGTAAGTAATTGTGTCGGTATTTACCTGTGACTGAAAGATGAAAGGTGAGAAGGTCAGGGGCTGGCTATTTTCTTCCCACCTAAGAGCATGTCACCAATCCACTGTTACTTCCTTTTTGTCAGTCATGTTTTTACTAACCAACAATTTACTGAGTGTGTTAGTTGAGAATTGTGTTTATTTAGCTATGTGTGCACAGGTGAGTTTGATGTTCATTGATCTAGGTGTGTACAGGTGAGTGTGTTGGTTGTTTAGTCTGCAAATTAGCATATTTCTACATGCAGGATTATGAGAAGATATTTTTTGTTTGCATGTGTGTGTAAGTGTTGCATTGTCAATGACTAAAGTGTTTATTGTGTGTTCACAGGGTTGGCACATGCAGACAGCTGAAGACTGTGCAGAGAGAGAGGAGACAGGACTTGCTGACTGGGGATCTACAGGGCAGGTGAGTGCTGTGCACACCATGGTCAGTCACAGCAGAATTCTCTGCAGCAAATTTCAGTGTATCATCTCAAGAGCAGTGCCACACATTTTGAAGATGTATTTTTATCTTCAGAGTTTAAACACAGAAAGTAAAAAATGTTAACCCCCCTGTAACTGACATCAGCTAAGCTAGGAGGCTAGACTAAGGAAGTAGCAACATACCCTGGCAAAATTCTGTAGAAAAAATGGTACTCTGATTGGAAACAAATACAGTTGCAGACAGGAAAAGAAGAAATAATAATGGGTGGTGCTGCTCTTGTGGTGACACACTTTCCAAGGGGAGAGCAGCGCAAATTTCACCCAGAGAAATCTGATGCGACTTGTATCAAATGAAATAAAATTACATAATTATAAATAAATATTCATGAAAGAGCACACCTTTTGCATTTTTAAAAAATCAGCTTAATGTTAAAATGGTAGAGTAACTTGTTGTGAAGTGATTTCAGCATGGAACACACGCACACACGCACGTGCACACACACACACACACACACACACACACACACACACACACACACACCTATTTTGATATCTCCCTTTTTGAAAGCTCCAAAAGAAATTAAAATGTTGAACAGTATAGACCTGTGCAGATATCCTTATTGATGAGAAAAAACAAAAAGCTGATGAATCACACAGTGGAAAGAAATAGAGGGAAGCAAAAGCAACAGCAAAGAAGACAAAAAGCATAGTTACAAACAGAAATGGATAAAAATTATTCCCCTGTTGAAAAATGGTGTGGTGAACAAGGTGGAAAAATACTAGAACTATGTGAAAAATGCTGAAAATAACCACAAAAATACTGAAGTCAGTAGTATGAGGGGCACAGGTCTGGGTATGTGCTGACTGATGTGTTATGTGCTGATGTGTTATGTGATGTGTTATGTGGTGACTGTGTCACTGTTATGTGGTGATTGATGTGTCACTGATGTTGCTGTGTGCAGATGGTGTCTGTCCATGATGGAAGGGGCGGTGGGCAGCACATGTGTGTATCAAACCACGGCCACACATCTTGCAACATATCATCGCATCAAACCACGGCCACACATCTTGCAACGCATCATCGCATCAAACCACGGCGGCACATCTTGCAACCCATGTTCTTGGGAGGCAGGAGATGAGACTGCTGAAATAAAAGAAAATGTCTACACAACCACCCCACCCCCCCCTCCGCCTGCCATCTTCATTTCCAAAACTGTGGACAGCTTTCTTTGTGAATTTCTGTATAGAGGGGGGTTCATACACACACATGCCTGACTTGTGTTTTGTCTTTCTGAGGGGTATGCGGTGTGTGTGTGTGTGAGGTGTGTGTGTGAGAGAGAAAAAAAAGGTCAATAAAACTGCTTGCCCCTGTTTCTCACTGCTTCCTTGGCTAGAACTCTTAAGGTTCACCAAAGATGAGATTTTGCATATTCGACCATTTTCCGAACCATAAAGGTACCTGCATTATGACTTTGGGGAGACATGTCTTCTAAAAGAGCATATACACTCTACACAGGTAAAATGACTGAAATACAGTCACCTTAAAACACAGACATGTATGTAATGGTCAGTGAAAACATAGACATGTCATCCACTCCAATAAACTGACTGAAGTAGAGCCATCTAAAAAAAATACTGACATGTAATCCAGACAGACAAAAATGGCTGTAATACAACAAATTAAAAAAATAATTATGTAATCCTCAAGGATAAAATTGCTAAAGTACAGTGACTTTAAAACATAAACATGTAATCCACACAGATAAAATGATTACAATACAGTTATCTAAAAACACTGGCATGTAATCCACACATAAAAAATGGCTCAAGTACTTAAAATACCAGCATGTAAACCCCACAGATGGAACGGCTAAAATCCAGTCATCTAAAAACACGTAGTACAGACTAATAAAATGACTAAAATACTGATCTCTGAAAACACGTAGTACAGACTAATAAAATGACTAAAATACAGTCCTCTAAAAACACTGGCATGTAATCTACATGGATAAAACTGCTAAAATACTGTTCTCTAAAAACACATAGTACAGACTTATAAAATGACTAAAATACTGTTGTGCAAAAACAACTATGAACAGACAAATAGACAAATAAAATGGCTAAAATACTGTTCTGTAAAAACACATAGTACAGACAAATAGACAAATAAAATGGCTGAAATACTGTTCTGTAAAAACACATAGTACAGACAAATAAAATGGCTAAAATACTGTTCTGTAAAAACACATAGTACAGACAAATAAAATGGCTAAAATACTGTTCTGTAAAAACACATAGACAAATAAAATGGCTAAAATACTGTTCTGTAAAAACACACAGTACAGACAAATAAAATGGCTAAAATACTGTTCTCAAAAAACACATAGTACAGACTTATACAATGACTAAAATACTGTTCTCTAAAAACACAGTACAGACAAATAAAACGACAAATACTGTTCTCTAAAAACAGATAGTACAAACTTATAAAATGGCTAAAATACTGTCATCTTAAAAACTCTGGCATGCAATCCACTCAGATAAAACTGCTAAAAAACTGTTCTCTAAAAAGACATAGTACAGACAAATAAAATGACTAAAATACTCTTCTCTAAAAAGACATAGTACAGACTTATACAATGACTAAAATACTGTTATCTAAAATCACATAGTACAGACAAATAAAACGGCTGAAAAACTTCTTTAAAAACGCTTAGTACAAATAAAACAGCTAAAAAAAACTTATCTAAAAACACATGTCCAGACAAATAAAACAGCTGAAAAACTTCTCTAAAAACACAGTACAGACTAATGACTAAAATACTGTTATCTAAAAACATGTAGTACAGACTGATAAAATGACTAAAATACTGTTCTCTAAAAACACAGTACAGACGTATAAAATGGCTAAAATACAGTCATCTTAAAACATTGGCACGTAATCAACACATATAAAATGACTATATCATTACCATCTTAAGATACCAGTATGCAATCCACACAGGTGAAACGGCTAAAATAGTTATTTAAAAACACATAGTACAGTCTTATAAAATGACTAAAATACAGTCCTCTAAAAACACTGGCATGCAATCCACACAGATAAAACGGTTAAAATACTGTTCTCTAAAAACACAAAAGTACACACAAATAAAACCGCTGAAAAACTGTTCTCTAAAAACACATAGTACAGACAAATAAAACCGCTGAAAAACTGTTCTCTAAAAACACATAATACAGACAAATAAAATGGCTAAAAACTGTTCTCTAAAAACACATAGTACAGACAAATAAAACGGCTAAAAACCTGTTCTCTAAAAACACATAGTGCACACAAATAAAATGGGTAAATGTTTAATAAAAACACACAGTACACACAAATACAAGGATCAAAAACTGTTCTCTAAAAACACATAGTACAGACAGACAAAACGTCTAAAAAAACCTGTTCTCTAAAAACACATAGTACAGACAGACAAAAGGTGTAAAAAAAAAACTGTTCTCTAAAAATACATAGTATAGACAGACAAAACGTCTAAAAAATCTGTTCTCTAAAAACACACAGTACAGACAGACAAAACGTCTAAAAAAAACTGTTCTCTAAAAACACATAGTACAGACAGACAAAACGTCTAAAAAAAACTGTTCTCTAAAAACACATAGTACAGACAGACAAAACGTCTAAAAAAACTGTTCTCTAAAAACACATAGTACAGACAGACAAAACGTCTAAAAAAACTGTTCTCTAAAAACACATAGTACAGACAGACAAAACGTCTAAAAAAACTGTTCTCTAAAAACACATAGTACAGTCAAATTAAAACAATGGGAAAATTGTTCTCTAAAAACACATAGTACAGACTAATGGCTAAAATACTGTTCTCTAAAAACACATAGTACAGTCAAATTAAAACAACGGAAAAACTGTTCTAAATAAAAAAAATAACTGTTCTGATAAAACGGCTAAAAACCTGTTATCTAAAACCACATAGTGCACACAAATAAAATGGCTAATTAATGTTTTCTAAAAACACATAGTACACACAAATACAAGGCTGAAAAACTGTTCTCTAAAAACACATAGTACAGACAAATTAAAACAACTGAAAAACAGTTCTCTAAAAACACATAGTACAGACAAATAAAACGGTGGAAAAACGGTTCTCTAAAAACATATAGTACAGACAAATAAAACAGTGGAAAAACTGTTCTCTAAAAACACAGACATACAATATAAACGGTTGAAAAACTGTTCTCTAAAAACACAGACATACAAATAATCGGTTGAAAAACTGTTCTCTAAAAACACATAGTACAGACAAATAAAACAGCAGAAAAACTGTTCCCTAAAAATACATAGTACAGACTAATGGCTAAAATACTGTTATCTAAAAACACAAAGTACAGACTAATAAAATAGCTAAAATACAGTCCATTAAAAACACAGGGTACAGATCAATAAAACAGCTCAAATACAGTCTTCTTTAAATGCTTGTATGCAACCACCACCAATAAAACGGCTAACATACAGTCCTCTAAAAACACATAGCACAACCTCATAAAACAGTTAAAATACTGTTCACTAAAAACAGTGCAGACTTATAAAATTGCTAAAATACAGTCTTTTTAAAACACTAGCACGTAATCACATATAAAATGACTAAATTACTACCATCTTAAGATACCAGCATGCAATCCACACAGATAAATGGCTAAAATACAGTTCTCAAAAAACAGTCTTACAAAACGGCTTGAATACTGTTCTCTAAAACACATAGTGCAGACTAATAAAGCAGCTAAAATACAGTCTTCTAGAAATGCCTGTGTGCAATCCACACTGATAAAATGGCTAAAATACAGTCCTATTAAAAACATAGTACAGCCTTATAAAACAGCTGAAATACTGTTCTCTAAAAACATTTAGTACAGACTTATAAAATGGCTAAAACAGTCTTCTTAAAACACTAGCATGTAATTGTCACATATAAAATGGCCACATTACTACCATCTTAAAATACCAGCATGCATCCACACAGATAAAACAGCTAAAATACAGTCATCTAAAAACATAGCACAGACTAATAAAATGAGTAAAATACAGTCCTCTAAAAACATAGTACAGACTAATAAAATGACTGAAATAATTTCAAAACACAAATGTTTAAACCAAACTGGTAAAAGGGCAAAATACAACCCATCTAAAAATGCAGACAGAAACAAAATGATTAAAATACAGAGATAAAATGACTAAAATACACTGGTGCATAATCCACAAAGGTAAAAATTTACTAAAGTATAGTTGTCTTAATACACAAACATTTCATCCACACAAATAAAATTAATTGTCCACAGTCATCTAAAAACACCAGACATGTATTCCACACAGACAAAATGTCTAAAATACAGCCCTCTAAAAATGCCTGCATGTAAATCCATGAATAAAATGACTTCAATACAGTCATTTTCAGACACCAACATTTAACCCACACAAATAGAATTACTTAAATACAGTCATCTAAAAACAGAGACATGTAATCCACAGAGAACAAATGACTGGAATACAGTCATCTCACACTCACTCACTCAGTCCCATGTCCCAAAGGACGTAGGGGGGACATGAGAGAAGACGCAACGGAGATCTTTTTCCATGCTTCACGATCCTGTGTGGCTAGTAGGAGGCGTTGCAGGGGTTGGGCAGTCCAGTCTTTGATGTTGTCAACCCATGATTTCTTTTGGCGGCCTCTTCTTCTCTTGCCCTCGACTGTTCCTTGCAAGATGGTTTTTGCTAGGGTGTTGTGTCTTGTGGTGTGACCAAACCACATCAGCTTTCTCCTCTTTATGGTGGAGAGCAAAGGCTCTTGGGGGCCCACACGTTTTTTGATTTCTTCTTTCACATAGTTATTGGTCTTGTGTTCTTTGTATGATATTTTGAGGAGTCTTCTGTGGCACTTGTTCTCGAATGCTTGGATTCTTCTCTCTAACTCTGCTGTCAGAGTCCATGATTCACAGCCATAAAGGAGGATAGATATCATGAGGGATTTGTAAAGGTGGTATTTGGTGCAGAAGCTGATGTTGTTGCTTCTGATGATCCTCTGGAGTCTGACTAGAGCAGATGTTGCTGTTGCAATGCGAGCTTTCACCTCATTGTTTGATGTGCCATCTTTTGTTAGGATGGAGCCTAAGTATTTGAATTGGCTCACCTCTTCCAATATTTCTCCATTCATCTTTATTTCCGTGCTGTCATTACTCGCGCTGTTGACCATGATCTTCGATTTCTCTGTACTGACCTCCATGCCGTATGCGCTCGCTTGATCTGTTAAACTGTCTGTGAGGATTTGCAGTTCTTGTTTGCTGCTGCCCATGAGGTCAATGTCATCTGCAAATCTGAGGTTGCAAAGGGGTCTTCCACCAATGGAGATGGAAGTGTGGTGGTTTTGCAGTGTCTCTGTCATGATGTTTTCGAGGAAGAGGTTGAAGAGTACAGGTGAGAGAAGGCAGCCCTGGCGGACTCCAACCGTGGTCTTGAAGAACTCGCCCACGTGATTGTTCATGAAAACTGCACTTCTTGCATTCTCATACAGAGCCTTGATGACTTCAATTAGGCAGTTGTCAATGTTGAAGTGCCTGAGTACTTGCCAGAGGCCGTCATGCCATACCCTGTCAAAGGCCTTTTTGAAGTCTATAAAATTGTGGTACAAGTCTTTTTGGTGTTGGAGATGCTTCTCTATCAGAATTCTCAGGTTGAAAATTTGTTCCATTGTGCTGCGTTTTGGTCTAAAGCCCGCTTGTTCTTCTGCCAGGAGTTTTTCTGCTTGGTTTTTCAGTCTGTTGAGGACTACCTGCAGCATGATCTTGCTAGGATGGCTTATGAGACTGATGGTTCTGTAGTTCTGACATTGCTTGAGATTTCCTTTCTTTGGCAGGGGTATTACAAGAGACTGTGTCCATTCTTTTGGCCATTCTTTGGTGTCGTGGATCTTCTGACAAAGATCTGTGAATCGCCTTGCTGTTTCATTCCCTCCATTTTTTATGAGTTCAGCTGGGATGTTATCGATTCCAGGGGACTTCCCTTCTTCAATTGTTTAATAGCTGTGTCTACTTCACACCTTAGTATTGGTGGGTCTTTATCTTGGTGTTCAGGGGGTTTGTTGGAAACTATGTTGGTATCTGGGCGTAGTGGGTAGTTATACAATCCCTCACAGTATTCTGTCCATATAAAGTATAGTTGTCTTAATACACAAACATTTCATCCACACAAATAAAATTAATTGTCCACAGTCATCTAAAAACACCAGACATGTATTCCACACAGACAAAATGTCTAAAATACAGCCCTCTAAAAATGCCTGCATGTAAATCCATGAATAAAATGACTTCAATACAGTCATTTTCAGACACCAACATTTAACCCACACAAATAGAATTACTTAAATACAGTCATCTAAAAACAGAGACATGTAATCCACAGAGAACAAATGACTGGAATACAGTCATCTCACACTCACTCACTCAGTCCCATGTCCCAAAGGACGTAGGGGGGACATGAGAGAAGACGCAACGGAGATCTTTTTCCATGCTTCACGATCCTGTGTGGCTAGTAGGAGGCGTTGCAGGGGTTGGGCAGTCCAGTCTTTGATGTTGTCAACCCATGATTTCTTTTGGCGGCCTCTTCTTCTCTTGCCCTCGACTGTTCCTTGCAAGATGGTTTTTGCTAGGGTGTTGTGTCTTGTGGTGTGACCAAACCACATCAGCTTTCTCCTCTTTATGGTGGAGAGCAAAGGCTCTTGGGGGCCCACACGCTTTTTGATTTCTTCTTTCACATAGTTATTGGTCTTGTGTTCTTTGTATGATATTTTGAGGAGTCTTCTGTGGCACTTGTTCTCGAATGCTTGGATTCTTCTCTCTAACTCTGCTGTCAGAGTCCATGATTCACAGCCATATAGGAGGATAGATATCACGAGGGATTTGTAGAGGTGGTATTTGGTGCAGAAGCTGATGTTGTTGCTTCTGATGATCCTCTGGAGTCTGACTAGAGCAGATGTTGCTGTTGCAATGCGAGCTTTCACCTCATTGTTTGATGTGCCATCTTTTGTTAGGATGGAGCCTAAGTATTTGAATTGGCTCACCTCTTCCAATATTTCTCCATTCATCTTTATTTCCGTGCTGTCATTACTCGCGCTGTTGACCATGATCTTCGATTTCTCTGTACTGACCTCCATGCCGTATGCGCTCGCTCAATCTGTTAGACTGTCTGTGAGGATTTGCAGTTCTTGTTTGCTGCTGCCCATGAGGTCAATGTCATCTGCAAATCTGAGGTTGCAAAGGGGTCTTCCACCAATGGAGATGGAAGTGTGGTGGTTTTGCAGTGTCTCTGTCATGATGTTTTCGAGGAAGAGGTTGAAGAGTACAGGTGAGAGAAGGCAGCCCTGGCAGACTCCAACTGTGGTCTTGAAGAACTCGCCCACGTGATTGTTCATGAAAACTGCACTTCTTGCATTCTCGTACAGAGCCTTGATGACTTCAATTAGGCAGTTGTCAATGTTGAAGTGCCTGAGTACTTGCCAGAGGCCGTCATGCCACACCCTGTCAAAGGCCTTTTTGAAGTCTATAAAATTGTGGTACAAGTCTTTTTTTACCCACACCCGGTAACCGCTTCTACTGGCGGGCGAAACGTTGTGAGGGGCTGGTGCATTCTTAATCACCAGTAGGAGTCTTGGAGAGGAGATGGGCGCCACTAAGCTTCCTCAAGCCCACTGCAAGGACATGATGAGCAAAGCAAAACAGAAACACATGCCGGATCGGTCGAGGCCCGGATCAACAACGACCACGCTACCCACTGCAAGCCTCCAGGGTGGGAGTGACAAGTGTGCCTCTGGAGCAGAACCAACCCTAAAGCTTCCAGCTAAAGGGGTAACCATTGGTACATGGAATGTTAGGACTCTGTACCAAACAGGAAGAGTACAGGAACTCACACATGAATTACAGAGGTATAAATGGGACATCCTAGGGCTTGCGGAAGTCAGATGGATTGGCTTCGGAGAAACAACCACGCAAGACGGCCACAAGATATGGTACAGTGGAGATGAGAAACTACACCAACACGGAGTAGGCTTCATTGTCAGGAAAGAGATTGTGTCAAGCATCATCAACTGCACACCAATATCCAGCAGACTCATCTCAATCAGAGTCTCTGCAAAACCCCAGAATCTCACCATCATCCAAGTGTATGCTCCAACATCTGACTACGATGATGACCAGATAGAAGAATTCTATGAAGAACTTGAAAATGTCATCTCCAAAACGCCCAAAAAAGACATCCTTATTGTGGAAGGCGATTGGAATGCTAAGGTGGGACCTGATGCCTATGACACCTGGGCAGGAACCACAGGACGCTTTGGACTAGGAGAAACAAATGACAGAGGACAGCGGCTGCTGGAATTCGCAAAGAAGCACAAACTAACTCTGGCTAACACACTCCACCCTCACAAGCCATCTAGAACATCAACCTGGCACTCACCAAATGGTCTGATTCATAATCAAATTGATTACATTCTGTCACCCCAAAGATTCAAATCCAGCATAAACAAGGCAAATACAAGAACATTCCCAGGAGCTGACATTGGCAATGACCACGACCTTGTACTTACCACCATCAGGCTGAAACTGAAAGCAAAACAACAGCCAAAAAAGCCCACGCATAAGATTCGACCTGGAAAAACTCAAAGACCCAACAGTGGTTGAGATCTTCCAAGCCAACATTGGAGGAAAGTTCGCTGCACTCACAGCCATTGACAATGATGTGAACACACTAGCCAACAACATCAAAGAAGTGCTAATGACAGTCATCTAAAAACAAAAAATATTTATCCACACAAATAGAGTCACTAGATTACATCTATCTAAGAAGACCCACGTGTAATCCACACAAATAAAATGACTTAAATAGAGCTGTCGAAAAATACCAACATTTAATCCACACAGATAAACTGGTTAAAATATAGTCAAATAAAAAGAGACATGTAATTCACACAAATAAAATGACTAAAATAAAATCACTTCAAAACACAGATATTTAATCTCTGAACTGTCCAATGCAAGTGCATCTTATATGCCAGGGAATCAAATTCCTATGTACCACTTGCTATGTTTATGTCCCTAGTACTGGGAAAATGCCATACAAATAATCCTGATATTCTGCCAAATGACAGTAGCCTATATATTTCGTAAATTGCTTCCAGGTAAGCTCAAAGTAGTTATCAAAATATGCCACAGCAAAAATATTTCAAAACATTTTTTTCTTCATCCCCACTGTCATTCTGAGTACCACCTATCTCAGAAGCTTCACACATAAGTTAAGGCAAAATATCAGTCATGTTTTTTATCTTCACGATCTGGTCAATCATACAAGATCCTTTTCATCACTGTCAGGCTCATCTAAAACCTAATTTGCCACTTCTTTAGCTGTGTAAAGTCATTGATAAGAACAATCAGTCATTTTAAACAACCACAGGCATGCAGTCATGCAAAATAACCACAAAAAATATGAGCTGAAAAGGATTGTTTTTACACGTTTTTGCAGCTCGATGTTGCCAAGCAACAAAAGAGTACTTTCCATAATTTTAGAGTGGTTTCCCCTTCAACTGTAGTCAGGGAAGCTAGCTTGTTCACATCCAGACATAATTACCGAAATTTTCCATGGTGATGGCGTTAGAGGGCACAATTTACCTTGGAGATAATTTTTCCTGGTGGGGCAGTCTACCATTAGCTCACACAAATAGAATAACTAAAATACTGCCATCTTAAAAGATCATGCAATCCACACAAATAAAAGAGCAGAAATACCGCCACTTAAAAGCACACATTTAATCCACACAAAATGAAATGGATAAAATACAGCCATCCAAATACACAGGTGTAATCCACACAAATAAAACTACTAAAATACAATCAACTAAAAACACAAACATGTAAGCGGCACAGATAACATGGCTATAATACAGCCATCTAAAAAACCAGCATGTAAATCTCACAGATGAAATGACTTCAATACAGTCATCTAAAAACACCAACATCTTATCCACAAAAGTAAAACTACTTTCATACAGCCATCTAAAAACACAGACATGTAATCCACACAGAGAAAATAGCTGAAATAGTTATCTAAAAAAAACTGACACATAATCCATAGAGATAAAATGACTATGCATGCAGGCATCAATGGTTGGTAATGTTTTAGTTATATATTTCTGTGTTGTTCCTTTTTATCAGTTGGCCAATCTTTTAGCCTGAAGAAGGTTTGAAATAAACCAAAAATTGGCTCTGCCAGACACTTGGGTGTTGTGTCTTTACTTGTCTGATTGTATGTCTGTGTGTGTGTGTGTGTGTGTGTGTGTGTGTGTGTGTGTGTGTGTGTGTGTGTGTGTGTGTGTGTGTGTGTGTGTGTGTGTGTGTGTGTTGCATTTTGCTTGCTGTTTCATTTTTGCTTGTTTGTTTTGTTTTTTGTTTGTTTGGTTGGAGTTTTTTCCCCCTAAATAATTTGATGTCTTGATGAAAAAAAGAAAATTTCTACCATCTGGAACTACCACTGTGACTTGACATATCCAGCATGGCATTTTGAAAAGCTAACAGTGGAAGGGAGACAATCTACTCAGAATACTGTCAGTCCTGCTCCTAGTGTCTCTGAGATGTGAATCCAGTGAAACAACCTCCTGGCTTCTTCTGCTTCTTCTGCTTCTTCTTCTGCTTCTTCTTCTTCTTCTTCTTCTTCTTCTTCTTCTTCTTCTTCTTCTTCTTCTTCTTCTTCTTCTTCTTCTTCTTCTTTTTCTTCTTCTTTTTCTGCTTCTTCTTTTTCTTCTTCTGCTTCTTTTTCTTCTTCTGCTTCTTTTTCTTCTTCTGCTTCTTCTTCTTCTTAAGAATTCTTCGTGGAAATTTGTCTTCTTTTGAATTTTTTGGGGGGAATTCTTCTTCTTCTTTGAAATTCCTCTTCTTCTGCTTCTTCATCTTCTATATATCTCTAAGGTGGGGGGGTGGGGTGGTGATAACATAGTGATCAAAACATCGCACTGGCAATTTGACAACCAGAGTTTGATTTGTTCAAGGGGATTTTTCCCCTGGAGTTAACATCAGTGCTGACTCCACTCTCCCCAAAAGTCCTTCGAATGAGGCTATAAACCAAGGCCTCTGTGTGAATGCACGCTGAACATTTTGCGCACACGTTAAATCCTGTTCCGCTTTTGTAAGAGTAGGCCATTGTGTGCCGGTGGGAACAGATGACAAGATATACAAAACTGCATACACACAGGAACTGGATGTTAAAAATCACATGGGTGCTTATTTCATTATCCTTGATATAAAAGAAGAAATAAATAAATAAATAAATAAATAAATAGATAAATAAATAAATAGATAAATAAATAAATAAATATCCATTAGTCTGGTGACCGTGGGGGCTCCCCTGAAGACTTGACAACCAGTCTCCTCCATTCCTTTTTTTAAAGCCATTTTTATTCAGTTTTATCATGTTGTACATTGTTGTATAACATGAAATGCAATTTTTCGTATGCATGTAAAAAAGCAAGCAAAATATTCACACAAAGCATAATGAAATATAATAAAGTATAAAAGAAATTCGGAAAATCAGAAGAAGAGAGAAAAAAAAAAAAAAAAAAAAACTATACACACACATACTCACACAAATATGTTAAAGTTATGGCGAGAAGAAAGATGAGATAGCTAGACGGAGAAACAAACAGATAGAAGACACAAACATATCTACAGAGGTCGCAATATAGATGGTATATTTTACATGGGTTAGTTGTTTTTTTTTCTATGAAGGTTCTGTAATTTAACGTAAACCATGATTATAGTAAATGAAAGCATCCAACAGATGTTCAAAGACTTAATTTTCATTACTAACCAAGGCCTTATATGGAGTCCATTCAAGAACAAAAGTGTTATTGGTAAAAAATGTTCGTGCTATGTACTCCTCCATCAAATATCTTCCTTTCAACTTTTTGATGAACGCCTGCAGTACAGGTCTACTTCTATTTAATTTACAATGGTATATATATATTGTTTAGCAAACAGAATGATAAAATAAAAGATACGATCAATGCATATATTTTTGTCAAATCCAAGTATTGCTAAAGGCTCTGTTATGTGCAATTTATGCGCATTCATACATCTTTCACTCACTGCTTCTGTTAGTGTTTGCCAAAACCTTTGAATAACTGTACATTGCCAAAACATGTGTTGAATACTGTCTATTTCTATGTTGCAAAAATTACAAAGATTGCTATCTGTTATTCCCATCTCTTTTAATATAACATTAGTTTCAAGACATCTATGAATAATCCTCAGTTGAAACCATTTCATTTTGATATTGGAGATCTTATGAACATTCAAAAAACTTTTTTTTTCAGTCATTCTCAATATTCAGCTTTTCATTCCACTTTGTACAACATTTTGGTAAAACATTATCACAAATAAAAATATCATAAAATAGTTTTGATCCTTTTGGTACTGACCTTATCCTTTCTTGACAAAGTGGCATACTTAAGCATTCCTTATCATTGACTGTTATACTTGCTTTCTCTATATACTAAGCCAATGCTATTTTGTATCCATAGAAAGTAACAAAGTCAATATCAACATTATGTTTTATTTTGTACTGTTCATAATTCTGTGAATTTTGTTTTAAAACTGGTGCTGTAGTTTGCTTGCATATTCTGCAAAATGACTTCAGATGATGTTGGTGGCATATCTGTGTTTTGATCTTCTGTTGGAAGATTGATGGCAGATTTTACACCAACACATCTTACAAAAAATACATTAAGAGAATATTAGTATATGATTTTAAGCAAAATAGCTTAGAAAATAGGTGTGTGTGTGTGTGTGTGTGTGTGTGTGTGTGTGTGTGTGTGTGTGTGTGTGTGTGTGTGTGTGTGTGTGTGTGTGTGTGTGTGTGTGTGTGTGTGTGTGTGTGAGGGGAGTGTGGGTGGGGAATGAGCCTCTGTGTGTGTGTGTGTGTGTGGTGTGTGTGTGTGTGTGTGTGTGTGTGTGTGTGTGTGTGTGTGTGTGTGTGTGTGTGTGTGTGTGTGTGTGTGTTTTAAATAATGAGATTAAATATGAATTTCCCAAAACAAGGCAGCATTTTGTATTGAACTTGTGCCCAAAGAGGTTTTATCATTTTAAAAAAATATATCAAATGTGAAAACCAAAAGAAAGCTTGTGCTGTGATTGACATTAATATTCTGTGAAATGTCTTTGGGTGATGTTGGTGGCAGATCTGTGTATTGATCTTCTGCTGGAAGATTGATGGCAGATTTTACACCAACACACCTTAGAAAAATGTATATATAGGAAAGAGTAATGGTATTTGATTTTAAATATAGTAGTCAATAATGTACCTCTTTTTTGGTTTTGTTTTGAAATATAAAATGTGAACTAACAAGAAAAATGTATGTTGTATCATGGTGTAGAAAGTGAGGGGAGGGTTTTTTCTTCTTTTTTTTTAAAAATCCAAATCAATAATTTCTTATTTTGAAAGCAAAATGAAAGCTCCTGCTGTGATTGGCATTGAGATTTTGTAAAATGTCTTAAGATGATGTTGGTGGCAGATCTGTGTATTGATCTTCTGCTGGAAGATTGATGGCAGATTTTACACTAACACATCTCCACTTTAGCCGCTGCTGTAGTCTAGTGGTTAGGGCATTGGACTCGTAATCTAAAGGTTGCGGTTCGATCCCAGCTCTCGGCTATGGCGTTGTGCCCTTGGAAAAGGCACTTTACGGCTATTTTCTCACCCCACCCAGGTGTAAAAGGGGTACCAACCTTGTGTTGGGGGTTAACCCTGCGATAGACTGGCGTCCTATCCAGGGGGGAGTCTATGACTCTCAGTCGCTTAACGCCACAGAAACCGGGATAAGCACCGGTCTGATGAGCCTTAGGCTTGGGACAGACTTTAACTTAACTAACATCTCCACTTTGTATGTCTTATGGTGTGTAAAGTGTATCTGTCAGGGTTTTCTTTAATTTTGTTTTAAAAAATCAACCAAATCAAGATTGGGAGAAAAATAGGCTGTGTAATTGTATGGAAAGTGTCTGGAGAAAGGGGGTTATTATAATTATTTTTTAAATACACATTAAATGTGAAAGGAACAACAAAAATTCACATGTGATTGCCATGTTGGTGGCAGATCTTTGTATTATTCTTCTGCTGGAAGATTGGTGGCAGAGTGTACATCAATACATTTTCATACTATACGTCTCATGGTGTGTAAAGTGTGTCTACCAGAGGGGATTTTTTAAAATCAAATCAAGTTAAGATTGGGGAGAAAACCACATGTTGTATAATGGTGTAGACAGTGTGTGGGGAGAAGGTGTCTTTTCTTTCTTTCTTATTAAAATAATCACCTTAAATGTCAAATGAATAATAAAGACCGCCATATGATTGCCATTTTGGTGGCAGATCTGTGAATTGATCTCCTGGAAGATTGATGGCAGATTTTACACCTACACATCTTACGAAATTAGTATGTAAATGACTGATGGTATATGATTTTAGGTATAGCTGTGGGTAAAGTTGACTTTTTTGTTGCTTTTTTGGTTTTTTTAGTAATGGGATAAAAATTAATGTAAATTGGCAAGATGAATGTAATAGTTTACATAATGTTGTGAAAAAGGTGTATGATGTGAAAAGTGTGTAAAGAGAGGGTTTTGATTTTTATTTTTGCTTTCCTAAAAAATTGAAATCAACTGATTTTTTTTTTACAAATGCTGGTGGGGTAATTTGCTTTTATATTCTGTGAAACGACTTTAGATGATGTTGGTGGCAGATCTGTGTATTGATCTTTTGCTGGAAGATTGATGGCAGATTTTACACCAACACATCTGACAAAAAACATATGTAAGAGAATTTTGGTATATGATTTTAAGTATAGTAGTAAAGAAAATATATGTGTTTGTGTGTGTGTGTGTGTGTGTGTGTGTGTGTGTGTGTGTGTGTGTGTGTGTGTGTGTGTGTGCGTGTGTGCGTGTGTGTGTGTGTGTGTGTGGATGGGGGTATAAGGGTGTGTGTGTGTGTGTGTGTGTGTGTGTGTGTGTGTGTGTGTGTGTGTGTGTGTGTGTGTGTGTGTGTGTGTGTTTAAAATAATTAGATTAAATATGAATTTCTGAAAACAAGGTAGCATGTTGTATAGTATTGTTGAATTTGTGCCAAGGAGGTTTTTTCAAAGTTTTATTTTTTTAAACTACATCAAATATGAAAAGGAAAAGAAAGCTTGTGCTGTGATTGGCATGAATATTCTGTGAAATGATTTAAGATGATGTTGGTGGCAGATCTGTGTATTGATCTTCTGCTGATAGATGGCAGGTTTTACACCATCACACATTAGAAAAATGTATTTAAAAGAGTAATGGTATATGAATTTAAGTATGGTAGTAAATAATGTACCTGTGTGGGTTTTTTTTGTCTTTCAAAATAATGTCAAATGTGAATTGACAAAAAGTAGTATGTTGTATAATGGTGTAGAAAGTGAGGGAGGGGTTTTCTTTCTTTTTGTTCTTTTATTATTATTTTTTCTAGTCAAATGAATAATTTGCTATTGTGGAAACAAAAAGAAAGTTTGTGCGTGATTGGCATTGATATTTTATAAAATAAATATTTTCTGCTGGAAGATTGATGGCAGATTTTACACCAACACATCTTCACTTTGTGTCTTATGGTGTGTAAAGTGTGTATGCCATGGTTTTCTTTGATTTTTTTTTTTAATCAATCAAATCCAGATGGGGGAGAAAATATAGGCTGTGGAATTGTGTGGACAGTGTGTGGGGAAAGGGTTATTTATTTATTCTTTTTAAAACCACATTAAATGTGAGAGCTAGAGGAACAATAAAGATTGTCATGTGGTGGCTATGTGGGTGGCAGATCTGTGCATTGATCTTCTGCTGGAAGATTTTTGGTGTGGTTTTTTTTTTTAATTGAATCAAATGAAGATAATTGAGAAAACTATAGGCTGTATAATGGTATAGACAGTGTGTGGGGAGAAGGGGTCTTTTGTTTCCTACTAAAAGAATCACATTAAATGTGAAATGAATAACAAAGATTGTTATATGATTGCCATTTTGGTGGCAGATGTGTGTATTGATCTGTTGGAAGATTGATAGCAGATTTTATACCAACACATCTTACAAAAAATATATGTCAGAGAATATTGGTGTATGATTTTAAGTATAGTAGTTAAGAGAATATATGTATATATGGGTGGGGGAAGGATGTGTGGTGGGGGGGGGTGAATGTGTGTGTGTGTGAGGTGGGTGGTGCATTTGTGTTTAGGTGTGTGTGTGTGTATTTGTGTTGTGTGAGGTGGGGGGTGTATTTGTGTGTAGGTGTGTGTGTGTGTGTGAGGTGGGGGGTGTAGTTCTGTGTAGGTGTGTGTGTTTTAAGTAATGAGATCAAATACGAATTTCCAAAAAAAGGGTAGCATGTTGTATAGTAGTCTTAAAATTGTGCGCAAGGAAATATTTTAATTTTTTAAGTTACATCAAATGTGAAAACAACAAGAAGACTCTTGCTGTGATGGGCTTTAATATTCTGTGAAGTGACTTTTGATGATGATGGTGGCAGATCTGTGTATTGATCTTCTGCTGGAAGATTGATGGCAGATTTTACACCTTAGAAAAATGTATATATATGAAAGAGTAATGGTTTATGATTTTAAATATAGTGCTGAATAACGTGCCTGTGTTTTTGTGTTTTTTTGCATTTTGTCTTTTTTTAGAATAATGTCAAATGTGAGTTGACAAAAAAGGTAGTATGCTGTATAATTGTGTAGAAAGTGAGCGGAGGGGTTTTCTCTTTTTGGGGTTCTTTTTCTTTAAAACCTTTTTTTTTAGTCAAATTAATATTTTCTTATTGTGGAAACAAAAAGAAAGTTCGTGCTGTGATTGGCATTGATATTTTATAAAATGACTATCTTCTGCTGGAAGATTGATGGCAGATTTTACACCAACACATCTTCACTTTGTATGTCTTATGGTGTGTAAAGTGTGCCTGTCAGGGCTTTAATTTTTTAATCGAATCAAATCGATATTGGGGAGAAAATATCGGCTGTGTAATTGTGGTTTTTTTTAGTAATGAGATAAAAAAAAAAAAAAAAAAAACGATTATAAATTGGCAAGATAAATATAATAGTTTATATAATGTTGTGAAAAGTGTGTATTATGTGACATGTGTAAGGAGATGGGTTTTGATTTTTTTCTTTTCTTAGCCTTTCTTAAAAAAATCACATCAACTATGTTTTTTTTTAATAGAAAGCTGGTGCTGTGATTTGCTTTCATATTCTGTGAAATAACTTAATTTGATGTTGGTGGCAGATCTGTGTATTGATCTTCTGCTGGAAGATTGATGGCAGATTTTACACCAACACATCTTCACTCTGTATGTCTTATGGTGTGTAAAGTGTGCCTGTCAGGGTTTTCTTTAATTTGATTTTTTTTTAATCGAATCAAATGAAGATTGGGGAGAAAAATATAGGTTGTGTAATTTTGTGGACAGTGTGTGGGGGAAAGGGTTAAAATTATTTTTTAATCACATTCAATGTGAAAGGAACAACAAAGATTGTCATGTGATTGCTATGTTGGTGGCAGATCTGTGTATTGATCTTCAGCTGGAAGATTGATGGCAGATTTTACATCAGCACATCTTCATATGTGTTATAGTGTGTAAAATGTGCCTGAGAGGGGTTTTGTTTTATTGTATTATTTTTAATCGAATTAAATGAAGAATGGGGAGAAAAATACAGGCTGTGTAATGGTGTGGACAGTGTGTGGGGAGAAGGGGTCCTTTCTTTTTCTTACGAAAATCACATTAAATTAATGTGAAATGAATAACATCGTCATATGATTGCCATGTTGGTGGCAGGTCTGTGTATTGATCTTCTGTTTGAAGATTGATGGCAGATTTTACACCAACACAATTTAGGAAAATAGTATGTCAAAGACTGATGGTATATGATTTTAGGTATAGCTGAGGGTAAAGTGTGACTTTTTTTGATTTTTGGTTTTTTAATAATGAGATGAAAAATAGTGTAAATTGGCAAGATAGATCTAATAGTTTATAGAATGTTGTGAAAAGTGTGTAGATATGAAAAGTGTGTACAGAGAGGTTTTTTTTTTTTTTAGCTTTCGTTAAAAATTACATCAACTGTGAATTTTTTTTTCTAAAAACCGGTGCTGTAATTTGCTTTCATATTCTGTGAACAGACTTTAAATGATGTTTGTGGCAGATCTGTGTATTGATCTTCTGCTGGAAGACTGATGGCAGATTTTACACCAAAACATCTTACAAAAAATACATGTTATAAGAATATTGGTACATGATTTTAAGTATAGTCGTAAAGGAAATGTGTGTGTAGGGGGGGGGATGAGTGAGTGAGTGGTGTGTGTGTGTGTGTGTGTGTGTGTGTGTGTGTGTGTGGTTGTGTGTGTGTGTGTGGGGGGGGGTGAATGAGGGTTGTGTGTAGTGTGTGTTAGGTAATGTGTGTGTGGTTGTTTAGTGTGTGTGTGTGTGTGTGCTGTGGTGATGTATGTGTGTGTGTGTTGTGGTGCTCGTGTGTTTGTGTGTGTGGCTCGTGTGTGTTGCTCGTGTGAGTGAGAGAGAGAGAGAGAGAGAGAGAGAGAGAGAGAGAGAGAGAGAGAGAGAGAGAGAGAGAGAGAGAGAGAGAGAGAGAGAGAGAGAGAGAGAGAGCCTGTGTGTTTAATAATGAAATGAAATATGAATGCCCCTCCCTTCCCAAAGGTAACATGTAGTATAATAGTGTTGGGAGTGTGCCCCAAGAGGTTTGCTTTTTTTCTTTTTCTTTTTTTTAAATGGCATCAAATGTGAAATCAAAAGAAAAATTTGTGCTGTGATTGGCATTAATATTGAGTGAAATGACTTTAGATGATGTTCGTGGTAGATCTGTGTATTGATCTTCTGCTGGAAGATTGATGGCAGGTTTTACACCAACACATCTTACCAAAAATATACATGAAAGAGTAATGGTATGTGATTGTAAGTATAGTAGTGAATATCTTGCCTGTGGCTTTTTTTAATTTTCAAATAATGTCAACTGTGAACTGAGAAGACAAATGTAGCATTATGTATAATGGTGTAGAAAGTGCGCCTGGAGGGGAATTCTTTTCTAATTCTTTAAATTCTTTAATTCAAATCAATAACTTTTTTAAAAACAAAAGGAAAGCTTGCATCCTGATTGGCATTGATATTCAGTGAAATGACTTCCGATGATGTTGGTGGCAGATGTGTGTATTGATCTTCTGCTGGAAGATTGATGGCAGATTTTACACCAACACAACTTCTGAAAATTGTATGTCAAAAACTATTTACTGGTTTATGATTTTAAGTATAGCAGTGGGTAAAGTGTGACTTTATTTTAAACAGTAATGATCAAAATTGATGTAGATTGGCAAGAAAAATGTATATAGTTTGTATAATGTTGTGGAAAGTGTGTATGGAAAAGTTTGGGGTTTTTTTTACATTTTGTCTTTTAAATCACTTAAAACATGAAAACAAAAAGACAGCTTGTAGTGTAATTGCCAGTGGTACTCCAGTGATTTTATGTCTTGTAGTGGATAAGTGTTTTGTCTTTAAATAAAATTGATAAAAGGTGAAATGTAAACAGCAAAGAATTCTATAGCATTCTGTATACAGGTGTATAAAGTGAGTCGGAGATGATTTGTTATTTTTTTTTTTTTTTTATTTTATTTTTGTTGTAAATCGCATGAAATGTGAAAACAAAACGATTAATTGTGCAGAGACTGGCATTGATGTCGTAATGATTTTGTGCATAGACTTTGATAAAACATGGCTTTGTGGGGTTCATTTTTTTTTTGTAGTTGTAATTATGAATCAAATAATTGGCAAGAAAAAAGTAGGATGTTGTGTGATAGTGTAGGAAGTGTGCCTAAGGTTTTTTTTTTTAATTGGTTAATTTTTAAATCACTTCAAATTTGAAAACAAAAAGAAAGCTTGTGATGTGATTGTTATTAATATTCTGCGAAATGACTTTAGATGATGTTGGTGGCAGATCTGTATATTGATCTTCTGCTGGAAGATTGATGGCAGATTTTACACCAACACATCTTGGGAAATATGTATGTGAAAATCTACTGGTATATGATTTTAAGTACATTAGTTAAGAATATGTGCCCCCCTCTCTCTCTCTCTCTCTCTCTCCTCTCTCTCTCTCTCTCTCTCTCTCTCTCTCTCTCTCTCTCTCTCTCTCTCTCTCTCTCTTCCTCCTCCCCCTGTGTGTGTGTGTGTGTGTGTGTGTGTGTGTGTGTGCGCGCGGCGCGCCGCCCCCCCCCCCCCCCTCCCCTCCAAATGTAGCATGTTGTGTAACAGTGTTGAAAGTGTGCCCATAGAGGTTTTTTTTTTTTTTTTAAAAATCACATAAACATGAAAATCAGAAAGCTTGTGCTGTGATTGGCATTGATATTCAGTGAAATGTGTTTAGATGATGTTGGTGGCAGATCTGTGTATTGGTCTTCTGCTGGAAGATTGATGCAGATTTTACACCAACACATCTTTAAAAAAAATGCATGTGAAAGACTACTGGTATGTGATGTAAAGTGTAGCAGTGGGTAAAGAGCGACAGGGGGTTTTTTTTTGTTTGTTTTTGGCTAATGAGATCAAAATTAAACTAAATTTTCAAGAAAAATAAGTTTGTACAAGGCTGTGAAAAGTATATGTGGAGAAGTTTTCAACTTTTTTTTTAAATCACATCAAATATGAAAACAAAAAAGAAGTTTGGGCAGTGATTGCAATTAGTATCCCAATAATTTTATGTATGATATTAGACAAATGTGCCTTTGTGTTTTGCTTTTCTTTTTTCAAAAAGTAATGTAATAAAATGTAAAGGGCAAAGGTTTACATAGCATGATGTGTGCTGGTGTAGAAAGTGATTTGGGAGAGGCTTTCTTTTTTTTTCTTTTTTGTTGTTGTTGAGGTAAAGCACAATGGAATGTGAAAACAATGAGAAAGCTTGTGCTGTGATTGACATTGATAAATAATGATTTTGAGTTAAGTATTCGATAAAAGGTGCCTCTTTGGTTTTGTCGTTTTTAAATTATGAGATCAAATAAAAATTGACAAGAAAAATGTATGTTGTATAATAGTGAAGAAATTGTGCGTGAGAGATTTTCTTTTTTAATTAATTTTTAAATCACACCAAATGTGAAAATAAAATAAATTTTGTGCTGTGATTGGCATTAATATTCTGTGAAATGACTGAATATGATGTTGGTGGCAGATCTGTGTATTGATCTTCTGCTGGAAGATTGATGGCAGATTTTACATCAACACAACTTAGAGAAATGTATTTGAAAGACTAATGGGTATAGTTTTAAGTATAGTATTGAATAATGTGCCTGTTGTTTTTTTAACTAATAATAAGAAATGTAAATTGACCAGAATTATGCAGCATGTTGTATAATGGTGTAAAAAGTGTACTGGGATTTTTTTTTATTTTTTTTAGGAAATCAATTTTTTTTTATTGTGAAAACAAAAAGAAAGCTTGTGCATGGTATAGGCATTAATATTCTATGAAATGACTTAAAATGATGTTGGTGGCAGATCTGTATATTGATCTTCTGCTGGAAGATTGATGGCAGATTTTACACATCAAAAAATGTATGTGAAAGACAAATAGTTAATGATTCTAAGTATAGCAACGGGTAAAATGTGACTGTTTTCTTTTTTTTTATTTGGTAATGAGATAAAAAAAAATATAATGTAAATTGGCTCGAACAATGTAATTGGTTTTATAATTTTGTGGAAAGTGTTTATTGAGATTTTAAAATACTAAAATCACATCAAATATAAAAAAAAAACTTATGCTGTGACTGTCATTGATATTCCAATGGTTCTATGTCTGGTATTGGATGAATGTGATTGTGTGTTTTCTTAGTCTTGTTATTTTGAATATATGAGATGTAAACCGTAAAGAATGATATAGCATGCAGTGTACTTGTGTAGAAAGTGTGTCCTGATAGGTTTTCTTCTCTTTTCCTATCTTTTTTTGTTGGTTGTAACTCACATAAAATGTGAAAACAAAAAGAAAGCTTGTGTTGTGATTGGCATTGATATGTTAATGATTTTGTGTATAATAATAGATAAATGTGGCTGTGTGTGTGTGTGTGTGTGTGTGTGTGTGTGTGTGTGTGTGTGTGTGTGTGTGTGTGTGTGTGAGGGTGCGGGGGGGGAGGTGGCTGGTCTTTTTTATTTTTAATGAGATCAAATGAAAATTGACCAGAAAAATGTATGTGGTACAGTAGTGTAGAAAGTGTGCTGGAGAGGTTTTCTTTTGTGAATGTGATTGATTTGTTTTTACAAGATATAGCGCTATATAAATTCCATGTATTATTATTATTATTTTGTCTTTTTATCTGTTTTTGAATCATATCAATTTTTTTTTAAGCTGGTGTTGTGATTGACATTGATACGTTAATCATTTTGTGTATAGCAAGTGATAAATTTGGCTCTGTGTGTGTGTGTGTGTCTCTGTGTGTGTGTGTGTGTGTGTGTGTTGTTGTTTTGGTCTTTTTGTTTTAATGAGATCAACATTTTTAATGAAAACTGACCAAAAAAAATGTAGTAAGTGGTATAATAGTGTAGATCTTTTTTTTTAATTGATTTTTAAACCGCATCAAATTTGAAAACAAAAAAAAACTGGTGTTGTGACTGCCATTGATATTCTAAAAATGTATGTGAAAGATTACTGATCTAAAATTTTAAGTATAGCAGTGAGAAAAGTGTGAGGTTTTTCTTTTTTTTTCTTTTTTTTGGTAATGAGATCAACAAAAATATAAACTGAGAATAAAATGCAATAGTTTGTATAAAGCTGTGAAATGTGCGTAAGGAAAGTGAGGATTTTCATGTTTTTTTAAAATCACATTAAATTTGAAAACAAAAACAAAGCTAATGCAGTGGTTTGAATTGATATTTTGTGAAATGACTTAAAATGATGATGGTGGCAGATATGTGTATTGATCTTCTGCTGGAAGATTGATGGCAGATTTAACACCAGCACATCTTACAAAAGTTGAATGGGGAAGACTAATGGCATATTATTTTAAGTGTAGTATTGACGAAAATATGCCTGTGTTTTTTGTGTTTTTTTTAATAAGATCAAATCAAACTTAAAAAGGCAAATTAGCATGCTGAATAATGATGTAAAGAGTTAGTGGAGAGATGCTTTCTTTTTTATTGTTTTAATCAATCAAATGTGAAAACACACAAAAAAGGCTGTGCTATGATC
>CM060345.1:7017676-7025176 GCA_030674155.1 Stramonita haemastoma | reverse complement strand
CGTTCGAGGGATTTTTCCCTCTGGAGTTAACATCAGTGCTGACTCCACTCTCCCCAAAAGTCTTTCGGATAAGACTATAAACCGAGGCCCCGTGTGCAAACGCACGCAGAACATCTTTCACACACGTTAAATCCTGTTCCCTTTTCATAAGAGTAGGTATTGTGTGTCGGTGGGAATAGATGATAAGATTTACAAAACTGCAACCACACGGGAACTGGATGTATAAAAAAAAAAAGCACATGAGTACTTATTTCATTATCCTCGATACAAAAGAAGAAAGAAAGAAAGAAAGAGAAGAAAAAGCAAGAGTATTATTCATTATCCTCGATAAGAAAGAAAGAAAGAAAGAAAGAAAGAAGAAAGAAAGAAGAAGAAGAAAAGCAATGAGTACTATCATATCTCGATACAAAAGAAAGAAAGAAAGAAAGAAAGAAAGAAAAAAGCAATGAGTACTATTCATATCCTCGATACAAAAGAAAGAAGAAGAAAAGCAAAGAAAGAAAAAAGAAGAAGAAAGAGACGATCCTTTTTTCCTGTCTGTGGTCAGGAAAGCCTGAACAAACCAACATAGTCAGTCAATAAGGATAAAGAAATAAAAATAAAAAAACGCCTTATCAGGTCAGCAACTCATCCTGTTGTGTGGGTGAATGTGTCTGCTGTTAGTGTCGAACACAAGCTGTTGTTGATTAAAATAATAATTTTTGGTCTTATCTGCGGGCGTTGTGTTGTGTGTGTGTGTGTGTGTGTGAGAGAGAGAGAGAGAGGAGAGAGACACACACACAACAACAGACAGAAACACACACACACACACATGGAGAAGGACAGACACAGACAGACAGACAGACAGACAGACAGATGATGAGACGGAGACAGACAGACAGAGGCAGAAGAAGAGGAGAGAGAAGACAGACAGGTAGATAATATTAACCATGACTTATGTATGATATTCCTAATCCTTAACACCCCCTTTTTTTTTTAGTATAACCAGTAACAGTATAAAGATCTGTCTCAAGTACGGGTTTTTTTTTTCTTGTTTTATTTCTAAATATCATTTTCTTTTCTGTAGTATGTTTTTTGTTTGTATTTTGTTTTTGTTATTTTGTTGTTTGGGTTGGGATTTTTTTTTGGCCGGGGTTGTTTGTTTGGGTGTGGCTTTGTTTGTTTGTTTGTTTGTTGTTTGTTTTGGTTGATTATTTGGTTTTTTATTTTATTTTCTCTTACTTTTGTTGTGGGGGGGGGGGTATTGATGCTACGAATTTTTCTTTCGATAGACGTGTTACATTATAAGGGAAACAGCCATTAGTCTTATTACTTTTGGAGGAGTAGTTCTTTCCCTTTGACCATGAAACGCCACATGGTACATTTTCTGAACACCACTGTTTATAGTCTCATCTGAAGGACTTAACAGTTCAACTGCTAAACACATTGTAAACGACTTGAAAGATTATGCCATTGGGCAAAACTAAACTGCGTCTGTGTATGTGTGTTGTGGTGCGTGTGTGGTGATGTGTGTAGTGTGAAGCGGTGTGTGTGCGTGTGCACGCGCGTGTGTGTGTGTAGTGTGTTGTGTGTGTGTGTGTTAAATTTGGAATTTTGGGACAAATGCCATTAACCATTTAATGAAACTACACCAATAATAATAATAATAATAATAATAATAATAATAATAATAATAATAATAATAATAATAATAATAATAATGATAATACATGGAATAATACGCTAATATATTTAAAAAAAATCAAAGCGTTCATTGACTATACATCACACATGCAATAATAAAACTAGTCTAGCAAATTCGAACGTATCACAAGCGCAAGCGTCACACGCACACACACCACACAACACACACACAACACAACCTACACACACACACAACACACCAACTTACACACACACACACACACACACACACACACACCACACACACACACACACACAACACACACACACACACACACACACACACACACACACACACACACACACACCACACACTACACACACACACACACACACACACACACACACACACACAACACACACACACACACACACACACACACACACACACACACACACACACACACACACAACAACACACACACACACACACTACATACACACGCACGCACGCAAAATGAAGATATTCTGGTGTATTAAACTGAGACTCGGTGCAGATGTCCCATAAGATGCCTGCATAAACACAATGCGGCAAGATATCGGATCTGTACATTATCTCCAGGAAGTTTTTTTTTTACGGCTGTATTTGTTGTTTGTTTTCTGAAAAATCTTTTCAACATAAGATCAACCTTCTCACAATGTTACATGTTCACTCTAATGACAATCACCCTTAAGAAAACAAAAAAAAGTAACCGGAAAAATGTTTATGCGTGTTCACATACTGAAAAAATACTGTCATTTAGATGACAACGGTAAGACTTGCTAACGATGAGAATCTTCTTCGTCTTTTTTTTCGTCAAACGCTCAGACAGCAATTATTGCTGTCAATCATATGAGCAAAAATATGTTGTGGTTCCGGTAAGTGCCGACTAGTCAGGCCCAGCACTAGTTGATTGATTGATTGATGATGAGTGAGTGAGTGAGTGATGATGGATGATGACTGACTGACTGACTGAGTGACTGATTGATTGATTGATTGATTGATTGATTGATTGATTGTTTGATCGATCGATTGATGATGTCGATCGATCGTCGATCAAGCATTCTGTTTTCTGACAGAAACTTTCTGCCCTTGCTGGGAAAGGCGGAATTTCAGTAAAGCTATCAACCGTTGTTCCTGTGTCTGTAACCGCTGTTGTGAAAGAAAACACCACAGAATGAGAAGCGGGTTCACAGCAGAGTTGGAAGGCAAGAGAAAAACGTTCAATGCATTTTGAACTTCAGTGAAACCATATACCCTATGAGAGGCCATCACTGCAACCAGCCCCAGAGAAAACCAGCAAAAAGTGTTGATGGCTACCACCTTCCTATAAGGTGGGCTGAAGAGTAATACACTCTCTTTGTGTGCTCTAGAAGGATTCTGTACCTAGGTACTCGTCTGTTGATAGCGCAACAACCAGCTACTATCATCACAGACAAACTGAAGTTGACAACCACAGTAACAGTGAACCACCTGAGCTGTGGGGTGTAGATGCGGTGATGGAATAAAGCCAGACGGCACAGACCTGACTGGCCATAGAGGCCCCAGTGTGACAGCCCAGGGAGGAATGGAACCAGTGACAACAGAGCTCCAGTAAACCAGGTCACTGTAGTCACTGCTGTGGTTGAAGGCTTGTTCAAAGTCCACGACTTATCCAAGAATGAGAAGAGAAGAGCGTGGTCCAACACCATCACCCAGATCATCAGAACTGATACTTCGTTGGACAGAAGAAACAGAAAGCCCGATATCTTGCAGGTGATGCTGCTGGTCCATGTCTTTTCATGGTGCAGGTATTGTCCTTCAAACAGGTGGTCCGCAACCACAGCAATGCTGACGTGACATCCCATGCACAGGTAGGCAGACTGTAAATGAGCGATGTGCATCAGACATTTCTGATCAAACATGTGTTTGATGTAGAACATAGTTATGAAGCAGACCAGATTCCCTAAACAGGCAAGCAAGCTTAGAAGCCAAAAGAAACTTCTGTACACCTCACTTGGCATCAGCCTTGAACAAGAAGGAAACACAGAATAAGGCGTAATACACTTTATAGTATCCGACTGTTTTCCGAAAATATTCTCACAACACATTCTATAATTTGACGTAAAAAATTGTTTTACATTATCTAACCCCTTAAATAAATCAAAGGGAAAGTTGATGACCGGAGTTGTTTGTAAGTTTATTTCCGCGAGTTTTGGAAAAGTTCGAAAACCCCTGATACCAATTGTTTCAATTGCAGAGAAAGATAAATTTAGGTACTGCATGTAAAGCAAGAACATTGATAGCTCATCATTTAGTGATTTGATATGGGTTTTTGATATGTCAACTTTTATCAAGGCATAGTGTACCTGCTTTAGTTTGCTGGACATCCGAATAAGTGGGTTGTTCCTCATATGTAGAGTTTCTAAATTTGGAAGGTGCAGAAAAATGGTAATATTCATTGATGAAATGTCATTGTTGGCAACATTAATGTACTGCAAGTTAGGCAGGCTGACAGACGAAACATTACTCATATAACAGTGAGACAAACTGAGATAGACAAGGTATGCATTGCTAGCAAAGTCTCCCAGTGACATTCTGGAACCTGTGGCATCCAAGTATCGCAGCGAAGGGAAGGCTTCAGCATGGAAAGGATGACCACACAGGAAAGTGTGACCTTCACAGAGGCAACCTTCAGGACAGGTCATCATGTCACACATTAGTTCATCATCCCGCTGTGGACACTGACCCCAGCCGTCACACAGATAATCTCCATGCAGACACACTGTGGAAGCTCGACACATGTACAGTCCAGGACATGTCACACTGTCACAGTCCTGTTCATCTTCCCCATAGGTGCAGTCAGAAAATCCATTGCACCGAGTGTAGAGAGGGAGACAGTGGACTGGCTCAGATGTACACAGGTAATGACTGACAGGACATGAATCGCCAGCTGCCATGGCATGATGTGTGAAGTAGCCACTGCCATCTAGGCTGATGTAGAGTGGTGGCAGCTTTAATGAATTCAGTCTATCCATGAAACGAACGCAATGAGAACACAGTTCTTCCAAGTTTTCATAACATCCTTTTTCATCAGAATCATCCGCACAGTCTGAGTATTCATTGCATCGCTGGCCCTGCAGGACGTACTGTCCATTAGAGCACAGGAAACTTGTGTGGTGAGGATGTTCACAGAAGGATTCATCGCTGTTGTCAGGACAGTTCTGCCAGAAATCACACACAAGTGTGTACTGCACTGTGCCTCCTTCATCACCACATCTGAACATTGCATACATGGACACAGACACATCATAGTCGATGTTTGCTTTCTGGAGCGAGCTGTTTTTTGCATACATCAAATTTGAAAATGGACAGACAAATGAATGTCTTACACTGTTGCACTGAGCTTGTGAATCGCAAATGAGAAATGAGTGTGTGGAGTGGTGGTTTGTACACAGAAGTAAACGCTGCTGCGTAACTGTAGAACCATTCTGTGACAGATATGACTGAGTCACCTTGATATGGGAAGAAACAAACGTTAGTGTAGGCGTATCTCGCTCACACAGTGCCGTGCGGTAAATCATATCCTTTTTCACCTCAGTTTTGCGAAACACATATGGAGGAACAAATTCAGCTGAAAGAACAGTCCGTAAAGGGTTGGGCCTTCCAAACTGCTTAGCGTGAATCATGTAATAAATCATCGTGTCATCAGACCATTTACGAAATCTGCTGTACATGAAGGGTACATTTTCCCAGCCTGCGGTGTAACCGATAATGATGTCCGCCTCAAGGACTTTTTTAAAGATAGTGAGGGAGTCCTGAGCTTCCCTCTGTGTTTTCACAGCAGCTAACCTTCCCCCTGCCGCCCTGCACGTGAAAGACAACACCTGTGGAGAACCCATCTCCACTACAGAGATCACCTCAAAACACTTGTTCCCTGAGGCCACCAACCCTGACAACCAGCACTGCTGAAGGCACAGTGCGCGGTCTCATCGCGTCCGTCCTCACACTCTGCTTTCAGATTGCAGTCCAGGTGAGGACCAAACTGCGAGTAAGACTCCACTGAGCAGTTGAAGAAACCGCTGGGCAGTTTGTCTGGCCGGTCTTTTGCAGAGAGACCGGTAAAAGAAATGCTGAAATGCTTATAATGTAACACATACTCTAACACCATCTGGAGATGTGAAGTGTCCACAACAGATGCTGATGCCATGTTGTTTCCGCATACACGTGCTACACTTTGTTCAGACGAATTCGGCTTTCTGTACAACAGTTTTAAATAATACTGTTTTAGGCAACTGCCGGTTTTGTGATAGAAAAATCGACGAGATTGTTGTACACTAGCCAATATAACATGTTCACGGGGTACCCTGATGTCTATCTTAAAAGGTGTGTATGTCTTAACTTCTGGTATTGTCACCAGTACAGAATGTTGATAATGACACTTTACCGCCGAATTATAATGTTCAACTTCTTCAAAATGCAGTTTAATGACAGGGTTGTTAAAGTGCAGTACATATAGCTGATTATCATCTGAGGTGAGATACGAGACATCCCAGTGGCTGGACCAATCTACATACACATAGACGCTTGAAATAGTGGGAGAATCAGCCACAAACGTCTTCCATTTACTCGAAACATTCCAGGTGGGCAGGCGTTCAACTTTAACACGTGCGAACATACCAGGTGTTACCTTCAAAAGCATTTTACAGAAACTGGTAGAGTCACTGCACAAGCCGTACACCACTCCCTGCCGGGCTGTGTAGTCTGGTAACATCTTTTCATCATCACACGTGGAGATGTTGACTTGTAGCACTGTGGTCTCTGTCTGGTTTTGTGTCCTAAGGTGTTCCATTCCTGGACACACGTCACTCATGTTTGGTAGATCAGACGGGCTCCTGCTCGATTGGTTGAAAAGGGAGGAGGTGAGCGTTTCATCTACAATGAGAAAGAACAATCAGTCATAAGTGCCATTCATTTCATTGCAAAGTTTGTTGATTGGTTCAATGACTTTTATTATCAAGAATACCTAGTATTACGTGTTAAGTTTTTAGTTCCCATTAATAACGTGCCTTAAGTTATTTTTGGTTATGATTTTATTGTAAAACATTTGACCCATGCACACGCGCGAGCGCACACACACACACACACACACACACACACACACACACACACACACACACACACACACACACACACACACACACACACACACACAACACTTAAAAAAGAAAATCTGGAAAATTTCTGGGGAAAAAATAAAACCTCTTTGTATAAGAAAAGACATTGAATCAGAATTTTTTTTAATCTGAAAACTCATGATATAAATGAGCAATTTGGGATACAAAGAAATAAAGTGAATTTCCTAAAGCACAAATCAAAGTGTAATCATTTACAAAAGTTTCTATTTACAACTACCAGTTGTTGCCAGTTTTGGAAGGCCATCAATACATTATGTCATAAAACTGTATAAAAACAACAACAACAACAACAACAACAAAGAAACAAAAAAGCAGGTCATGAAAGACATATCATCTAACGAATTCAACAGCTACTTTTCAAATATAGCAAATAAAGCTATGTGACAATTCCAGCAAAAATTATCTTCATTACCCAGAACATTATTTTGAACCAAAACAAAAAAAAACATATCTACATAAATTGTGCTTTCAGAAAAGCTGTTTTCCTCTTTAGTTTAAATAAGCAAAAGTTGTACCAGTGCTCTTACAGGCCGATATAAATTCTATTTATATTATTCCAACCCATAGAAAAACACATACAAAAATCCTTATATTCTTACGTTATTAACAACAGTCTAATAAATAAGGATCAAGGAGGATTTCGTAAAACGGTTACTATCA
>CM060345.1:6997676-7007676 GCA_030674155.1 Stramonita haemastoma | reverse complement strand
ATTATTATTATTATATAAAGAAAGAAAAAACCCTTCTTCTGTGCCAACATCTTTTTTTTTTAAACACACACACACACACACACACACACACACACACACACACACACACACACACACACTAAACACACACACACACACACACACACACACACACACACACACACACACACACACACACACACACACACACACACACACACACACACACACACACACACACACAACACACACACACACACACACACACACACACACACACACACACAACACACACACACACACACACACACACACACACACACACACACACACACACACACACACATACGCCAAAACTTCGTCATCAGACAGATTGAATGTTTAATATTAATTAAAATACCGCACACGGACAGGCGCTCAGTTAAGAAGGGAAGCAACTCCCTGCCAAGGGAAATAGTTGAATTAATGGCATGAGTAGTTTCCCTTTGAATGAATCTGTGTACTATCGTTTTTTAATTATTATTACATTTTTAATGTGCCATCGTCAGGCATCTAGCACATTATTTTGTGACTTCAAAACTGCAATAGCTCGAGCTACTGAACTATTTCTATGAGAGGAATTAACTGTCCCCAGTTAACAGGGAAATATTTTTTTTATTATTCTTTCATATCGAGGATAATGGAATAAGCACTCATGTGCTTTTTTACATCTAGTCCCCGTGTGTATGCAGGTTTTTATTGTAAATCATGTAAATCTGTTCCCATCGGCACACGATGGCCTACTCTTACGAAAAGCGGAACAGGATTTACCGTGTGCGCAAGATGTTCTGCGTGCGTTCGCACACGGGGCCTCGGTTTATAATCGCATCCGAAGTACTTTTTGGGAGAGTGGAGTCAGCATTGAAGTTAACTTCAGAGGAAATAAACACCAATAGCATAATTATGCACCCAAATCAGACAGAACGTTACCTACTTAACTGTCTCCAGTTGACAGGAAAAAACAACACCAATTGCATATATGCAAATATGCAGAGAGAACGTTACCTACTTAACTGTCTCCGGTTGACAGGACAGAAACACCAATTGCATATTTTATGCAAATATGCAGAGAGAACGTTACCTACTTAACTGTCTCCAGTTGACAGGAAAAAAACACCAATTGCATATATGCAAATATGCAGAGAGAACGTTACCTACTTAACTGTCTCCGGTTGACAGGGCAGAAACACCATTTGCATATATGCAAATATGCAGGGAGAACGTTACCTACTTAACTGTCTCCGGTTGACAGGGCAGAAACACCAATTGCATATATGCAAATATGCAGACAGAACGTTACCTACTTAACTGTCTCCGGTTGACAGGGCAGAAACACCATTTGCATATATGCAAATATGCAGACAGAACGTTACCTACTTAACTGTCTCCGGTTGACAGGGCAGAAACACCAATTGCATATATGCAAATATGCAGACAGAACGTTACCTACTTAACTGTCTCCGGTTGACAGGGCAGAAACACCAATTGCATATATGCAAATATGCAGACAGAACGTTACCTACTTAACTGTCTCCGGTTGACAGGGCAGAAACACCAATTGCATATATGCAAAGATGCAGACAGAACGTTACCTACTTAACTGTCTCCGGTTGACAGGGCAGAAACACCAATTGCATATATGCAAATATGCAGAGAGAACGTTACCTACTTAACTGTCTCCGGTTGACAGGGCAGAAACACCAATTGCATATATGCAAAAATGCAGAGAGAACGTTACCTACTTAACTGTCTCCGGTTGACAGGGAAAAAACACCAATTGCATATATGCAAAAATGCAGAGAGAACGTTACCTACTTAACTGTCTCCGGTTGACAGGGAAAAAACACCAATTGCATATATGCAAAAATGCAGAGAGAACGTTACCTACTTAACTGTCTCCACCGCCGCTGTCAACAGTACAAGCTCTATGTAACGCTACCAAGGTAGATCATCTTCCTCCACTGAGTTTAATTATCTCCCCATACCCCTGCCTAACTGCTGACCTCAGTGATGTTGACAATGTAGGATGTTGGTGGTCTGCCTCTTTTCACTTCTGCCCTCAACCTTACCTTGGAGAACTATGGTCATCAGATTAATTTTGTCTGTGTGTTTCTGTTTTGCATGACCAACATATATCTCTGTCTGTGCTCATCTATTTCAGCCAACATTTGTCTCTGCACTGAGAGTTTATCAAGAATGGTTTCACTTGTTCTTCTGTCTGACTGCTTATTTGACTCTTAGAAACCGCCCAGTAGAACTCCAGTTTTGGCTGCGTTTGTTTTGTCTCTTTCCAATTTCTGTAGTCTCTTATGTTTTGGATCCAATACATGCCCGATTTGTGTCTAACATTCATGTTGAGATCTTTGGATACGTTTCTGCCTTTCCAAATATTGTTATATAAGTGAATCATGTTTTTTTGACCATAGTAATTCTAACCATGCTTTGTAAACAGGAGCCATCGTTTTCTTTAACAGAGCCAAAATATTTGATTTTCTTTTTTAACATAGTCCAGATCTATGTCATTCTTTTTGATATTCTGAGGGCTGACTATACCATTAATGTGCACCCCTTTGGTCTTTTTGGCATGGAACTTAAGGGCATCAAGGTTTCCTTGTGTATTAACTATGTAGAGAATTGTTGTGGTGTCCTTGGCCATGAGTGCTGTATCATCAGTGTATCTGAAGTTTAGGGTGTTTCTGTCTCCTATCGGGTCTGTCACCTCGTAACATTGTAAATCTCAGATTAAAACTGTGCAACTATAATAATATGCAGATTAAAACAGGGTATAAATCAAACTTTACTATCATTTGTATTCGTAGTTGTATCTTTTTTTTATGTTATATGTAAAACAAAAGCAGATTCTCATTGATTTAGTAGACGAGAAATTTGTGACACTCCACCACGAAATGAGTCGCTTAGCTCATAATCCACTTTTCCGCTTGGAGCCATTTTAGGCAGGTGGGGGTGAGGTAGTGGATTTTGAGATTTTGTAAGTTCATAAAACTATAGCACTTATTCTACCTTCTAGTGAAATATCAAGGCACAATTTTATTTCATTTTGTCTTTAACGTGTTTTTAAAATAATCAGTCCCTCATTCTGATCATCTATTAGGATGCTTAACTTGTCAATTTCTCATTTTGTCATTTCCTGCAATCTATCATTTCAATTTGTAATAACTTTTGACAGAATTGTTCAATTTTCATTCTGGGTTTTTTTTTGGTATTGTATAGCAATTTTATTGCAAATTAATAACATGCCAATAACTAAAAATTGACCTCTGGTGCAATGCGACTCCTGCGTCACATTTATCGTTTCGTCCCATTTGTATCTAGATGATTTTGGCGAAACTTTCTCCGACTGGGATTATGGCGAATTTTTCGGCCCTCCTCTCACCAGCCCCGACTGTCCAGGAACGGTAGCGGTCTGCAACCGCTGCTATGAGCTGGTCCCCTTTCATTACGCATTCAGTCGACCTTTGAACCAAACGGACGATGCGGTGAGAATGGCCAGTGAGTACTGCCACTCACTGGGAGCAACGCTTAGTTTCCCAAAGTGCTACTATGACTGGTACGACCGATTTACCATGACAGCCATGCCCTCGCAAAAGATTCGCCAGGTGCTGGCCGGGTTTTACGCCAACGATATGTCCTCGCCTTCTATGTATAGATTCGTGTCTTGCATGACAAAACGGTCGTTTATCACTCCTTTTTTTTCAATGCCTTACATCCCTATAAGGGAGAGAAGGTGTGTTATTTAGTGGTGGAGGGCGAGCTGGGTACTTACAGCTGCCCCCCTCCAGTTGAGGAGCTGCATCAGTTCTCTTGTGAGTATGGAAGAAACCAGACTGCGCAGGAGTCCCCTTCATCCCAGACAATGTCTTTCCCCAGCAGACGCTTTCCTCTGTCCTCAGACCGTTCTCTGACAGTGTGTGCTGAGGGTCACGCCACACATACGTCCTTTCTGTGCGGGTCTAACCTGTACACAGTCTGTGATCAGGACAAAGCGTCGCCGTGTGGTATCACTGACAAAAATGAAGTTTACGAGGCGCTGTCTTCAGCACCTCGTCAGACCGTTTTTCCTACATTCGCCTGCAGCAATGGTTTTTTGACAGTGTCCTATACTCTGGTTTGTGACTTCATGGATGACTGTCAGGACAGCAGTGATGAACTGGCTTGCAGTTATCCCGCGTGCTTTAAAGCGTTCACCTGTGGAAATGGTCAGTGTCTGTCTTATGGCCATGTCTGTGACCAAATTTCCCACTGCTATGATAACACGGATGAAAAGAGTTGCGACAGCTTTCTTACGATTGCGACTATTCCTCCGTTCAGCCCTTTTCCATCCCTGGTCAAGTTTGATTCAGTCAGAGAGTTTACGTTAGATCCTCTTCAATCCAACGACTCCTGTCCTGACAGCCATTACCGCTGTCCTGGTGACTTCAATGACTGTCTGCCTGTCTTCACACGCTGCAATGGCATGTATGACTGTCTGGAGCGCCAGGATGAAGAAGGATGTGAGGACCTGAGATGTCCAGGGTTCTTCAAGTGCAGAATGTCCACGATCTGTGTTCATGATGACCAGCTGTGTGATGGCTGGCCTCACTGTCCCCTGAACGATGATGAGTTACTGTGTGGCGTGACCTGTCCGGTAGACTGTGTCTGTCAAGGTCACACCTTTCTCTGTGTCCAGCCTTTCTCTGCCACGCTCTTCCCTCAGCTCCGTTACCTGGATGCCACAGGGTCAGGTATGACGCTGTCTGACGTCAACAATCATGGCCGCCTTTTTCGTTTGATTCTGGCCAGGTGCTCCTTGACTCTCTGGCCTCCTCTGCTGTTGACCAGTTTGAGCGTTCTGGACCTCAGTGACAATGACCTTCAGCATTTTGACGTGACCTCCCTTACTGGTTTAGAAAATCTGCATAGGTTGTCCCTGTCCAACAACCCTCTGACATCAATCCACTCTGACAACTCATCTGGTTTACAACACCAGACACTCCAGATCCTAGATTTATCCCGTACGCCTTTAACTGTGTGTGAAGCCACGGATTTTTCAGCTTTACCTAGACTGCAGACACTGAACTTGAGTCACACTTCCATTCACACCATTAGTCCTGGTGGGTTCCAGCTCATGCAACAACTGAGAGAGCTACACATGGATGGCAGCCCTCTCAAATCCTTTCCCCCTGACCTGTTCAGAGATCTTCATCACCTTCGCATTGTAGTCACAGACAATTACAAACTGTGCTGTGGGGAAATACTTCCATCTAATTTTGACCCTTCGTTTTGTCAGGCTCCAAAAAGTGAAATCTCTTCTTGCGAGGACTTGTTGCAGTCCTGGACCTACCGTGGCTTTCTGTGGCTGATAGCCTGTCTGTCAGTGACTGGCAATGCCTTCTGTTTCTGTGCACGGTTCTTTGCAAACCAGAAGTTCTTCCAGTGGTTTTGCTGGCGTTTGTCATGAACCTTACCATGGCTGATTTATTGATGGGTGTGTATATCGTGATATAGGAAGCACTGATGAGAAGTATCGCGGCACATACCTCCATCATGATGACACGTGGAAAAGCAGCATTTGCATGTAAGCTGGCTGGTGTTCTGTCTCTGTGTCCAGTGAGGTGTCAGCTCTGATCATCTGGATCATCACACTGGACCGTTTTGTAGTTCTCCACTTTCCATTCAGCACGTTACGGTTTGACAGAGGTTCGGCAACAGTGGCTTGTGTGTGTTGGTCTGGCTGGTGGGCTGGCTCCTGGCCTTGGTTCCTCTGCTTCCAGTGACATCCCACTGGGATTTCTATGGTCAGACAGGAATCTGTATACCACTGCCAGTGACAAGACAGGATTTCAGTGGAAGGTGGTATTCCTTCGCCATACTAATCGTCCTCAATTTCGTGTTGTTTCTCGTTCATTTCCATCGGACAAATCCTGATCTACTGGTCCATACAAAGCAGTACCATGAAAACCAACACCACCAAAGCGTCAAAGGATATCACCATAGCTCGTCGACTGATCACTGTTGCAGTCACAGACTTCATGTGCTGGTTTCCCATTGGAATGTGTGGACTGTTGGCTCTGGCTGGTACTGCCATCCCTGGAGAAGTGAACGTAGGTCTGGCCATTTTTGTGTTACCTCTGAATTCGGCCATCAACCCTTTTCCTTTATACTCTGAACACACTGGCAGAGAAGCGCAAAATGTCCAGTGAAGCCAAACTTCTGACATGGATGGAGTCTCTGCTGATCTGATCGCTGTGTAAAACGTTGACCCGCTCTGGTCTAGCTCCGTCCTAAACGATGTTCTTTTTTTTAAATATCTTCTATCATGTATTCTATCTATCTATCTGTCTGTTGTCTGTCTAGCTTGATCTAATCTAATCGTTCTATCCAGCTTTCCTATCGTTTCTTGAAGCACTATTAGCTATTTTCTCACCTCCACCAGTTAAATTACCAATCTGTGTTCTACTGCATAGCTGTCGTCCTATCAGAGTCTATCTTCTGTCGTCTTACGTCTACAATCGGTAGCACCCTATGACTTATCGACATTAGCTATCTATGTTATCTATCTATCTATCTATCTATCTATCTATCTATCTATCTATCTATCTATCTATCTATCTATCTATCCCTTAAATCTGACGACCGTGGGGGGCACCCCTGAAGACTTGATAACCAGTTTCCTCCATTCCTCTCTCTCTGATTCTGCCTTTCTCAAAGTTTTGTTGAGTCTCTAGGCCTGTACATTTTCAATATAGTGAGGTACGATATACAATTTTGTGGTTGCTGTTTCGGTACAAACCAATGACTGAAAAAAGTCACCGAATGATAGACAAGCGTATTTTTCTTCCTGTTGGTTGAGCCTGACTATGTCATTTTGAAAGGGATATGACATGAAGATGCAGGTTTCGAAAGGATCAAGAAGCAGGAAAATGTGATCGCTCCACCACATAAGGAGTCGCATTGCACCAGAGGTCAATTTTTAGTTATTGACATACTATTAAATTGCAATGAAATGTCTATACAATACAAAAAAACACAGATTGAAAATCGGACAATTCTATGAAAAGTTGTTGCGAGTTGAAATGATAGACTGCAGAAAATGACAAATTTCAATGAGAAATGGACAAGTTTAGCATCGTAATAAATGGTCAGAATGAGGGCTTGGGCATTTTTAAAACACGTTTCAAAGCAAAAGGATACAAAATTATGACTTGTTATTTCATTACAAGGTACAATAAAGGCTATATGTTTATTATCAATCAAAAACTCAAAATTACCTACTTGACCCCACCTGCCTTTAATGGCTCTAGCGGAAAGGTGGGTTAGGTGCTAAGCGACTCATTTCGTGATGGAGCGTCACAAATATCTGAGCAAAACGGAATGGTTAATTTCTTGTCTGGACAAAAAAGAACGCGTCGCCACAAGACACGCTACCCATTTTTTTCTTTTTCTTTTCCTGTCTGCAAAATAATTAATAGTAATTTCAGCTTTAACAACACTCCTGACTAGACTGCTGTTTAGTTTTAAAAATCCCCATCAATGTATTTGAGAAATCCCGAACAGCCTGAGTCATTAAAGAGAAAAAGTATTAACGCGTTTTCCAGTTTCTCAGCCGCCGCTGTAGTCTAGTGGTTAGGGCGTTGGACTCGTAATCTAAAGGTTGCGGGTTCGATCCCAGCTTTCGGCTATGGCGTTGTGCCCTTGGAAAAGGCACTTTACGGCTATTTTCTCACCCCACCCAGGTGTAAAAGGGGTACCAACCTTGTGTTGGGGGTTAACCCTGCGATAGACTGGCGTCCTATCCAGGGGGGAGTCTGTGACTCTCAATCGCTTAACGCCACAGAAACCGGGATAAGCAGCGGCCTGATGAGCCTTAGGCTCGGGACAGACTTTAACTTTAACCAGTTTCTCACTCACAAAAACGACAGGATTTCTGGGGGGGGGGGGGGTTGGGTTTGCGGAGAATGCTGTATCGATTATTTTTATTTCATTTTTCATTTTATCTGTTTTATTTATTTTCTACCACTTTATGTCACAACAGATTTCTCTGCGTGAAAGTCGGGCTGCTCTTCCAGGGGAGAGCATGTCGCACAAGTGCACGCCAAACCATTATTTGTATTTCTTTTTCCTGTCTGCAACTGTATTGGTTTCCCTATCAGAATGGGTTTTTTTCTACATTATTTTCCCAGAGACAACCCTCTTGTTGCCGTGGGTCTTTTACGTGCGCTAAATAATGATATATACACACAGGCCTCGGTTTATCGTCTCATCCGAAAGACTAGCGCCCAGATCACCACTCATGGTCTTAATGGAAGGGGGGGAAAGTTTTGGGCCCAAACGGGATTCGAACCACCGCACACTTCAACCCGGACTTTTCGCTTTCTTAGTCAGACCACCCGATCCACTTTAACATTTGCATTTAGTGGCAAGATGTCTAATCTTATCAGAGAGACGACAATTTGTACAACAAAATGTGCCCCAGGGACGAGATGGCTCAGTGATCAGAACACTTGCTCTCCCCAAGCTAAGTTAATTAAGTAGCATTGAGCAATGGTTACCTCTTGAATGGGTGGACGACCGTTCATGCGCCTTTACTTCCATACAGTCCCCCAGTTCACCCAGCTTGTAAATGGGTACCTGCCCTGTTTAGGGTCAGGGAACGTAAAGCAGCGAGTAGGAGAGGAGATGGGTGCTGCCATCAATATGCTGGCCCCTAGAGAAGCTGAGGTCTCTTGACACCTCGCTCCCCCCAATGACAGCATGGGTTATGGGAACAGTTTTTTTTTCCAAAGATATACGACTTTAAAAAAAAAAACAAAAAAAAAACAGACTTTTTCAAAACAGTGCCTTGAGACTTCTCAAAAGATTGATGGGGGAAAGACAGGCCTGTGTTTGAAGCACATCAAAAAACAAAAAGACACCAGTAAAAAAAAATAAAAAAAAAAAAAGAGAGAGAAAAAAAAAAAACTAAAAATGCTGAAAGAAAGACAGTAAATGATGGATCAACTTAGAAGTAAAAAAAAAAAAAAAAAAAAAAAAAAAAAAAAAGATTACAGACAAGCATACAAAGACAGAGAGAGGAGGGGGTGAGAGACAGACAACAGACAGACAGACAGACAGAGACAGACAAACAAACAAACAGAGAAACAGAGACAGTCAGAATGCCGAGAAAGAGGCAGAAAGAGAGAAAGGTAGAGACAAAGACAAACAACATACAGACGACAGAGACAGATAAAGACAGAGAAAGACAGACCAAACATGCACGCAAGACAGACAGACAGACAGATAGACACACACGCGCGCCGCGCGCGCGCCGCGCACACACACACACACACACACACACATAGTACACACACAACGTACACACACACACATACTACACACACACACCCATACGGCATACACACAGACATACCACACAGCAACACACACACCACATACACACACACAACACACATACACACACATCACACACTACACATACACACACATACACATACACAACACACCACACACACACACACACACACACACACACACACACACACACACACACACACACACACACACACACACACAAAGCGTGACAATGTCTACCACTCCTATAATTATACGTAGACCTACCTACGTTAGACATTAACATTTTTTTGAAAACAACCCCCTTTTTGTGTGTACAAACCACGGTGAGGGGCAAGAAGTATGGAGACTCGTGGATGGAGGAGAAAGGAGAGAGAGAGAGGGGGGGAGAGAGAGGGGGGGAGAGGAGAGAGAGGGGGGGGGAGAGAGAGAGAGGGGGGGGGGGAGGAGGAGAGAGAGAGAGAGAGAGAGAGAGAGAGAGAGAGAGAGAGAGAGAGAGAGAGGGAGACAGACAGACAGACAGACAGACAGACAGACAGACAGACAGACAGACAGACAGACAGACAGACAGACAGACAGAGACAGAGACAGAGAGAAAGAGAGAGAGAAGAGAGAGAGAGAGAGAGAGAGAGAG
>CM060345.1:6982676-6992676 GCA_030674155.1 Stramonita haemastoma | reverse complement strand
GGACTCCAACTCCCCGATTTTTCCTCAGGGAGGGTGTCTAAACACGACACCTGTGTGCATGCTGGTTTGTTATAATTTTGTCATCTGCTCCTACCGGCACACGATGGCCTACTCTTCCGAAATGTGGAACGGGGTTTTAACGTGTGCGCAAGATGTTCTGCGTGCATTCGCACACGGGGCCTCGGTTTCGAGTCTCATCCGAATGACTTTGACATTGACGAAAAAATCGAACTGAATGTCTTCGCTATAGACAACACTCTAATACAGATCTTCTTTGTCCGTTATGTAAAGCGTCTATCGATGACGAGGTTCATTTTGTATTGGGTTTTTTTCAATTATTATTCTTTTATATGGAGGATAATGGGATAAGCACTCTTGTGCTTTTTTTTACGTCAAGTCCCCTGTGTGTATGCAGTTTTGTAAATGTCAACTGTTCCCACCGGCACACGATGACCTACTCTTACGAAAAGCGGAACAGGATTTAACGTGTGCGCAAGATGTTCTGCGTGCGTTTGCACACGGGGGCCTCGGTTTTTAGTCTCATCCGAAGGACTTTTGGGGAGATTGGAGTCAGCACTGATGTTAACTCCAGGAGGAAAATCTTCTCGACCGGGAATCGAACCCGGGTCGTCAAATTGCGAGCGCAATGTTCTGACCACTAGGCTATCCCGACTGCGTTGTCTTATGTTAATGATCTTAGCAGTCAGTTGATTCCGTGAAAATATGTAAGCTGTCCCTCCATGTTTAGACTTTGTTAACTTTTGTCGTCTGCTAAGGAATGCATTGGTAATTCGAGGGGATTTTTCTCCTCGACTTACCATCAGTGCTGACTCCACTCTCCCAAAAGTCCTTCGGATGAGACTAGAAACCGACGCCCCCGTGTACAAACACACGCAGAACATTTTGCGCACACGTTAAATCCTGTTCCGCTTTTAGTAAGAGTAGGCCATTGTGTGCCAGTAAGAACATGTGACAAGATTTACAAAACTGACGTACACAAGGGAATTGGATGTAAAAAAAAAAAAGAGCACATGAATGCTTATTCCATTATTCTCGATATATAACAAGAAGAATAAAAAAAATAATAATAATAAGCAACCAGCAGTTTATTTGTAAAAAAAAGCTTTTAAAATCAGAGATATTGTTTGTACGGGATGTGTCATTCTTCTGTTTATGAATGTTTCCTATGCAACATGGTTTGCAATGTTGATGATATAATATACACACCAACCTTTCATGAGGGGCCAAGGCCTATAATGAATAAAACTTTTTACATTCACACTCTCTCTCTCTCTCTCTCTCTCTCTCTCCTCTCTCTCTCTCTCTCTCTCTCTCTCTCTCTCTCTCTCTCTCTCTCTCTCTCTCTCTCTCTCTCTTCTCTCTCTCTCTGTGGCTGTCTGTCTGTCTGTCTGTCTGTCTGTCTCCCTCTCTCTCTCCCTCTCTCTCTCTCTCTGTCTGTCTGTCTGTCTGTCTGTCTGTCTGTCTGTCCTGTCTCTCTCTCTCTCTCTCTCTCTCTCTCTCTCTCTCTCTCTTTTCTCTCTCTCTCTCTCTCTCTCTCTCTCTCTCAATGTGTCTTGATCTTTAAATCACTGTGGTTTCAATGTTTCCTGTCATGTCAGTTGTTCTATTCTTCAGTTTTGATTATGGCGTGTTCTGAATTTATCATCAACATGTTCCAGTATGACTATGCCCGTTCCTCCACTTGGTTGTATTGAGGACTACCATTAAACCATTTCAGTGTTCAGAACTCTGTGTGTATGTGTTTATTTATTTATTTATTTATTTATTTATTTATTTATTTATTTATTTGTTTGTTCTTTTATATCGAGGATAACAGAATAAGCAATCATGTGCTATTTTTCATCCGGTCCCTGTGTGTATGCAGTTTTTGTAAATATTGTCATCTGTTCCCACCGGCACACGATGGCCTACTCTTACGAAAAGCGCAACAGGATTTAACGTGTGCGCAAGATGTTCTGCGTGCGTTCGCACACGGAGCCTGGGTTTAAAGTCTCATCCGAAGGACTTTTGGGGAGAGTGGAGTCGGCACTGATGTTAACTCCAGGAGAAAAATCTCCTCGACCGGACTCGAACCCGGGTTGTCAAATTGCCAGCGCAATGTTCTGACCACTAGGCTATCCGTCCCCCTTGTGTTGTGTTGTGTTGTGTTGGGGTGGGTTGGTGTGTGTGTGTGTGTGTGTGTGTGTGTGTGTGTGTGTGTGTGTGTGTGTGTGTGTAATATCATTACTATTTTAGTTTCTTTCTTACTTCTTTTTTAAGCCTCTTTTTTTTTCTCTCCAGGTCATCATATTTGTCATCGTCATGAAAATTACTCGTCATTTGGATGAACTTTTTTTTTGTCTGTTTGTTTGTCTCCTCTCGTTCTTTTTTTCATTTCTTTTCTTTTTGTTTCTTTCGACTTTATTTCTTTCTTTCCTTCTTTCTTTGTTGATTTATTCATTCGTTTCATTTTTTCCCCTAAAGTTATCTAGAACAAACAGTTAGTGGAAGTACTTCCTCAATCTAGTTAACCCTCTTGTGGTTGAAGGTCACCGATCTGTTTTGGCGTTTTGGGGTTTTTTTGTTTTTTTTAACCGCGGTAATATGAAAACACACACACACACACACAACACACACACACACACACACACACACACACACACACACACACAACACACACACACAACACACACACCACACACCACCACCACCACCACCACCACCACCACCACCACCACACACACAACAACAACCCAACCCAACACAACACAACACAACACAACACAACACAACACAACACAACACAACACAACACAACAGAATATTCTGTATTCCCAACCACCGCACCGTCACAAATCTGTCAAGTCAAGCAGGAGGGGAAACAATTCTTCTATTATTATGGAGCGATTACTTCCCATGGGGTTGACAAGTCCCAAGGGGAGGAGGTAAAAGAGACCCAAAAAAAAAAATGACCCCTCCTGTTAACACACACACATTATACAAAGAGGCAAGCGACAGGGAGGGGAGGGGGATGGGGGGAGGGGAGGGAGGGGGAGTTTATAACGGGGTCTGTTTTATCGGAAGATGAATTGTCTCTTCATCTAGTCCTTTACAGTGACGAAGAATGCTTTTTTTCTTTTTTTTTCTTTATCCTTGCTCGACCAACTCTCCACAAAGACGCCATTGTACTCTTACTATTCTGTCTCCTCCTTCCTTGATTTATCTGGGTGTATTCTCTCTCTCTCTACCAAAGGCCAAAAAAAAAAATTTCAAAAGATACTAAAAAAAAAAAAAAAAAAAAGCAAGCTCCAGAATATACATGTGTCGAATATATCAATTTGGTATAGTAGTAGGGGGTATGGAGATGAAGGGAATGAATTTGATAGGGGGGGGGGTGAGAGAAGGGAGGAGAAGGGTGGGATGAGAGGGAAGGGGGGAGGGTTAGGTTGGGGTGAGAGAGGAGAGAGGGGGAGAGAGAGAGAGAGAAGGAGAGGAGAGAGAGAGAGGAGGAGTAGGGGAGAGAGAGAGAGAGAGAGAGAGAGAGAGGAGAGAGAGAGAGAGAGAGGAGAGAGAGAGAGAGAGAGAGAGAGAGAGAGAGAATGAATGAATGAAAACGAATTTTATTTGACAAAAGCTACAAGCCCATCAGTCAAAGGGGGTTAATAAAACATGAATAATAACTCGAAATCCAGACAAATATCAACAACTATTTTTAGTTATTACTTATAGAATCTATTTGGTTCATAGTCTGCTTGCGTTGTTCTAGAGCCTGAGTTACATATATTGCTAAAGATATCATCTCGGACATATTATTTGAAGTTAACACTTTTTGTACACGACTAGTGGACCTGTTGGTTGGGTTTGTCAAAAAAGTAACTTTTTGACGAATTTCTTCGTAAGCTCGACATGTAAACAAAAAGTGCAATTCGTCTTCTTCTTCTTCTCCACATGCTGGACATGGATTAATGTCTGTCTCCTCTGTAATATACCATTGTCTACAGTTCAATAGACCACATAATCTCAGTCGAAATTTCAGTAGATTGCTTCGAAGCCTCTTATTAGTTAACGATATCAAATATTGTTCTGGACCAAATGCATCTTTAAATGAGCTATACCAATGGTATTTTTCACTCGACATTAACTTTTCGTGCCAGTTTTGATGGAAACATGAAATAAGTCTATCTTTCATTTCTCTAACAAACATTTCTTCATAACCTACCCCCTGGCATAGCCAAACAATACCAAATCCATTTATCGTCAAAAGATCTTTTACTTTAGTTGCCCAGTTTACTTTACCAATATTGTGTTGTATAAGTAACATCTCGTATGCTTGTCTGTTTATTCTGGACATAGGCAGCTTGATAAGTTTTAACCAGAGGAGAGAGAGAGAGAGAAGGAGAGAGGGAGAGAGGAGAGAGAGAGAGAGAGAGAGAGAGAGAGAGAGAGAGAGAGAAGAGAGACAGAGAGACAGAGAGACAGAGAGAGACAGAGAGAGAGAGAGAGAGAGAGAGAGAGAGAGAGAGAGAGAGAGAGAGAGAGAGAGAGAGAGAGAGAGATGAATAAGCGAATCAATTGAAAAAAAGAATGTGTTGTTTCTGAGAGATCACATCCCCTCTTTTAGGGGTCAGTCAGTATAGATAGCATCCCCCAAGTCTGCGCTTTAGAAAATCCCTCTTTTCTATCCCTCTCTTTGTTTCTGCTCTGCTCCGTTTCTTTCCTGTTTACCTCCTTCTAGTCTATTTTCTGCCTTCTTGGTCCATTCTCCTGCATTTTTTTCCCCACAAAGACTTTTTTTTTTAAATGACAATTCTCCTCCACGCTGAAGTAGAATGTGCTGGGTCTGACTTGTCAGGCGCTTAAAGGCAACGCGATACATTTTTGCTCACAAGTGCAGACAACAATAGTTGCTGTCTGAGCTTTCGACCAAGAAAAAGAAGAAGAAGATAGATAGATCACAGAAGCCACATGAGATTACTTTTCTTTTTTTTCTTTTTTTTTTATTTAAAAAGGGGCGGGGTTAGGTGATTAATTTGCTTCAACTTGTGTAACTCAGTGTACGAGTGCAACGATTCCTACACCCTCCATACTGACCTCGTCACATTCACACACACACTCCTTTGCACGCGCGCATGCACACACGCACACGCCCTCCCCCCCCCCCCTCCACACACACACACACACACACACACACACACACACACACACACACATCACACACACACACACACACACACACACACACACACACACACACACACACACACACACACACACACACACACACACTGAACATCTTCCGCACACGTTAAATCCTGTTCCGCTTTTCGTAAGAATAGGTCATCGTGCGTCGGTGGGAACAGATAAGATTTACACAACTGCATACACTCGGGGACTCTAGATGTAAAAAAAAAAAAAACCCACATGGAGTGCCTTTTCCATGATCCTCGATATACAAGAATAAGTAAAGAAATAGACACACACTTCCACACACATGCATGCACGCACGCACACACACACACACACACACACACACACACACACACACACACACACACACACAAAACCACACACACAACACACACACACACACACACACACACACACACACACACACACACACACACATCATGCACGCACGCACGCACACACGCACGCTCACACGCACGCACACACAGTTTTTAGTTGCTTCAGTAACTTTCACTTCAAGTTCAAAACAAACGCCTCCTTACACTCTCAACTATCTCACACTGTCCATCTGGGAAAAAAAAAACCACAACATGAAATGACACAATACCTAAATCATTTCATTCCTTAAGGCAAATAAACCAGACTGTGCTGAGGACGCCAGCCATTCCGCTTAATTTATCATCCCCAGATTACATACAGCAACAACAACAACAACAAAAGTTAAAAATATCTATTTCAAAGTACAAAAATATACATGAAAAGTGCCACATGGGGAACTAACACAGCAGAATGGACATCTTGGAGGAAAGTACGAGACTTTACACAGAGAGAGAGAGAGAGAGAGAGAGAGAGAGAGAGAGAGAGAGAGAGAGATAGATAGATAGATAGATAGATAGATAGATAGATAGATAGATAGATAGATAGATAGATAGGAGGGGGGAGACGGAGGGAGGGAGAGGGAGACAGAGAGGGAGAGAGAGGGGAAATAGAAAGGGAGAGAGAGAGAGATACAGAGAGATACAGAGAGATACAGAGAGAGAGAGAGTAAGTTGGAGAGAGAGAGAGAGACAAAGATAGAGAGAGAAAGAGAGAGAGACAGAGACACAGAGACACAGAGAGGGGGTGGTGAAGATTGAGGATAGGCTTGCGGCAGTCATAGGCAAGTTATTTATAGCCGTTCATTGACCTCGCTGACCTCCCTTGGACAGAGGTGACCTGGTCACCGTCATTCAGCTTATGACGCATTTTCTGGGGGAAACAACTTCCGGTTAAGGATTGGTTACCTAGTCTGGCAGACAGGTAAGACGCGTGCTTGCTTGCTTGCAATTTAGCAGTTATCTTGCCGACACATTCTTTTTCAGTGCCCAGTTTAAAATTATATGTATACATTAAAAAACGTATATCTGGTTCTGAATCCAGCGGACAATTGGTCCCTACGAAAACCTTCTATCAATCGTAAAGAAGCCTAAACTTAAATGGTACGGGCATGTCACAAAATTGGGGATGGCTGGGAGAGGGGGGGGGGGGTCTTGCAGGGCCAATACTGTGGGGCAATGTGTGGGAGGAGGAGGAGAGGGGGAGGCAGGCCACAGGGGGTGGGGGGTGAGATGGGAGTACGGCATCAGCGAATGGAACAGGCCTGGAACTCAACAAAATTTTGAGAAAGGTAGAACAGAGAGAGAGGAACGGAAGGAACTGGTTGTCAAGTCTTCAGGGGTGCCCCCCACGGTCGCCAGACTAAGGGATAGATAGATAGATAGATAGATAGATAGATAGATAGATAGATAGATAGATAGATAGATAGATAGATAGATAGATAGATAGATAGATAGGTAGGTAGGTAGGTAGGTAGGTAGGTAGGTAGGTAGGTAGGTAGGTAGATAGATAGATAGATAGATAGATAGATAGATAGATAGATAGATAGATAGATAGATAGATAGATAGATAGATAGATAGATAGATAGATAGATAGGCAAGGCAAGGCAAGGCAAGGCAAGGCAAAGCAAAGCAAAGCAAAGCAAGGCAAATTCTTTTATTCAAGGATAATGAATAAGCAGTCGTTTGCTTTTTTACATCCAGTCCCCGCCCTTATCAGGGATACATCAAGATAAAAAAAACTCTAACTAAACAACAACAATAATAATGATCCAAATACCAAGAGCAAGAAACTATACCAAGTAGCAAACAACAGACAAGAAAAATTGATAAGAAGGCAATAACATTAATAAGGTAATTTTTTTTTTAAAGGCACGCATTCAGAAATTGAAATAAGAAGAAAGAATCAAATGAAGATTTTGATTTGAAAAAAAAGCGCAATAAAGAGCAAACATGAGAATATAATGAGGTAAACGACTGAAAACATCAATCCACTACCATCTATAACAAAATAAGTCATTCATATCATAACATTTTGACAAAAGGGGAGAAAGAGAGAGAGAGAGAGAGAGAGAGAGAGAGAGAGGAGAGAGAGAGAGAGAGAGAGAGAGAGAGAGAGAGAGAGAGAGAGAGAGAGAGAGAGAGAGAGAGATCTTTATTCCAAGGGTTACAGATAAGCATTCGCATATACCAATTTCCTCCGTCCCTTGCCTTGAATAGGGACTATCAGCAAATCAAGAAGGAACGTCTTTGCAAAAAGCACAACTACAAAACAACAATCTGACAATCAGTAAGATAATGGAACAAGGTAAGTAAACGAATAGGTCACTGCAGATACATGTTCTCTCCTTCTGTTGAAAAAGAAAGAAAGAAAAGAAAAGAAACGCACACATTTCCTGAGAAAAATAAAACTAAATTGTCAACAGCCTGAAGACTGCCGCCACCTTAACGCTCATTTATATAGCCTGCTGTCTCTGGGAGAGATTTACATGCAGGGTGTGCAGAATATGTATTTACAAAGCCTCTTTCACTCTCTTTTTCATTTGTATGGGATAGCATTAGTCTATTATGCCAAACAGAGAACATCTACAATCAATAATTTTTTTTTCAAAAGCAAGTTAGGAAAAAATATTAAAAATACAAATTACCAGTCGTTTATCTTACTTTGCCTATATGTCCAATGGTCCATGTTGCGCTAATGCGCGACGCCTATAATTCCCTCCCCTGACCATGAAAAACACTGTTGCCTTCTTTAAAAACTACTAAAATTCATAAAGGATTGTCGCCCCATGCTTTGAATTGCCTCCCTTAGCAAGAACGCTGTTGTCTTCTTTGTTCTTACTAAAATTCATAAAGGACCGCCGTTTCAGGGGAGTTAATTAAAGAAACCCACAAAATAACTTACTCCGCGAAGAATTCTTTCGTGTCTAGTTTTGAATATATGACATCATTTACATCCCTAAAATACCATTCTGTCGGTAAATATCCCACGATCATTATTTTGCTCGACTTCGGCAGACATTTTGTTTCAAACTCACAGAAATCATGCCGATACATCGGACATTCTAGTGTATAATTCTTTTTTTGGTGAGAGAATGAATGAATGATAAATTAATGAGTGAATAACTTTATTTTTAATGGTTACAGAGCAACTATGTACATACTTTTTCCATCCTTCCTTGCCCTGATTAGGGACTATGTATTTTAAAATATACCACACACACAATCACCAACAACAGTTCAACGTATGACTTTAAAAAAAAAAGATATAGGTATGCATTTAAGAACACACAATCCCCACTGGGTACATTGATAATTATTTTTTAAAAGAGATAAATATGTATACAACAAACACTTAATCTCCAACTGACTCAAGCCTAAATGTCAAGACAGATGCATTGATAATCATCAAGTAAAACAAATAGATTCAAATAGAGAGAAGAAAAAGATAGAGGAAACAGCAGAGAAGAGCAACCCAAATAAAAAAAATATATCAAGACATTTTCACACATCTTTCTTACTTTAAAACAATATTATGAAGAAAAAAGCTAGCAAAAATAAACTAACGACAACAAACAAACATTTTTTTAAAAGTCAACAGCATTAAGATGTTTCGCCACATAAAATATTCAAACATGACATTTTTCAAATCGTGTTCAAGAAATTTAATTCAAAAAGTCACGGCCAACTCTTTTGTTGCCGTGGGTTCTTTTACGCGCGTGGTGCACACGTACGAGGGGTCTGGATTTATCGTGTAATCCAAATTTGTCACAGCACGCAGGTTCTTGACGCAGCCTAAAGGAGAATAGTACTACTAATAATAAATAAGTGACACAGTGACACGAAGTGACAAGAGGATGGCTAGGTTATTCCCCTCTGAGTGACTGTACTAAGAAAGAACCCCCTAAATAGATTGATGATTTATTTCTGTCAAAAGCCACGCTCTTGACCAACTACGTCATCATCACCACACACACACACACACACACACACACACACACACACACACACACACACCACACACACGCAAGCACGCACGCACCACCACACACCACACAAAACACACACACACCATAACACACACACACACACACACACACACACACACACACACACACACACACACACAACACACACACACACACACACACGCAAGCACGCACGCACACACACATACACACACACATTACATCCCCATATATTATATATCCCCCACCCTACACACACCCACATCCACACCCACACACACACACACACACACACACCACACACACACACACACACACACACACACACACCCCCCTTTTTTCCCCCAGCGCCAAACAAAGGGAGGTTACTACTCCCCTCCTTTACCTTTAATCCTATTGTCTTGTGACATGGAATGTCGGATATCTCTGACAGGTTGATTGATTGATTGACTGACTGATTGACTGATTGC
>CM060345.1:6975176-6977676 GCA_030674155.1 Stramonita haemastoma | reverse complement strand
GAGAGAGAGAGAGAGAGAGAGAGAGAGAGAGAGAGAGAGAGAGAGAGAGAAGAGAGAGGGGAGAGAGGGGAGAGGGGGTGAGGTGGGTAGGGGTTGTGTGTGTGTGTGTGTGTGTGTGTGTTGTGTGTGTGTGTGTGTGCGCGCGCGCGCGCGGCGGGCGGCGGGCGCGGGCGCAATATGTTGTATGTGTATGTGTATGTGTGTGTGTGCGTTTGTGTGTGTGTGTGTGTGTGTGTTATGTGTGTTGTGTGTATTATGTTGTTATGTGTGTATGTGTGTGTGTGATGAGATTGTGTATGTATGCAGTTTCTTGTTGTTTTTTGTATCTTTTTTATATCGAGTAACAGATTTTTTTTTCATTTTCTGTTTTCGCGTGTACTTGTGCATACAAGCACAATGCTGGTAGTGTCCTATGGTGCGTGCGGGTGCGCGTGTGCTGCCGCATACGCTAAAGCGATTTTGCTCATGCGTGTATGGATATATATATGTATATATGTACACTCACACACACACACACACACACACCACCCACACACCACGCACACACCACACACACACACACACACACACACACACACACACACACACACACACACACACACACAACACAACAGAACACAACACATCAAAGATATATATATAAATATAGATATGATATATATATATATGTGTGGAAAATTCTGTAAGTGTATGCAAATTTGTATCATACACACATGCGCGCGAGTGTGTGCTTACGCACGCACGCACGCACGCACGCACGCATGCACGCACACACACACACACACACACACACACACACAACACACACACAAAATTGCACAGTTTGATGCGTTGTTTTATGCTTGAGTGTATCTCTTTGTTTAATAGTTTGTGTATTTACCGTGCGATATATTTTTCATAGTTATTTCTTTAAACAAAGAAGAGAAGAAGAAGAAGAAGAAGAAGAAGAAGAAGAAGAAGAAGAAGAACAAGAAAAGAAAAAAAGAAGAAGAAGAAGAAGAAAGAACAAAAAGAAAGAAAGAAGAAAGAAAAGAACGAAGAACAAGAAAGACAAGAAGAAAGAAGAAAGAAGAAGAAGAAAGAAAGAAGAAGAAAAGAAAAGAAGAAGAAGAAAAGAAGAAGAAGAAGAAGAAAGAAAGAACAAGAAAAGAAAGAAGAAGAAGAAGAAGAAAAGAAGAAAAGAAGAAAAGAAGAAAGAAGAAGAAAGAAGAAATTGTCTTCAAAAAAGGCGTGCTTGTATCATTCTAAGCGAGTATCGTTGTGTGTATGTTTTTTTCTTTTAGATAATTATGTTAATGACATGCATATAATTATGTGCTTTTGCATTTGCGTGTACGTGTGCTCGCGCGTATTTACCATTGTAAACTAATCATGTTCTGCGTGTAATTGTTTGGCTATTTTCAATGCGCCTGTTTTTTCTTTTGTATTTTTGTTTTGTTTTATTTCGGTTTTTTCCCATTGTTGTTGATTTGCAGTTTTTGCTGTTGTTGTTGTGTTGTTGTTGTTGTGTTGTGGTTGTGGTTTTGTTCTTATTGTTGTGGTTGTGGTAATGTATGTTTGTTTGTGATTTGTTTACTTCGTTTTGTTCTTTTTTGCTTGTTGTTTTTGGTTGGTTGTTTTTTCTGGTTGTTTTTGTTTGTTTGTTTTTTTGTGGGGAGGGGGGGGGAGTTGTTTGTTTGTTTTTCCATCAGTTGTTTTACGTGTAAGAACAAGCTTGTCTCTGATTGTTCTTCCTCTCCTCCCCCCTCTCCTCCTCTCCTCACTCCCTCGTCTCTCCCTCTCCATCTTCCTTTTCCTCTCTCTCTCCTCTCCTCCTCCTCCCCTCTCCTCCCCATCTCCTCCCTCCCCCCCCCCCCCCTCTCTCTCTCTCTGTATATACACACACGTGTGTGTGTGTGTGTGTGTGTGTGTGTGTGTGTGTGTGTGTGTGTGTTGTGTGTGTGTGTGTGTGTGGTGTGTGTGTGTGTGTGCGTGTGTGTGTGTGTGTATGTGTGTGTGTGTTTATATTAACGTCTGTTCACTAAAAAAGAGTGATATTAGGCAGGTGTGTGTGTGTATGCGAGCGCATGTGTGTGGTGTGTGTGCTGTGTGTTGCTGCGCATGTGTTAAGGTAATTTTAAGTGTAATGTGTAAATATAACACAAATCGTGTGTCCACGCTACGTGGAAAAAAGACAAAGAGGCAGGTAGAAAAGAGTCAGGCCAGACTGATGGTAACATACATAATTATTCAGGCTGACAGCCAACAGACAATGGACAAACAGCTCCTCCAGTTTTATAACGGCTGCTGCGTCCCGTGTCAGACCAACTAGACTAGACTAGACAAGACTAGACTAGAGTAAGTAGGCTATACTAGGCTATAATAGGTTATACTAGGCTAACTAGCTATACTAGACTAACTAGACTAACTAGGACAAGACTAGACTATACCAGACAATTTTAGATAGAGTGACTAGGCTAGCTAGACTAGTTAGACTAACAGACTAGACTATACTAGACAA
>CM060345.1:6967676-6970176 GCA_030674155.1 Stramonita haemastoma | reverse complement strand
CAGAGTTTTACACTGCTTAGCATACCACTTAAGCGATGCAATAATTATTCAGTATTTCTACAGTAAGTTATATGTTTTCCATGTATACAATGTTAGATGATTTAGCGTTTATACATTATTGCACTGTTAATCATACACATAGGACAACACCAACTGTTATAAGAATAGATGTTTTACAACAACAACAACAACAAATACTAGATACCGTCTTTTATACAATGTGATATGTGTGTACATTTTTTTTTTACACTACTTAGCAACACACAGTGTTAGCATACATGTATTTCATTGCCTGAATTAAAGTACACAGTTTTTCTTCTGTGCAAACTGTTAGACGATTCAACTTTTACACAGTGTTACAAAGTTAAGCATACATTGCTCTGTTTAGTATGTATACAAAATGTTACATTTTTCAGCGTCTATAATTAATGAGTGTTCCATGATTTTGCCAGTAGTTGAATTACACTGGTGTTTTTGCACTTTTTTAAAGCGTATAGTGTTTTGAATCCTACAAAAGCTGAAAGAAATTACACTCCTCTCCACTTCACTTCACTTCACCCCACCCACCCACCACTACCCACCCCACCCACCCACCCCACCCCACTACCACCCACCACCACTCCACCCACCCCACCCCACCCACACCACCCCCTCCACTCCACCCCACCACACCCCCCACTCCCTCCACCCCACCCCACCACCACTCCACCCCACCCCACACCCACACCCATCCACTCCACCCCACTCCACCCCACTCCAACCCAACCCACCTGCACCCCACCCCACTCCACTCCATTCCACCCCACTCCACCCCACTCCACCCCACACCACCACCACCCCACCCCACTCTACGACGTGATTCTTAAGATCTGGTATCTTTCTTTCTTTTTCTTTTGTTGTTGTTGTTATTTGTTAAAGGAAAATTTTTTATTTTATTTTTTATATTCTTTTATATTGAGGATAATGGGAAAAGCACTCTCGTGCTTTTTTTTTTAACATCCAGTTCCCCAGTGTGTATGCAGTTTTGTCAATCTTGTCATCTGTTCCCACTGGTGGCACACGATTGCCTACTCTTACGAAAAGCGGAACAGGATTTAATGTGTGTGTGCGTAGCAAGATGTTCTGCGCGCGTTCTTCGTACACGAGGGCCTCGGTTTATAGTCTCCTCCGGGATAGGAAATAGAAGAGAGAGATGAGAGAGAGAGAGAGAGAGAGAGAGAGGAGAGAGAGAGAGAGAGAGAGAGAGAGAGAGAGAGAGAGAGAGAGAGAGAGAGAGAGAGAGAGCAGAGACAGAGACAGAGACAGAGACAGAGAGAGAGACAGAGAGAGAGAGAGAGCGAGCGAGTGTGTGTGTGTGTGTGTGTCTGTGTGTCTGTGCATGTGTGTGTGTGTGTTGTGTTCTTGTTGTTGTTGTTCTTTGGTTGTTGTTGTTGTGTTGACTTTGGAGTCTGTAGACGTGGGGAGGCTGACTGACTGACGGGGGAAGACATGTTTTAGGCTCGTGGGTCGACACCTACGCCACCGTGAACTACGCCATGAACTACCCCACCACCCCTTACCCCGTCATGGACATGGGAGGAGCAGGAGGAGGAGGAGGAGGTGAGTGGTTTGTTTTGTAGTGGCCCCTTTGATTGATGATGATGGTGATGGTAATGAGGGAGGAGGAGGAGGAGGGTGATGGTGATGGTGGTGATGATGATGATGATGATGATGATGATGATGATGATGGGTGATGATGTGATGATGATGATGATGATGAGATGATCATGATCATGATCATGATCATGATGATGATCATGATGATGATCATGATCATGATCATGATGATAATGAGGAGGAGGAGGAGGAGCAGGAGAGGAGCATGAGGAGGAGGAGGAGGTGAGTTGTTTGTAGTGTCCCATTTGTTTGATTGATGATGATGGTGATGGTGATAATGATGAGGAGTAGGAGGACGAGGAGGAGGTGAAGGATGCTGATGATGCTACTAATGCTACGTGCTGCTGCTGCTGCTGCTGCTGCTGCTGCTGCTGCTGCTGCTGCTGATGATGATGATGATGATGATGATGATGATGATGATGATGATGATGATGATGACAAGAACAATGATGATAATATAATAGTAATTATCATAATCATCGTGTATGGAATTTATATAGTGCAATGGTTGTTTCCCTTTGATGTTGTGATTATTTAATCTTTATCATGGTGACATTGATGTCTGATATTTGTGTGAGCACTAACCTGTTAATAACATGCTGCTTTTTGTTTGTTTGTTTGTGAATTTCATTTGAGTGTGGATCATTTTTGGTTGCAAATATAATTGCTGGAAAATGTTCTCCCATCCCGTTTTCTTTATTTTCTTTATTTTGTTTTTATTTTCTTTTTTTCCCCAAAAATCTGATCTAAGGATTTCCGTACAAAGTATCTGGAATTTTGGGGGGGGAGAGTTAATGTCACAATTGTGTTGTCTGTAAAGAGTTTATTGTACTATTTTGATCCC
>CM060345.1:6945176-6952676 GCA_030674155.1 Stramonita haemastoma | reverse complement strand
TTGTGCTGTCATAGTTCCTGTACAGAGGAAAGGTAGTACATTCTTTATCCCAGAAGTCGGAATACAGCTACCTTCATGGTGGGCAAAAAAAAGGGTCGCATACGCAAAATTTTACCATTAATTTGGTGAACCTCGAAGATCTATCCAAGGAACAAAGACAAACAAAGTACATTTCTGAAAAACGAAAACATTGTGTTCCTATAATGACATAGACAATACTGTTTCTGAGTACTTGCTGTGTCTATTATGGTTGAAATCTTCCGATTTTTCAGGCTGCTTTTGATTTCGTTTTAAAGTTGACATGGTTTAAAGACAAGATTTTTCATTCGCATTTGATTTCGGTTTTTTTTTTTAAGTTGTTAATTTAAGGTATTTCAAACACAGGAGCGTATAGGGGAAAAATCTGTAGAAAAAAAATAATTCTCTTTTTTTCTGCTTTACAATGTATTCTTCTTTTTAACCACTCATTTATATTTTTTTTAAAGTCTGCAATTCTTCAACAAAAATTTGTCAAGCAATTCTTTTAAAAAAAAAAAATTGCGTGCACTGATGTAAACTCGGATAAATCATAACAGACATCTATCATCAATGCGGACACGTCAGTAAAGTATGAAGATTTATTGGGTGTTGAGGGGGCGTGGATGGAAATTTTTTTTTTATAAACATATTCTTTTAATGTGAACAGATTTCTCTATTATGTCACCTTCTGCTGACAGCTTTGACAGACCAAAAAAATATATGTATATAAAGATTTTAAAGAATATTAAAAAAAAAAAAAAAAAAAAGCTTGGACAGACCACTGGGTTGTGGTGATCTAAGGGCAGGCAACCTCTGTAGGCTAAAATTGAGGTTATAAGGTTTTTGTCAGGTAATATTAGTAGTGAAGACATGGAAATAAGAAGATTATTATTATCATCATTATCAATATTATCATTGTTATTGTTGTTGTCATTTTCATCATCATCATCATCATCATCATCATCATCATTATATCATTATATATTATTTATTATATATTATTATTATTATTATTATTATTATTATTATTATATTATTATTATTATTATTATCATCATATGTTGTTGTTATTGTTATTGGTGATGGTGGTGGTGGGTGGTGGTGGTGTGGTGGTGTGGTAGTATTGTTATTATTGTTCTCATTAGTGTGTGTGTGTGTGTGTGCGTGTGCGTGCGTGTGTGTGTGTGTGTGTGTGTGTGTGTGTGTGTGTGTGTGTGTGTGTGTGTGTGTGTGTGTGTGTGTGTGTGTGTGATGTGTGTGTGCGTGTGTGTGTGTATGTGTGTGTGTGTTTGTGTATGTGTGTGAGTGTTTGTGTGTACAAATTATGTGTGTGTGCGTGTGTATATATATATATGTGTGTGTGTGTGTGTGTGTGTGTGTGTTGTGTGTGTGTGTGTGTGTGTGTGTGTGTGTGTGTGTGTGTGTGTGTGGTGTGTGTGTTTGTGTGGAGACGGTAATTCATCATTCTGATGTTCTCTGCCATGTTGATGACAGGTGGTGGAATGGGTTACAATAACTCCATGACAGTGCAAGGTGAGATAGATGTGTCTTTCTTTTCCTTTTGTTTTCTTTCTTTCTTTCCCTTTTCTTTCTTTTTTTTGTCTTTTTTTCTATCTTTTAATTCTTATTTCATTCCTTCTTTCCTTTTTCCTCTTTATCTATTTTATTTTATTTTATACCACTTTATGTCATAGCAGATTTCTCTGCGTGAAATTCGGGATGCTCTTCCGGGAGAGTGCATCGCCACAATGTCAGCGCCACCCATTATTTATTTTTTTTCTTGTCTGCAACTGTATTTGTTTCCATATCAGAGTGGCTTTTTTTCTACGAATTTCTGCCAGGGACAAACCCCTTGTTGCCATGGGTTATTTTACGTGCGCTAAATAGTGATGTGTAACACACAGGAACTCGGTTTATCGTCTCATTTCTTCTTTCTCTATCTCTTTCTACTCTTTCTTTCCTTCCTTCTTTTTGCCTTCTTACTGGTATTCTTTCTCTCACCTTCGATCCTATCTTCTTTCTTTCTAGCATTTTTCTTCTCTACTGATCCACTTTCTTCGTTTTTCCTTTTTTCATTTATTCGTTTCTTTCTTTTTTTCCTTCTTTCTGTATTCTTTCTTTCTCCTTTTTTCTTCATTCTTTCTTCTTTCATTCTTTCTTTTCTTCCTGCTTTCTTTCTTTCGTTCTTCTTTCTTTCTTTTTCTTTCTTTTTTTTTTTCCTTTTTTTTCTTTCTTCATCTCTTCTTTCTTTCTTACTTCTTTCTTCTTCATTCTTTCTTTTTCCTGCTTTCTTTCTTTTCTTCTTTCTTCATTCTTTTTCTTTCTTTCTTTCTTTCTTTCTTTACTTCATTAGTTCTTTCTTTCTTCCTTTTGTTCTTTCTTCGTTTTTGTTCTTCCTTTTTTCTGTCATTCCTTTGTTCTTCATTCTTCTTTCTTTTCTTTTTTGTTCTTTCTTCCTGCTTCCTATCCCTTTCGTTGTTGTTGTTTTTTTCTTCTCTTCACTTCTTTTTATCTTTTTTTTAAAACTCTTATTTTTGTCTTTCTTTCATTTTCTCTCGTTTTTTCTTTCCTTTCTTCTTTTTTTTTCTCATTGTCTTTATTTCTGTTTTGTTTACTTTGTTCTGTGTGTGTTCGTTTTTTTCCTTTCTCTCTTGTTTATCTCTCTTGCTTTCTGTCTGTCTGTGTCTGTCTGTCTGTCAATCTCCTCCTCCATCCCTCCTCTCTCCTCATCCCTCTCTCTCTCTCTCTCTCCCTCTCATCTCTCCTCACCTCTCTTCTCTCTCTCTCTCTCTCTCTCTCTCTCTCTCTCTCCCTCCTCTCTCTCTCTTCTCTCTCTCCTCCCTTCCCTCTCCTTCCCCTCTCTCTCTCTTCATCTCTCTCTCTCTCTCCTCTCTCTCTCTCTCCTCTCTCTCTCTCTCTCTCTCTCTCTCCTCTCTCCTCTCTCTCTCTCTCTCACTCTCACTCACACTACTATATATATATCTGTGTGTGTGTGCGTGCGTGCATGCGTGCGTGCATGTGCGTGCTTGCGTGAGCCTGCTTGTGGGTGTACATTCGATTGTGCTAAAACTTTAATTGTATTGATTGCTTGTATGTTGTATAGGTCGAATGCAAGCGCTTTGATTTGTTTATGCAAGATTTAGCGCTATATAAATTCCATGTAAAATTATCATTATATTATTATTATTATTACATTCGGATGAAACTATAAACCGAGGCCCTGTGCGAACGCACCAGAATACCTTGCACACACGTTAAAACCCCGTTCCGCCTTTTTGGAGAGCAGGCCATCGTGTGCCGGTAGGAGCAATGACAAAATTATTAAGAAAAAAACCAAAAAACAGCATGCACACAAGTGTCGTGTTTAGACACCATCCCTGAGGAAAAAATCGGGGAGTTGGAGTCTCCAAGGCGGTTCGGGCTGTATATGGCAAAGTTCTGGTGGCTCCTGCGACGGAACTGGAACCATTCGTATCGGTCATTGCCTTTCCAATGGACCATTCCAGTGACGTAGAGAGAGGGAGGGGGGTCTGCTACATGGGTAACAGCTTGCCCTCCATACTTACTTACCTAGGCTTTTGTTCCAAAGACTAGAGCGCAACTCCATAGTCTTCCGAGACTGATGGTGCCTACTACTACTACTACTACTACTACTACTACTACTACTACTACTACTACTAACTTACTACTACTACACTACTACTACTACTACTACTACTACTACTACTACTACTGCTTTCTCTCTACTACTACTACTACTACTACTTACTACTACTGACTATACTACTACTACTACTACCACTACTACTACTACACCACCTACTACTACACACACTACTTACTACTACACTACTACTACTACTACTACTACTACTACTACTACTACTACACTACTACTACTACTACTATTTCTACTACTACTTCTACTACTACTACTACTCTATCTATTATATATAGTAATTATTGTTATTATTATTCATTATTATTATATATTATTATTATTATTATTATTATTATTATTATTATTATATATCTATTATTATCATAATTATCATCATAATTATAATTATTACTAATATTATTATTATCATCATTATCATTATTACAACAAAACTTTCTTCTGTCTCCCCCACCCCCACCCCACCCCACACCACACCCACCATACAGTCACCACCCCTTACCCCTGGACCCAACCTCAGAACGGCAGTTACGGGGGATCGAGGAGGAGGAGGAGGAGGCTACGGCTACAACACCTACAACACCCCCCCTCCTTACGACACTTCCTACAATGCCTATTCCTCCTCCCCCACCGCCTCCTCCTCCTCCTCCCCTCCCCAGAACTCGGACTACCTGAGACAAGTCATCAACACTCTACCCCGATTCCAGATCGAAGACGTCCCCATAGTCCTAGACCAGCTGAGACAGAAGAAAGCGGACATGGCCGCTATAGGTCAGGTCATGACGGCTCAGGATATGGGACAGGTTCTCTCCGACTTCCAGGCCCAAAAAGCCGCCCTTGGAGGAGCAGGAGGAGCAGGAGGGAGTATGGCTGCCGGGTCTCTACCCATACCTGGAACGAGCCTGGGTACCACGAGTGGTGCCGGGTCTTCTTCCTCGTCCTTGCTGAATTCCTACATGACCGCGTTGTCTTCTGGAGGAGGAGCAGGAGGGGTGGGCGCGACGGGTACTGCCGCCACCGCCACTGATCCTTTAGCAGCTCTGCAGAGTCAACTGTCGGGTGGGTCCTCTCTCTTGGGGCCTCCACGGGTACCTGGTAACAGTCTGTTAGGAGGTCTGTCTGGTGGAAGTCTGCTAGGAGGAGGAGGAGGAGGAGGGATGCTTTCTCAAGCAGGCACCAGTACTACTTCCTTGATGCAGCAGTTGCAGAATCAGTTAGGTGGGGTGGTGCTGCGGGGATGTCTCCGCTTTCGGGGTTAACTGGGGCAGCCCCCTCTCAGAGTACATCGCCTCTCTACACCGACTTGCTCAAAAGCCTTCAAGGGGGCGCAGCAACCGCCCCGCACCCCACCTCCCTCTCTCCAACATGCTCAACCTGGGAGGAACAGGAACAGCAGTCAGCCCTCTCTCCTCTCTGATGCAGCCTCAAACCTCCTCAGCCGCCAACTCTCTCTCCGCCTTGCTGCAACAGACGTCGCCGCAGTCCAGCGCCGCCACGAATTCTCTAGCGGCGCTCATGTCCCCGCAGACGTCCGCGGCTAGCGCGCTGTCTTCTCTCCTGCAGCCTGTCAGCCCTCGGCCGCTTCTGCCTTGGGAGGGGTAGGAGGAGGGGGGCTGGACCTGAGCCGATTGCTCAACAGCGTGACTGGGGGGGCTGGGGCATGGCGAGGCTGGGGGGCGGCGCCGGAGCCAACTCTTTACTGGGTGCAGGTAGGTAGGACTCGTTGTGGGGTAGGGGTAGGGTGTGGTGGGGTGGTGGTGGGGTGTGTGGGTGGTGGGGGGGGATGGTGGTGGGGTGGTGGGTGGGGTGGGAAGAGAGAGGAGAAGGGGGTGGGGCACTAGGAAATGTGGAGGAAGTTGGAACTTTTTTTGTGGGGGGGGGAGGGAGGTGGTGGGGGTGGGTGTAACTGGATGAGGGAATTTTTTTTTTTTTTTGGGGGGGGGTTTGACGGAAGAGGGATTTTTTTGGGGGGGTGAGGAAGAGGGATTTTTTGGGAGGCGTAACGGATTAGGATTTGGGGGCGTAACGGAAGAGGGACTTTGGGGCCTAGCTGACGAAAAGTCTCAGGAAATCCCTTTTTTATTGCCATCCAAAAAAGTTGAGGCTGGCTGGCTGGCTGGCTGGCTGGCTGGCTGGCTGGCTGGCTGGCTGGCTGTGGATGGATGGATGGATGGATGGATGATGTTGGGCGGGACGCTAGTTTCAGAGAGAAAGTAGATCGTAGAGCTTGAGATCGAGGTGGAGGGACGTTACTTTTGACGTCATGTTCAAAGAGGTGGAGGTACGGACTTACTGAGCGTGCTTATGGAGCTGGAAAGGTGAGGCGTTTTTGTTGTTTTTTTTTATTAATTCATTAATTAACCCTGGCCAAAGAATGGTTTACAGGTGTTGTGTAATTGAAACAGGGCAGTGAAGGTGAGTCTGTGATTATTGCTTTATATTATTATATTATACTTTACTTATAACACAAGGTGAAGGGATGTTAAACACCAGTCCTCGCTTAATATCACTGTGTATATATACTCTTTGCTAGCTTTTCTTTTTGTATACATGTGTCAAACAGTGATAGTAGCTTTCACGACATTTGATTTCCTCTGAGCTGATTTGATTTTCTTTTCTTTTTCTTTTTTTTGCAGCAAAAGCGACATGGACTTCAAGTTTTGTAGATAGGCTAGTGGGGATTTTTTTGTTATTTTGGTTGGTTGTTTGGGGGGTTTGTTGGGGGGTTTTTTGGTCGGAGGGGGGGGGGGGAACATCACTGATACCTTTACTAAGTTAGTTTTTGACTACGATGTTTTGATATGACGAAATCTATCTATCTACTATCCCTTAGTCTGGCGACCGTGTGTGTGGGGGGGGGGGGGAGGTTACCCCTGAAGACTTGACAATCAGTTCGCTCCATTCCTCTCTCTCTCTCTCTGTTCTGCCTTTCTCAAAATTGGGTTGAGTTCTAGGCCTGACGAAATAATTATATAATAATCGTCAACTCGTCATGCGTGTGCAGGCGTATGATACAAACACAAGGCTTACCTACCCAGGGTGTAAATAAGTCTGTACTCTCATTTTCCTGTGTTCCTCTTCTCTCTCAGCTGCCGCTGTAGTCTAGTGGTTAGGGCATTGGACTCGTAATCTAAAGGTTGCGGGTTCGATCCCAGCTTTCGGCTATGGCGTTGTGCCCTTGGAAAAGGCACTTTACGGCTATTTTCTCACCCCACCCAGATGTAAAAGGGGTACCAACCTTGTGTTGGGGTAGGGTTAACCCTACGATAGACTGGTGTCCTATCCAGGAGGGGGGGGGAGTCTAGACTCTCAGTCGCTTAACGCCACAGAAACCGGGATAAGCACCGGCCTGATGAGCCTTAGGCTCGGGACAGACTTTAACTAACTTTCTTCTCTCTCACGTTGTCAGACTCACGGAATATTGCCTCAGAATCTGCTTTTGGCACTACCTGTTTCACACTGAACAGTGAACGGGACATCAGACAGAAGCTAGGAAAGAGTTGTATCATTTCAGAATGTACACTTAAACAAATAAAAGGTAAGTTTTGTGGTTGTGGTTTTTGTGTTTTTTGGGGGGCTCATGTCCAATAAAAGGTATGATGGACTTTTGTTGTTCTATGTTATGTTGACAAAGCTGACAATAGTGTTGACAATGATGTTGACATAGTGTTGACGATGTTGTGACAATAGTGTTGACAATGATGTTGACAATAGTGTTGACAATGATGCTGACAATAGTGTTGACAATGATGTTGACAATAGTGTTGACAATGATGTTGACAATGGTTTGACAATGATGCTGA